>JAVLUZ010000157.1:5729474-6181028 GCA_036768485.1 Mermis nigrescens | reverse complement strand
AGCTGAGTAAGTAGCCTTCTGATTAAGCTCAAAGTCGGGGGAAAGCGTGCTTGTCCCTCAATTTCCGGAAGATTTCAGACGGAAAATATTAGCGTGTTTATTTGGAAATGATTTACGTATTTCAAAGATTGAACAAAGTCTTCGAAAAATATGAGTAAAATAGAAAAATGAAAGAAAAGGAGAAGAAAATAGTTCCAATTTCTATTTTTGTAATTTGTCAAAATATAATCTGATTTACTGGCGGAATTGCTAATAGACAAATGCACGGGCGTGGAGGAGGATCTCAAAAGACTCATTGAGGATTTGAAAGACTGTCATGAAATTTTCGCCACTTTTTCACCTAGAAAAAATTTTTGGATTAATTGACCTCACATGGGTGTAGGGGAGTTTTAGGAGGGTTTACACTCCTCCATAGAATCCGGAAGATCCCTAAAATCGATAGAACCCCAGAATTGAATTTTTAGCATTTTTTATGATTTCTGCTGGTTTTACACCCTCCTCCCCAGAATTTAACTGCTGTCCATGTAAGCATAGGTGGGCAGCACCAAAATTCTGGGGGAGGTGAAAAAATTTCTGGGGGGGGGGGGGGGGGTTGAAAAAAATTTTTAAAAAGGTCATAAATGGTCTTAAAAGTGGTCGTATGGCAAAAACACCATTTTCGACGTTTCTCATCAAGCTCTATCCAATGGCATCAAAAAATTGCTAAAAAAGCAAAAAAATTTTTCTGGGGGGGGGGTATTTTGATTTCTGGGGGGTATTTCGCTTCTGGGGGTGCATACCCCAAACCCCACGCCCATGTGTGCATGTAATCCCCTGACCCCTTCCTATAAATTAAATAGGCATTTCCTATGTATATGTACGCACATGCTTACCTGTACTTAGGTGTTTATAAGAAATTATTGGACGAGACTGAATTACCATATTTGATCGACGCCCACTTGACGATTTCCCATATTGCAAGGAAAATACAAATGGAGTCGTAAAATATTTGGACCTATCAATACCTCAATATGGACTGCCGATGTGATTGGTTAATCGGTTTACAAATAGCAACTAATTTATTAGAAAATCACGAGGTGCGATGTAAATAAGAAGAATTGCTAAATTGACAATAGCGTATTTCAGAATTTGATTGTTAAATGCACGTTTTAAAGTAAAAGCTTGAACTCTGTTTCAAAACTTTCGAACTTGATTGAACATTTTTTGCTTAATTGCTTTCCCTTTTTTATACTGATCTACTTTATTGGAATTTAATTCAAATTGACTGATAAGATTAATTCCCACAGCAGTGGAATTTTAAACGAGTTCATCCAAATTTTTCGTTCATATAATCCCATACTCCCGCCACCTTTGATTCCTTATTTGATAATTTTAGTGAAAAAGTGTTTAATAAAAATCTATGAATTCACCGAGAATCAACCGACCTCAAGAAGTGATTTTTTTTTGGTGTTATTTTTAGCAATTTGCCCCATTGGACCCCTCAGAATGTTGTTGCTGCTTGTCTATAAATTTTCGGTAACGCCCGGGTGACCGACAGTCCCGGGTCACCGACAGTCGGTGACCGACGGTCCCAGGTGCCGGCGATTCCGAAGTCACCGGCTCAGTTCCGGGTCACCGACGGTCCCGGGTGACCTACGGTCCCGGGCACCGACAGTCCCAGGTCACCGTCGGCAAGTATAAAAATAGATCTGTCAATCAAACAATGCCCGAGTGACTGACAGTACCTGGCCGACTGTTCCGGTGGCCAGCCGTTGGTGGCCGAAGCCATGCCGGGTGGCCGACGGTCCCGAGATGGCCGACTATTCAGGTGGCCGGCAGTCTGGTGGCCGACACTGTACCGGTTGATCGATAGATTGCATGAAAATTCCCAAATGACCCGGTTGTACCATCTTATGAATAAATATTTCCTCAAAATCGAAATACGTAATTTTTTCATTCTCTTAGAATAGCAATAAAGTTTGCACTGGCATAAATCATAGGTAGCGCGTTAGCGCGTACCCATAATATACTTGGGTACCCCTAACACCTGTGCACCCCCTACAGCTATAACGGGACACTTCTGGAAGGTGCGGTTTTTTTAAAAGAAAGATAATAAAAAAATTCGCTGCCCGTGTTTTTTTGTTTTTCTGTGAAACTCAAAACTGACTGTGTAAAAAGAGGTGTAAAGTTTTTGTGTAACGTTATAACATAGGGCACATTTTGGGACATTTATAATCGGCATGTGGACAACTGATATTGATGACTCGAAGAAGTGAATAGCATGGGATAATAGAGGGATGAATTCTACAGATGGTACTTTTGTTTTTTGAAATTCGCATTAGTTCTCGAATGGCAGTGTAAAGAGTGCAGCGTCTGGGGGTGAAAAAACACTTTTTGGTCGAGTTTTCAACCTACTTATGTCTGATACTAACTCCGGTTATGAGTTTTTTGAAATGTTTTCTGACAGAAATGTAGAGCGGATCAAGGGCTACATTCTGCATATAAGCAAAGTCTTCTACGCTCTATGGTGAGTTAGATCCTGGGGTTTGAAGTTTACACTCTAGTGGATGGTGTAAAAAAACGGATTTTAACTAAGATTTCTCTGCCAAATTTTTTCGCTTATGAGTCAGGGTAAAATTGAATACAGCAGTAATAAAGTGCCTCTCAGGGGCTACATATCGCAGCAAGCTGCATTTAAAAAAACGCAATATTGAGTTATTTATGGGGGTGTAAAGTTCGAAATCAGAGGTAAAAAATGGGCGAAAAAACACGTTTTTTCCGAATTTTGATTAATAAATCATACCAAATAATTTTTGCAAGAGAATTTTGGCACACAGAAATGTACTACGATTTAAAAGCTACAAATTGTACCAAACCGAATTTCTTTAAACTCAATGGGGAGTTCGGTACGGAATTTTAAAGTTTACAGTGTTCTAAATGATGGAAAATACGTTTTTGTTGCGTTTTTTGTTCGCCACTTTCTCCGTCCAGAAGTCGGGATAAGTCCAATAGAATAAAAATAAAGTGCTTCATATCGGGTGCAAGTCAAAGCAAATTGTCTATACATTAATATTTAGCGAGTGTAAAGTCAAAAATTTGGTGTTTAAAATGCGTTTCTGTTTTGTTTTTTCTACCTGCTTCTCCGGTTATGAGTCAGGGACACGATTATCAAGTCTAGAGGTGGACCAGGAACCAAATTTGATATGCCAGTCTGGCGCATATGTTTACACTCTACAGTGTTGTAAAGTGGTTTACACCTATTGTTTGTTTGCCCATAGAACAATATGGAGACTTAATTTTTTCATAAATATTAATCGTAATATCGGAACAATATCAAAATTACGAATCTTACCAAAATCTTCTTTACACTAGGTGTTTACATGAAGTTTACACTACACATGTATTTATCTTCGTTTTTGAGCATTCCAGAAACCTAATTTTTTCCTGGAGTCTAGAAATTTTCAAAGAATCAAATGTGAGACGTCACGTAGGCGCGTTTGTTTACATCCAACAGTGATATAAAGTAGTTTGCACTCATTCTTTATTTGTCGTCAGACTATTGTAGACATGCAATTTTTTCATAAATGTTGATAATAATATCCGAGTAGTATCAGATTTACAAATCGGAATAAAATCCTCTTTACACTATGCGGTTGTGTAAAGTTTACACTGCATGTTAGCCTTTGTTCTAGAGCATTGCAAAAACCGAAATTTTTTCCTGAGATCTAAAAATTTACAGGGAACGAAATATAGGACGTGAGTTGGGCGCGTTAGATAACACTCAGCAGTATTGCAAAGTGGTTTAAAAACCTAATGTTTATTTGTCTTTAAAACATTATGGAGACTCATTTTTCCATAAATGTTGAAAGTAATAACGGATCAATATCAAAATTACGAATCCGACTAAAATATTCTTTATGATATGTGTTTGTGTAAAGTTTACATTACGTGTTAACCTTAATTTGATAGGCTTGCAGAGACTTTGTAACTGAAGTCAAGAAATTTTCAAGGATTCATATGTGAGACATCAAATAAGTGAGTTTGTTTAAGCTGAAAAGTAATCTAAAGTAAAAATAAATTTCGATCACGTGCTATGTCAATTTCTCATTCTCAACAATAATGTTTCATCATATCCTCTAAATTTGTTTTAATTTACCACATTTTTCTTTTCCTTAAAGCTTTAAATCTTTTATTATTATCTTTATAATTTAATAGAAGGTTTAAACTTTAAGCTCCTCTTAGTTTACAACTCTCGCTTAGCAAGCTCATTTTTCAAAACTATTCTTTTATGATCAGTCGCTTTCACCGCTTTTGTTTTTCCACATTTGCTGGTTTCTATGAAACCAAATTTCGTGATGTGGAAAAGGATTTTGGGCATGGTTCACATCGTGGTAAATTTTTTCAATGCAAAAATGCGTTCTTGAAAAGTAAAATTTAAAAATTTTCCGACGGTTCGCGAATCGCGCCTGATTTCTATTGTTTAGTTTTAGTCAATGGTCTCGCCAATTCGCGTCGATTACTGCTCTTTTGTTGATAACTTGCTCTAGCTTATTTGACCAAGATGGAAGTGTGTATTTGTCGCACAAATTTAGGTACCTATCGCTGGTATTTATTTATTGGATAGAGCTCGTCGATATACGTTCAAAAATGCCTTCATTTTTGCCTGTCTCCTAATGCTTCTTGAGATATTTGACCTCAAAAATTTCGCTCCCCCCAAATGAAATCCTGGATACGGGCCTGCCTGTGCCTATAATCATACATACATACAGGGAGTAAGGAGGTATTGCCAATCCCTCCCCCTTCCACTGAGGTGAGTCAGACAGGTACTATTGGGCAATTTTGAGTTGACTGAACGTGTTTTGGATTGTTCTTGACTCAAAAAACAGTAAAGATTTTTTAAATAGTTTTCAAACACTTTCAATTTCTATATTTTTTGGTCTGTAGAATTACAACAAAAAGATATTTTATTGGCTGTTTTGACCCATTTATTTGTTAAAAAAATAAATTTCTGTGCATCAAATCTACTGTTTTGGATTTCTGAGATTCTGCCCTTCCATGTATATACACCCTGACCTTGTGTACCTATGCTTAATGCTTATATTATGGTATAGTTCGGAAGTTTGTATATTTTTAATACCCCAGAAAAGGGTGCTGAACATAGATGGGTGGCTGCAAAGTTCTGTGGTGCCACATTTTCAATATTGGCTTCAAAAAAGTGAAAACAGAAAATTTCTGTTAATCTGGCCTAATTGATTGAAAAAAAAGTCCTGAACCAAAAATTTTTTACCTCTGATTTCGAACTTTACACCCCCATAATTTTAGCTTTTGGGGGGGTGCATACCCCCCAAACCCCCACACCCAGTTATGGTCTGGACTGCATTTATTGTCAGATGTGGAAGTTTTAATGGTGACTAATCAAAAAATTAATATTTTCAGCAGTATCATAGGTAGCGCGTTAGCGCGAACCTATAATATGCTTGGGTACCCCTAACACCTGTGCACCCCCCTACAGCTATAACGGGACACTTCTGGAAGGTGCGGTTTGTTTTGAAAAGAAAGATAATAAAAAAATTCGCTGCCCGTGTTTTTTTGTTTTTCTTGAAACTCAAAACTGACTGTGTAAAGAAGGTGTAAAGTTTTTGTGTAACGTTATAACATAGGACAAATTTTGGGACATTTATAATGCGGCATGTAGACAACTGAGTATTGATGACTCGAAGAATTGAACAGCATAGGATAATAGAGGGATGAATTCTACAGATGGCACTTTTTTTGTTTCTTGAAATTCGCATTACTTATCGAATGGCAGTGTAAAGAGTGCGAAAATCTGGGGGTGAAAAAGCACTTTTTGGTCGAGTTTTCAACCTGCTTATGTCTGATACTAACTCTGGTTTTGAGTTTTTTGAAATCTTTTCTGACAGAAATGTAGAGCGGATCAAGGGCTACATTCTTCTTATAAGCAAAGTCTTCTACGCTCTATGGTGAGTTAGATCCTGTGGTTTAAAGTTTACACTCTAGTGGATGGTGTAAAAAACGGATTTTAACTAAGATTTCTCTGCCAAATGTTTCCGCTTATGAGTCAGGGTAAATTGAATACAGCAGTAATAAAGTGCCTCATAGGGGCTATACATCGCAGCAAACTGCATTTAAAAAAACGCAATATTGAGTTATTTATAGGGGTGTAAAGTTCGAAATCAGAGGTAAAAAATGGGCGAAAAAACACGTTTTTTCCGAACTTTGATTAATAAATCATACCAAATAATTTTTGCAAGAGAATTTTGGCACAGAGGAATGTACTACGATTTAAAAGCTACAAATTGTACCAAACCGAATTTCTTTAAACTCAATGGGGAGTTCGGTACGGAATTTTAAAGTTAACAGTGTTCTAAATGATGGAAAATACGTTTTTGTTGCGTTTTTTGTTCGCCACTTTCTCCGTCCAGAAGTCGGGATAAGTCCAATAGAATAAAAATAAAGTGCTTTATATCGGGTGCATGTCAAAGCAAATTGTCTATACATTAATATTTAGAGAGTGTAAAGTCAAAAATTTGGTGTTTAAAATGCGTTTCTGTCTTGTTTTTTCTGCCTGCTTCTCCGGTTATGAGTCAGGGACACGATTATCAAGTCTAGAAATGGACCAGGAACCAAATTTGATATGCCAGTCTGGCGCATATGTTTACACTCTACAGTGTTGTAAAGCGGTTTACACCTATTGTTAGTTTGCCCATAGAACATTATGGAGACTTAATTTTTTTCATAAATATTAATCGTAATATCGGAACAATATCAAAATTACGAATCTGACCAAAATCTTCTTTACACTAGGTGTTTACATGAAGTTTACACTACATATGTATTTATCTTCGTTTTTGAGCATTCCAGAAACCTAATTTTTTCCTGGAGTCTAGAAATATTCAAAGAATCAAATGTGAGACGTCACGTAGGCGCGTTTGTTTACATCCAACAGCGATGTAAAGTAGTTTACACTCATTGTTTATTTGTCCTCAGACCATTGCAGACATGCAATTTTTTCATAAATGTTGATAATAATATCCGAGTAATATCAGATTTTAAAATCGGAATTAAATCCTCTTTACACTAGGCGGTTGTGTAAAGTTTACACTGCTAATTAATCTTCGTTCTAGAGCTTGCCGAAATCTAAAAATCTATGGAATCAAATAAGGGTTGTCAGCTGGGCGCGTTTGTTTACACTCAAAAGTGATGTAATGTGGTTTATCTTCGTTCTAGAGCTTTGCAAAAACCTAAATTTTTTGCCGAAATCTGAAAATTTACATGGAATCAAATAAGGGACGTCAGGTGGGCGCGTTTGTTTACACTCAACAGTGATGTAAAGTTGTTTACATCTGTTTCTTTTTGTCATTAAACCGTTATGGAGACGTAATTTTTTCATGAATGTTGATCGTAATATCCGAGTAATATCGAATTTACAAATCCGACTAAAATCTTCTTTACACTCGTTGCTAGTGTAAAGTTTACACTATATAATAAGCTTCATTCTAGAGCCTCACGGTAACTTATTTTTCTCTAAAGTCGTAAAATATATATGGAAACAGATGTGATACGTCTGCTAGGGGCGCATGAAGAGTAGTGTAAAGTGATTAACACCTAATGTTAATTTGTTCTTAGAACATTATAGAGGTTTCATTTCTTAATAAATGCTGATCGTTATATCAGAGCAATATCGAAATTATTAATCCCACTAAAATTCTTTACACACTTGTGTAAAGTTTAAAATGTAAATTAAGTTGAGCTCTAGAAAGTTTTGGAAGCATATTTCTTTACAGGATGTTCTACGTAACATAAGAATTACTAATCAGAATGTTTGTTTCTTCTACAACTAGTAGCTTTGTAAAGTTTAAACCATTCAATTATTAGAAGAACCGCACAGTAAATGAAATCTAGTATTGTACTTCCAAATCTTGCTAATTAAAAGTGGGGTACTAGCAAAGAAAAATGCTCCGATGGAACAAAAAAAGGGAATATACTTGGGATTGTGAATTATCGAGGATGTAAAAGGAGGGGACTAGTGAAAAATCTCCAGTATGTTATATGCCAAGAATCGCAAAATATGTAAAAAATCAGACTTTATCTAAACAATGCAAAAAGTCGAAGTATATTCTGCGGCCTTTTAAAAATGTAAAAGTTTAGTAAACAATTGCTGTAGACATGTGTAAAAGAGTATCTACATAAGGTCTGTTGCACGTCAGCTTCCGTGTTTCCTACTGCTTTGAACCAACAATATCATCGATTGTCTTGAATGCATCGATATGTACTATTTCATTCAATTCGCTTAGCTACTGCATTGCTAATTCGCTGCTTTTTTCAATCAATTTTTTGGTAATTTGAATATTGCTTGCACTTTGACACTTAGAATGGCTGTATCTGCTAAGTGACATGCTTAGTAATAATGAAATACGAACAACTTAATTATGATTTGTTAACAGCATTTCACTTTCAGTCACATTATTAAGCAACTCAAAGTTGAATGAAGTCTGCAAAAAGTTGCATTACGTAATATGCTTTTAAGATATTAAGTCAATCAGAAAAAATTATTTTAAAATAATACGTTTTTTCAGAGACCGCAGAATATACTTCGATTTTTTGCATTGTTTAGAGAAAGTCTGATTTTTTACATATTTTGCGATTCTTGGCATATAACATACTGAGATTTTTCCTAGTCCCCTCCTTTTACATCCTCGATAATTCACAATCCCAAGTATATTCCCCTTTTTTTGTTCCATCGGAGCATTTTTCTTTGCTAGTGAATATAAACCTATTACATGTACATGTTGTATTGTATATAAACTTATTAAATGTGCATCTTTACTAACAATTTGTATCAAATATCAAATGATTCATTTTTGTCAAGTCGTCTTTAAGATTTTGAATTACTTATAATTTTGTGCGCGTTCGGCCTAAAGCGTAGTTTCACATGCGCTATAGAATGCATGAGCAATAAATCGCGTTTAGGCACGTTCAGAATAGAAGAATTCTAAAAATAGAACCTCATTTGCATTTGGAATCGGGCGGATACTAAATCCTTTTCTGTCAGAATAAAAATTTTTAAGTGGAGCGTTGCACAGTATTTTCGAAAACTGAGAAACTGGCTGCACAAAAGTCTTGGCTACGCCTCTGTTTTTGGTTAAATGGCGAGTAAATCATTTGATGGCACTTTCGCAGCACTGAAGTTATACAAATATGTAGCTGTAATTTTGCAGCTACAATAAGTTTAAGTAGGATAGCACTAAAATATTACGAAATGTAAATAATAGGCCTTTTTTACCGAATCCTGCATGTTTTAAATTTGCTATGAATTCATATGAGCAATGTTATTGCATTGGTAAAACTGTTTATGTGCATAAATAGGTACCTTCTCGAACAAGCAATTAATTTTCCGAAATCATTAGTCAGTTAGGAATTTCATGACAATTTTATTATTATACCACTTGTCGGTCACCCGGGACTGTCGGCCACCCGGCACAGTCGGCGAACCGGGACTGTCGGCCACCCGGTGTAGCCGTCCACCCGGGACTGTCGGCTAGACGGGAATTTTTCGATTGACAGATCTATTCTTAAAACCATTTGTTGGTCACCCGGGACTGTCGGTCAACCGGGACACAATCAAATTTTCAAACGGAAAAAATGTACATCATATAAATACAAATACAGAAGCCATACTTACTGAACGAAAGTGAGTTTTAAACAACTTATGTGCATAATTTGCTCACTACTCACCAGACATGCACGTAACGGGGAGGGTTTGGGGGTCTAGACCATACATGTACAGCAAAGAAATTCTGAGGAGGAAGGGGTTTGGCCCAAAAAAATTTTGATAAGTGCCTTTTTGGGCTAAAAACTGAAGGGTTCACGTCAAAAACACGGTTTTTGACATTTCAGACAATGCTCAGTCTTTCTATGACATAAAAACGTAAACAAATTTGAAAAATTGAGTAAATCGAACAAAATGTAGTCCAAAAATGTGTGTATGGCGCGAAGCGCCTAAAATTTGAGATTTTTGAGCCAAAAATGAGATAAAAAGGCTTAAAAGGGCACACGTTTTGCAATTTTTACCAACTTTTACACAAAATCGACAATTCTGGGGAGGGGGTTCGCAGCCATTCTGCATGGAGTCAGTTGCCGTTTCGGAAGGGGGAGTCAAACCTCCCCTCCAAACACCCTCTCCCCAAGAACACGTCTGGTTTAGACCATCCGAATGAAAAAACGGGAAATTTTTTGAGAAAAATGAGCCAGTATGAAGGATAAAAATGGAAGAAAATTGAAAATTGTCTTTAGACGGGCTTTAAATTGATAAGGAATTGTATATTAATGTACGAGGGTTGTTAGTAAAGTTCGTTTTAGCTGTCCAATAACTTTTTTCTATCAGAGTTATCAACACGCGGTTTTATGCTCGTTATTCTGCAACTTCTGCTTTACATGCCTGAACTCATCATTTCTTATCTTTTTTCCGCTTTTCAGTAAAATAATTTTGTTTTATCATAGACTGAAAATTGATTAAAAATTGCTCTAAACAGAAGGTCCCATTGACTTCATGCTTCGAGGAAAAATATGAATATTTCAGCTGAGAGTATCCAACTTTGTAGAGCACTTTTTAGAATGTTTTTGTTCATAATACGTGCATTTGTGATGAAGCAAATTTTTTGTCAAAATCAGCAAAAAATTGAGTTATAACGAAAAATGCATCACTAAAAAGAGGAAATTAATCACAATGGGATTTCTGGTAGTGCATCAATGAATGTCATAAGCTGTCTTTCTTTTACCAAAATTTTGAGATCAAATGCTAATCAGTGCCCAAGCTGCGACAAGATAAAAGTTGTATTTCTTAACCAAAGAAGTGAGGTATTTTGAAAAAATTTTCTAGAAAAGGCGGAAGAAAATAGAAAAACATTATGTCTCTAGTAATGTAGAGCAAAAGTTGCGTCACCATATGCAAAAAACCACATGTTGATATCTCTTATACAAAAGAAGTTATTAGACAGCTAAAACGAACTTAATTAACAACCCTCGTAGTTTTAATGCTATTTTAGCGCTTATACCGGTTTTCGAGGTCTTTTCGATCCAAAAAGCTTAATTTTCGATCCCTCCTCCCCAGACCGGCTGACCTCCCCGCCCCAGAACGGCCGTGCGTCTATGCTACCGACCTGTATGGCCACTCTAAGCAAGAAATCTAACCAAATTTTCTAGTCTAAGCGCGCTTACTCAAAATATAAAGAAAATGAAGATTTTTTGCTCTAATTTTGCTCGTGAGTCGAATACTCGTTTCAAAATCTTGTACGTAAGTTTTGTAGATTACGTCCGTCAGTTTTGAAAATTGTAATGGCATTATTCATAACTGTTATTCATAGAATCTGATAATGATTCTATCGAATCATACTAGCTTCAAGTGTACCTACTTTATAGTGCTTTAAGCAGATTTTTGATCGAAGGAAATAAATTTAGCTGCACTGGCTACTGCGAAAAAGCTTGCTTGAATCGTGCTTTGTCGTGTTTTTTTACTTCTTTTTGTATTGTCTCCCTGTTTTTTCTTCTAGACAGTATTCGTGGACAATTTGTTGAGGCACGCGAATCAAGGCATAATAATAAGCCGAATTTCCGAAACGGAGGAGCAAGACGAATATAGCCAACTTTATTCGACAATTCAAGATAGAATAATAGAAAAAATGACTCAAAATAATTGTTTTGCTCACGATTTACCCAAAACTGAAAATTTGCGAGATTTGGCTTCTTTTGATTGGCATAAAACTTATATTCTTGTATTTATTAGACGCAGCGAATGCCCACCGTTGTTTCAGAATATATAGTCAATTGAGAGATTTTCAATTAGTGTCTAATGCAACTAATTCATTATTTATTTGTTTGTCAAAGTGTTTTAATATTTTTAGATTATGCTCAGATATTCAAGGTTTAACCTTATTTTTAATGGTTTTTTCTGAGCTTTCCAGGTGTTATAGTCTGTTTCACATAACTTCGTGCATAAATTTAAAGAATTTTTATCGACAGTAAGCCGAGGTTTACGATAATTATATATCACATCAATGCTATAATCACAATCTGTCAGCTTATTGTAGAAGGTAGTTTTAAAATTTATGAACGAACTTGTGTGAAACAGACTATAGTTGCTGGTTTCAACAAACTAAATTAATAGTGTTGTAAAAGATAAGGATTTTTCGCAAGATAAAAGATAAAGATAAAGTTGAAATTTTAAAATCTAGAAGATAAAGATAAAGATAAAAAATAGGAAAGATAAAGATAAAAATAATTTGCAAGATAAAGGAACCAAAAAGATAAAGATAAAGTGTACACATATGTAAATATGGTCGCCTGGACCCAGGAGAATGATGTTTGTGGAGTGCAATAAACGAGAGTGGGTGATGTAAAGCAGCCAACTGAATACCCTAATTTTTACACCTGCGATCAAAGAGGTAATAGGCATTAAGCAAACATAAATGTAGGTTTGGGGATTTTCCTACGGTATCTGACTGACCCACGTACTTCTACTACTGGCTGACAGCAAGCCACTTCTTTCTTTTCACAAGCATCAAAACCCTGCTCTGTGCGCCTGTACAAAGTATAGTTGCAGAGCTATTGATTTTTTCAAACTTCTCCATGTTTCCTAGGCTTGGACATAGATTAACGTAGGTGAGTAGCAATACTCCCGCTTAGATCGGTTTCACTCCCGCTTACTAAGGTTGATATACAGGCATTAGTTTGGGCCGCATGCCATAGGGTTTAAACAATCGTTTTCTTTTCTTTTCTTGTATTACAATAAAACTTGAATGCGTCTAAATGTATTTCACTTCAAACCCGCATTTTGGATTACATGCTAACTTATGTACATACTTTATCTTTTTTGCAAGATAAATTCCTATCAAAAAGATAAAGATACAGAAAAAGATAGCCTGTGATTTTTCCAAAAGATAAAGATAAAGATAAAAAATCGTCAGGATAAAGATAAAGATATATTTATCTTTATCTTTATCTTGCTAAAAAGATAAAGATAAAGATATCTTTAACAACACTAGTTGTAAATCACCATGTTCACCAAAATGTTACATTTAAGCTAAGCAGATTTCTTTGATCACTTAACAACGACTGATTTTATCTTGCTTTCTTATTAATGTTTCTTGCTGCTCTTTTTCTGCCCGTACGACAATAAGAGAACATTGTAACCTGTGCATAGAAGTTTGTCCTCATTATAAATAAATGCAAAAAGCTCCATGCAAAATCGGCCGCTAGAAGTAGAAATATTTGAATTTGTATTAGCATTTTTTAAAGCCGCGCGTTAGGTGCTTTCGGTTTGTTTACATCAAATTGCACGCATGCTTGTTTACACTATCAAAAACAGTATTTATAACTTGATGTTCTGGCTTGCTACAAGCTTGATATCAATGATTAATCATCTTTGTTAGAGCCTTCGTAATTTCCTATTAACCCGTCCCCTATGTGTTTTATGGCGCCAGATCGCGCACTTTGAGCACTAAATTTGGAATTAGAGGTCCAAGAAACCGAAGGGGCCAAATTTTGGAAGTAACATCCAAGCTGTGTTTCTGCAAGAAGACAAAAAGCCTAAATTTTGCAGTATGGATAGGGTACTTTTAACCTCCTGTATCTCAAAAAACCAATCTGTGAATTTTCTTCGACTTTTAAAGTATAGTCAGCCGTAACATGATAAACAAACATTCGAAATTTAAATAACATTTATCCGCTGCGATTCAAAATATTTGGAAGAATGTAGTTTTAAAAACGTTTTTCACACGGACTTTTGTCAGTTCACACTGCAGTGTAAAGTAGTCTACACAAGTCGATAGCGCATTAGAGTGGTGTAACAAATTTGCCCTACAGCAATTACGTAAGTCGCAAGATTTGCCGAAACGTTTTATAGCAATCCGTCGTTTCCGGCTTTCAGGAGCCAGATCGAGCCATATTGATCAAAAATTCGGAACAAGGGGCCCTGATAATCCATTGAGTCAAAATATGAGGATTACTCGATTATACAGTAAAAACTTTTTCTCGGACACACACACAGACAACTCGAAATCAATATTATAGATTAGGACCAGGCATGCACATAGGGGGTTTGGGGGGTCTACACCACATATGGGGAAGGAGTTGGGGGTTTTTTTTGGGGGGGAAGGGTTGTATCCCCCGAGAAATTTAAACCCCACAGATTACTGTAGACCCCAGAATTCTATTTTTAGTAACATATTTGGCAATTTTACCCATCCTGACCTTCCAGAATTTTCTTGCTGCCCACGTATGGTAGACCCCCACAATGGAAAAATGGATAATTTTGTGAGGAAAATGAAGGTGAAATAAAGGCTAAAAACAGATGAAAATTGAAAATTTTCTTCAAAAAGTGCTTTAAATTGACCAGAAACTATATAATAACGTAGTAGTTTTAAAGCTATTATTAGCGCTTATACCAGTTTTTAAGGTCACTTAGGCCCAAAAAAGCTCAATTTTTGACCCCCCTCCGCCCCATGACCGGCTGCCCCCCAGATCGGCCTTCGCCCCCTAAAACTCAACCGTTCCGTATTCTTCCTAAAAGTTGTGATTCTTTTCTCTGTTGCCGGTTGGGCAGAAACTTTTTTGTTTTGCCAAAAGATAGATTCGTATTTCTATTTCCCTTGAAAATCAGACAAGTGCTCCCACTCAAAATTTTGATCCAAAACACGTGAAAAAATGGTCTTAATAGCATAGTCTGAGAATAGAAGAGTCGGCTAAAAGTGGCACACGTCATATTCACTATAAAAGGCAAAATTAGCATTTAAAGGCTTGCTATACTTGAATCAAATAATAATATGACATGATTATAAGAATTTCAGAAAGAGCAATCGAGGAGCTTTAAGCAATATCTACTTGTAGGTCAGATGCTGTAATAATAAGCTTACTATAAGCCTCCAAACACAAAGTGCATGACGATCTCGCAAGAAAATCAGGAAAAAGCTTTCCAATTTCAAAAAAGAATTTATTTCAGATGGAAAATTTCGAGGCGCAATTATTTTGTCGAAAAAAATTGAAATTTCACTGTAGCCTGTCACATTGAAAAAATTGCAAAAATTTGCTTAGACTCCTATTTAACTCTGTATTATAGTTAGAAAGCTCGATAGCAGCAAAATTGTTGCATCTTTACATGGGCTTTCTTGTACAACAAACGCGGTTAAACAACTTTCGCTCGGGCTTCCGGTTTGCACATCATAAATTTGTGTCATGGGGTCAGCTATATTGAAAGAATAATACTTTAAGCCGTAACGGTCTGCATACTTCATATAATTTAAAGATTAAGCTTATTTTGAATAGCGCAAAAAGGAGCTTAAATCGCTACATGTATTTTTGATTTAGATAAGAAGAAAAAAAGTTAAGTATGAATGCCATTTTAATTAATGTAATGAAAAAAGTGCGTTTTTATACATTGTGATTTATAATTCTTAAGTGCTTCAGGATAGTCTGATGTTTTTGTGTAAATAGATAGAAATGAGAATATGTTTTAGAACATGGCTTCTTGCAGGTTTTTTGATCTTGACATTTTGAATTGAAAAATAATTTCTGTTATACAGAAAACGACGTAGACAACATAAAAAATGGTATAAAATAACAAAAACCGAAAATTCAGGTTACTGTAGCTCCACAAATTTTAGTTGTTGATCGGAATTGATGTCAAATTCATTCTTAGCGCGCAAAAGTACACCATTAATATTTTCTCTAGGTATGATTTATTTTTGACTTACTCAATCAATGGTCGACTTTCTCACAAGTTGTGTCCTAATTTTGAACGCTTGAAAAATTATGTTTTGTGTATGCTGTCGATTATCTCTCTTTTTTGACCTTTCTTCTATGGACTCTCCGACAGCATATAGTAATGACCATACGTGCACGTATAGGGCTTCGTGGTATCTACACCCCATCTCAGAATGGTATAATGGAAAAATTTCCGGAAAAAATAAGACAAAATAAAGGACAAAAATGAATGAAAATCAAAAAAGTGCTTAAAATTGACATAAACTTTGGAATAATATTGTCTTAGCATTCAGCATTTGTTCCGGTTTTGAGACCACTTTGGCTCGAAATACTGACTAACACACTCCTTCCTCCCGAGAAGAACATGCTATACATCTACGGTAGGGTTGACTAAGGACGCATTATAGAATAGTAAAATTTTAAGAAAAAATCCATCAAATTAAAATTTTTATAAAGTCTTGCCATTATAATTATGCTAAAAATAAAACTTCGATAGGACGATCACCTACGACAGTAGATCTAGAAGAAGCTTCTTATCATATGGGCATGCATACACATTCCTCGCTCGCTAATGATGATGAAAACACGAAAATTTTGATCAATTTTTCCGTTGCCAAAAATTTAATATTATGCACATTACAGCGTCGAAAAAAGGATAGCCTTGCAAAAGGTCAAAGGCTCAATTAGAGGTTAAATTTGGCTAATTTTCTTTAAGGTCAAATTTTGTCAATATTTACGAAGATAAGTCAAATTAGAGATTTTTTAGTATAGCTCCTCTACATTTTCGCTTAATTTGCTTGATTATTCGTTAAACTTGAACGTTGATAAACCTTGTACACGTAATTCCGTGCAGATGGTCGGAAACCTTATACGCTTATAAAAATAAGGATACGCTCACGTTGTATGCTTTCAGCGGCAAACTTCATAATACGGGTATATAATATGATGAAAACTACATAAAAGGCGCAAAGAAAAGATGTGAGTTGTCGATTTTAAAATACACATATGTTATTCCGTTTATGTGCATTGCGATTGTTCGGAAATTTTAGACTTTAGTTATACAGCATTTTGTAATACATTGCAAAATCGCCTTTTGTGATTATCGTTTTTCTCTTCTCCATTTTTACATTTATTTTCCTTTGAATTTGTCTTCATCAGTGATTCTAGACATTCCCTAAACCCCACGCACATGTCTGGTTTGCGCATCAGAAGAGGAAAAAATAGAAATTTCGGGAGAACATGGATGAACTAAGATCATCGAATAAAATTTTTTTCTTCTAAAGTTTATCAGAGTATAATTCGAAAGCTGTGAACTAAGACAATGTTAGCGTTGTCACAAACGTTGACACTGTTTCCTCGAAGCAATATCAGCTCCCCTACTTATTGCTATATCTTTCATAAGCCCCCTCTCCCTTCAGACTGCGCGTTCCTCCCAATTGGCCATTGCTGTGCATCTTTTATTTTTAATCATAGGTAGAGCGCGATAGCGCTACCTAAAATATACCTGGCTACCTTTTTTCTTATATGTTTATCACAGTGAGTGCGAATTTTGTGTCCCCTTCAAAGCAACAACGGCACACACCTGAGATTTGCGGTTTTCTTTAAACGATAGATAATTGATAACCTCGATGCACCATTTTTTCTTTTGTTTACACTTAATGCCGAGTTAGCAATGAGTGTGTAAGGTGTAAACCAAAAATTCGAATAATTTGCGAATGGCCAATTTTTTTAAACTGTTGCCTTTGAGCTGTAGATTACGAATCTGACCTTAAAATTGCTTTACACTCAATGTTTGTTGCACAAAAATGTAGAGTATACGAATTTTTCACTCCTTGCGTGTTTTAAGCTTATCTAAAGTTAATTTTGGTTTCTATGCAGTCCAATTGTTTTATAATGTAGAGGGTAGCAATGTCTCAAGGAAAAATTTTTTCTCTTCTAACGCAATATTTCTTGATCTGTGATTGTTTTAGTGTAAAGGCTTCGAGACGAAAAACGAAATTTCTTCAGCTACTCCGCTGAGTAAGCGGAACATGCTAATTATGCTTAAAGTGTGCGTTGACCTTAGCGTTACAGATCCTAGTTTATTTTCTTTCTATACACCCAATATTGCGTTATTAGCACAAGTGTAAAGCTTACACCGAGAAGCACTTTTCCGCCTAGAGCTTTGGGTATCGAACATTTTGTGAAGGGCCAATTTCAGTTCTGAAAATATTGACCCCGAACGAATGTGACATTAAAATTTCTTTACACTCAACGGTTGTTGCACAAAAGTGTGATGTATACGGGTTCTTTACTCTTGGCGTGTCCTAAAGCTTATCTATCTCAATTTAGGCTTTTGTGCAGGCCAATTGGTTTTATAATGTAGAGAATTAAAATATCTCAAAACTTGAAAGTTTTTTCTTTTTTAACGCAATATTTCTTGATCTATGATCGTTCTAGTGTAAAGGGCTCGAGACAAAAAACAAAATTTCTCCAGCTACTCCGCTAAGTAGGCGGAACATGCTAATTATGCTTAACATGTGCCCTGACCTTAGCGTTACAGATCCTAGTTTATTTTGTTTCTATACACCCAATATTGTGTTATTAGCACAGGTGTAAAGTTTACACCGAGAACCACTTCTCCGCCCGGAACATTGCTTACCAAACAATTTGCGGAGGGCCATCTTTTTTAAAAAATATTGCCCCTGAGTTGTAGATTACGAATCTAAACTTAAAATTCCTTTACACTCAATGGTTCTTGCACAAAAGTAAAAAGTATACGGGTTTTTTTACTGTCGGCGGGTCCTGAAGCTTATCCAACTCAATTTTGGTTTTTGTGCAGTCCAATCAATTTTATAATGTAGATGGCTACAATATCTCAAAAGATAAATTTTTTCATCTTTTAATGCAATATTTCTTGACCTGTGATCCTTTTGGTGTAAAGGGTTCGAGACGAAAAAAGAAATTTCTTCAGCTACTTGCACCTCCAGAATTTCGGCGCTGCCCACCTATGGATATATGGCCCAAAGTATTAAATAAAAGAAGGGAGCTAGCAAAGATAAATGCTCCGATGGAACAAAAAAGGTAAATATACTTGAATTTCTTCATTGTTAAGGATGTAAATGGAGGGGACTAGAAAAAAATTCCCCTATATGCGCAGAAGTCATAGGAATGTGCTAAACAGTTAGACTTTCCCTACACAACGCAAAAATCGAAGTATATTCTGCGGCCGTGAAAATGAGGGTGTGGTCACAGAGCGTATTTAAGTGTTCCACAAAAGAGCATTGAAGGCGCATTCATGACTATTACATAACAAAGAAAAATGCTCCGATGGAACAAAAAAGATGAATATACTTGGAATTGTGGATTATTATGGATGTAAAAGGAGGGGACTAGGAAAAATCTACCTAAAGTCGGAAAATCAGCTAAAAATCACACTTTCTCTAAGCAACGCAAAAGATCGATGTATATTCTGTGGCCAACAGATTAAAATAAATATTCAACCATAACAATGATTGAAACAGCAGCACGCTAGCCATGCAGTAGCTATGGAAAATGATATTAAGTAAACTAACAGTCTTCCAAGCCAATTGAATGAAATAGCAAACATCGAAGACAATTGAAGACATGGTTGGTTTAAAACAGTAGGAAACGCGTAAGTTGACTTGAAACAGACTTAATGTAGATACACTAGCATGCCCTAAACGATTGTGTGCACTAATCAATCGGCTCCTGCTTTGCTTGCTATAATGCTCATAAAATAAAACAACTTTAAATACAATACCTCTTAGTTTTCTATCAATCAGGTGCCAGCAATTTAAAAAAGTAACCTTGATAGATTTCGTTTATACACTCTTATCTGAAACTTCGAACATTATTTAAAAAAGACACTTTTTTAGAGGCCGCAGAATATACATCGATTTTTTGCGTTGCTTAGAGAAAGTGTGATTTTTAGCAGATTTTCCGACTTTAGGTAGATTTTTCCTAGTCCCCTCCTTTTACATCCATAATAATCCACAATTCCAAGTATATTCATCTTTTTTGTTCCATCGGAGCATTTTTCTTTGCTAGTACACTACTTTTAATTAGCGTGATTTCAGTACATCAGTCAGTAAACACAATCAGTAACATGCCATAATAATGACAACAGTCCGAGAACGCGGAAAACAATATTGTTCTTAACATCAGCATTATCCTTTTTAAACAAGACAACCTTATTGACACCATCCATTTTCAAATTAAAACTGCATTAAGTTATTTCTTCTTAATGTGCAGTTCACTTATAATCAAGCACAAAAATTTAACCAACGAATTCACATTGCAAATCCTCACTCAATCAATACACAAGCACAATGTGTTGTGACTTTTGAAATTGAAAACACCCAATTTTCAATTTTCAAATTGAAAATTGGGTCAATTTTCAAATTGAAAATTGGGTGTTTGAATTTGCGATAAAGAAAATAATCAAAAGATAGTCACTTGGTTTATTTAAGCCGAGTAATAAAATAACGACCGTCCACCAATTCCAAACTAAACGCGACTAATCTGATCACTATAAAAAAGTTTTGAAAAATGAGCTTGCTAAGCGAGAGTTGTAAACCAAGAGAAACTTAAAGTTAAAACCTACCATTGAATTATAAGAGAATTATAAAAGATTTTAAACTTCAAGAAAATGGAAAAGGCGGGATGTTGGTAAATTAGAAGGCAAAGTTTTTCGGCAAAAATTCAAAAACTTCACGCAAATATCAAATGTAAGGAACACTAACGCTTTGATTTGGTAGTAAAATAAATTTGTAGTATATACTACATATTAACAACAAATGAATAGTGCAAACTTTACACAACTACTAGGTGTAGAGAATACTGACAGTTTACGGCTTATTAATGTACATGATTACAATAAAGCTGCATATCTTTGTCGACTTCTGTGCACAGTAGTGTCATTGCTGGTTCATTTTAAACCACTTTTGCAGGCAATTTACATCAATTAAACGATAGCTCTCTATGTGCAAGATTTTGTGAAACATATTATAAACACGGCTAAGAAAGATTTAACTTTAATGCAACCCATTTAAGACAAAATTACATCTCTTCAATGATCTAAGAACACTTGAACATAATTTTTAAATCACTTTAGATTACTTTTGAGGGTAAACAAACTCACTTAAATGATGTCTCGCATATGAATCCTTTAAAATTTCTTGACTTCAGTTACAAAGTCTCTGCAAGTCTATCGAATTAAGGTTAACACGTAACCTAAACTTTACACAAACACATAGCGTAAAGAATATTTTAGTCGGATTCGTAATTTTGATATTGCTCCGATATTTCTTTCAACATTTATGGAAAAATGAGTCTCCATAATGTTTTAAAGACAATAAACATTAGGTTTAAACCACTTTGCAATACTGCTGAGTGTAACCAAGCGCGCCCAACTGACGTATATATTTCATTCCCTGTAAATTTTTATATCTCAGGAAAAAATTTCGGTTTTTGCAATGCTCTAGAACAAAGGCTAACATGCAGTGTAAAAAATTACTCGGATATTATGATCAACATTCATGAAAAAATTAGGTCTCTACAATGGTCTGAGGACATATAAACAATGAATGTAAACTACTTTACATCACTGTCGGATGTAAGCAAACGCGCCTACGTGACGTCTCACATTTGATTCTTTGAAAACTTCTAGGCTCCAAGAAAAAATTAGGTTTCTGGAATGCTCAAAAACGAAGATAAATACATATGTAGTGTAAACTTCATGTAAACACCTAGTGTAAAGAAGATTTTAGTCAGATTCGTAATTTTGATATTGTTCCGATATTACGATTAATATTTATGAAAAAATTAAGTCTACATAATGTTCTATGGGCAAACTAACAATTGGTGTAAACTACTTTACAACACCGTAGAGTGTAAACATATGCGCCAGACTGGCATATCAAATTTGGTTCCTGGTCCATTTCTAGACTTGATAAACGTGTCCTTGACTCATAACCAGAGAAGCAGGCAGAAAAAACAAGACAGAAACGCATTTTAAACACCAGAATTTTGACTTTACACTCGCTGAATATTAATGTATAGACAATTTGCTTTGACATGCACCCGATATAAAGCACTTTATTCTTATTCTATAAGACTTATCCCGACTTCTGGACGGAGAAAGTGGAACAAAAAACGCAACAAAATCGTTTTTTCCATCATTTAGAACACTGTAAACTTTAAAATTCCGTACCGAACTCCCCATTGAGTTTAAAGAAATTCGGTTTGGTACGATTTGTAGCTTTTAAATCGTAGTACATTCCTGTGTGCCAAAATTCTGTTGCAAAAATTATTTGGCATGATTTATAAATCAAACTTCAGAAAAAACGTGTTTTTTCGCCCATTTTTTACCTCTGATTTCGAACTTTACACCCCCATAAATAACTCAATATTGCGTTTATTTAAATGCGGTTTGCTGCGATGTTTAGCCCCTGTGAGGCACTTTTATTAATGCTGTCTTCGATTTGCACTGACTCATAAGCGGAAAAATTTGGCAGAGAAATCTTAGTTAAAATCCGTTTTTTTACCCCATCCACTAGAGTGTAAACTTTAAACCCCAGGATCTAACTCACCATAGAGCATAGAAGACTTTGCTTATATGCAGAATGTAGCCCTTGATCCGCTCTACATTTCTGTCAGAAAACAATTTAAAAACCTCATAACCGGAGTTAGTATCGGACATAGGAAGGTTGAAAACTCGACCAAAAAGTGCTTTTTCACCCCCAGATTTTTCGCACTCTTTACACTGCCATTCGATACCTAATGCGAATTTCAAAAACAAAAACAGTGTCATCTGTAGAATTCATCCCTCTATTATCCTATCCTGTTCAATCCTTCGAGTCATCAATACTCAGTTGTCACACATGCCGCAGTAAAAAGGTCCCAAAATTTGTCCTATGTTATAACGTTACACAAAAACTTTACACCTTCTTTACACAGTCAATTTTGAGTTTCAAGAAAAACAAAAAAACACGGGCAGCGAATTTTTTTATTATCTTTCTTTTAAAAAAAACCGCACCTTCTAGAAGTGTCCCGTTATAGCTGTAGGGGGTGCACAGGTGTTGGGGTACCCAAGTATATTATAGGTACGCGCTAACGCGCTACCTCAGATGAATGTATTATTTATTTAATGAAATCCTAACCTTCCACAATGCTCTGGAGTAAAAGATATTAGTATAAACTTTACACCTACATGGCCAACTCAATAGTTTTCTTGAAAAACCACAAAAAATTCCTTCAATTTTTCCAAAATAAAGTAATCAAAATACTTGCCATCATAATCGAAATTACTACGGAAAATCTGCAGAAACGCGCATAGGCCGCAGAATATACTTCGATTTTTGCGTTGTTAAAGGGAAGTCTAACTGTTTAGCACATTCCTGTGGCTTCTGCGCATATAGGGAAATTTTCCCTAGTCCCTTCCTTTCACATCCTTAGCAATTCAAGTATATTAACCTTTTTTATTGTTGGGAGCTGAGCCATCTAAGAATGGCTGGAACCAGACATGCACGTAAAAGGGAGTGTGGGGGTGTGCGAAACGAAGGCAAAAAAAGAATGAAAATTGAAAATTTTCTTCATAAGTGCTTCAAACTAACCAGAAACTGTGTAATAACGTAGTTTTGAGGCTATATTAGCGCTTATAACAGTTTTTGAGGCCATTTTGGCCCGAAAACGCTCAACTTCTGACCACCCAATTGATTATGCTGAGCACCTAAGCTGGTAACCCTCTCAAAATGGTGCTGATACGCGCAAAATTTAGAATTCGGTCTTTTAAACCGTACAAAATTTACATTCCTAAAATATTTTTTGTTGATATTATGAGTCAAGTATCAACATCTTTTCGGTGCTTCGCGCTCAAGAGACATTGTTTGACCATATTTTCTCAAAGTCCATTCGATATCTCTGATAAATGTTATAACTATGTTCGAATATTTCAGATGGAATAGCATCATTAGAAACGTAAAATGATGTATTTTGATGCGCACTAACTTTGGGAAAAACGTTTTGGGGCTCCTATACAAGCCCTTGCTCTTATATCTATGGTCATTACTATAGATGCAGAACATGACCTGTTTGGATGCTCCGCCAGTCTGGGGGTCAGTCAGAGATCTTTTTGAGTCAAAGTAGTGTTAAACTGGTATAAATACTAAAATCGCGTGAAAAACTATATCAATTCACAGTTTGAGTTCAATTACTCGTTGGGCTTCATTTTGCCGTATTTAACCGGAAAATTTCCAAATTTGCCCTTCTAACAGAGCCTACTAGACCCCAAACCACGCTTTATCAGTCAAGACGAATTAAGAGCTGTCTAGTACCGTTCATATCCCAGCCACAATGCAAACACGCAGAACAGATGAAAAGAAAAATCCCTAAGGTGAAACGAAAGGTTTAATGAATATTTTTATAACAATTCCTCCATTGCGCTGTCATTTCATTTAACGACGGCTAAAAACCAGCTTATAAGCTAAGAGTTATAAAAATGAATCTACCATTTGCGCACGCCATTTTCACTGTACGATGAATAATTTTGAGGTTTTTGAACTTTCCCAAGAGGAACTAGAAGGATTCAGAATATGAGACATACGTAGAGTCCTACTGTGCAGCTTGACTGCTGCCAATGACCAAAGTTGGGTCGCTTGCGGGAGCCGGACCTGTGCTCCACAAAAGAGTAATAGCACCACTTCATCTAGCAATATAGCATCAAACCTACGGGTTCGAGCGCAAAAAGAGGAGCTAAAAATAGCTCGGAGCTCGATGAGCGGCCTCACTTACACTACCTGTTCTTAACAAAGAGGCCCTTTGAGGGAGCGGCCTAAAGGGATCTCCGTGGGACCTCCAAATTATAGAATGTATGAAATGAGATGTAGAATGCTGTCAGCGTACCAGGCATGTAGCTGGCCGTCCTATTTTGGGGGGACCAACACCAATTTTGGGGGACTAAGCTCAAAAAGTCAAAAATCGCACAAAATAATGTTTAAAAAGTCCTATTTCTCCGATTTTTCTGAATTTAGGGGTCCGAACCTCCCCCCGTTCCTCCAGAGACACGTGCCTGCAGCGTACACTGATGAATGAGGCTGTCTGCTACAGTAAGTTTTAGAATACATTTTATTAAAAGCCGTTGAGACAATTATGCAAACGTAAAAGACGGACGATGGGTGATATAACGGCGAGCAATAGAATGTAGAGCGTTCCGGACGGGTTTTTCAGAATGTGCTCAATCTTTGAAAAATATGAATCATAGCGCGAGTAAAATGCATACCTCAAGGGGTAGCCTCATTGGAAAAAATTAAATTGAAATTGCAGGACGAAATATAAGGAAACAAGCAAAACGAAAACATATAGAGTTTAGAGCACAAAAAGATCTACCCATTTTGCTACTTTTTAAAATAAAAAGCAAAGCCTCTATGCTGTGGGGACCATGCAAAATATGGGCGGTTTTTGGACCGTGGCATACTATAGCCATAAACTAGCACGAGTTTTTCGGCAAAATACCTTCATTTAAAAATTATATATTCGAAACACTTCATTCAACTTAACTTCGTGCAGTGGTTGATTAGTTAATCTTAAAAAATGGCCATTTTAGTAAAAGCAGTCTTTAATGGACAGGCGGTGTACTTGCTTTTGCTTGCAGTTATACCCTAAGTGCATAATATCATTTGAGTTACACTACTCTTTGTGAAAGCCGATTGAACTCCGATCATTTATTGCATTTATTTTTGCATTAGTACCTGTAGATAAAAAGTAAGTGCCAAATTTGTAAGTTAAAATAGGCGAGGTTGCCACACCCGCAAATGAGGGCTAGATAAAATAATTGAGTGGTGACGTGCGTTTTATGCAAATTTTGTAGCAAAAATGGACTTGGTACATAACACATGTTGTCTTGGTATCCAAGTGCAAATGAAGGCGTTACAGAGAATGTATAGATTGAGGTTCCCGAACATAAAAACTCCGATCCTTTCTCTTTATTTTTATGCTAACATAATAAACGAATTTAAACAATTCGGCTACAATTAATGTGATTTATATATTTTTATCCTTTAGTTTTATTGTGGGACGATCGGCTGGAAGGTGCTTAGACGAGTGTTAAAATTAAGTTTAAAGCTAGCAAGTCGAGCAAAAGTGAGACGCTATGCCGTTTTATTGTAAAAACACAAACATAAATACTTGACAAAAAAAGTTGACATGTCATCAAGCACAAAACAAAATGGACAAAACAAATAACGAGCGGGCTAGGCCGATGGGATTGGTTGCAGTCTAGTGTAAAAGGGTCTTATAGTCTGTTTCACACAACTTCGGTCTTAAATTTTAATACTATCCCCGACAATAAGCTGACAGGTCCCGATGCGATTTTATTGTGGATGAAAATTCTTAGAACTTATGCACCAAGTTATGTGAACTATAGGTCCACGTCGTGATGCATTTCTTTAGGTTTGAACCCGTAGCTTAAGCGACATTGAGATTGAGTTGGCGTTGTAACGTGCATTATTACCGTTTTTCTGTAAGCTAGATCGCATGAGAGCGCATAAAAATTTTTTCAATCATTTAATGACTTTATCATCTCTACAAAAGTGTAAATAAATAAGAAAATTATTAATAATAATAATTAATAATAATAATATCCGGTGGGGGCGAAAATTTTGGGGTAAAACATCTTGAAAATATTTGGGAGATGGGCAAAAATGAACGCAGTTTTGAGCGTGTCTCGACGAGATCTCTATGCAATGGTGAAGGAAAATTTCAGGAAAAAATTTCAAAAATTATTCTTCATTTCTGCGGGCGCTTTTTTGCTGCGAATTTTTTGTGTAACTATGAAATAAAGCTAGCGTCCTATCACGTTTACACAGTTTACTGATAGGCGTGCTAGAGTGTCACTTATTTTGGAATATCTGACCTACGATTTTAATAACAGCTATGTGTTAAGCTATCATTCTAGATATGTGTTATGATATTATTTCCTTTTTATATTCAATAATATGTATATTCAATAATATGTATTATATAAATTTCTATTACATTATCATTAATAGTAATTCCCGAATGCCATAGCATAAATGGAAAACGAGTGCGACGAAGCCCTCTGATATAAATTCGATTTTTTCGCCTTTAGAGCTGACTCACTTATTTCAAACGCGGAGACTCGGAATGAACCTATTAATAATTATGATAAATTAATATCAATTAATTGTAATTATTCAAATTTAAAGTAATTTAATGACAATTACAATAATAATAATTATGGAGAACGAAAATTGTTTTTTTCGGTGATGAGGAAGATTCCAAATCGCGCGGTAATCTATTTGTCGATAATCGTGTGCGTTGGATTATTAACTATATTTAATATTTCGCAAAAATATGGCAACGATTATATCCAACTATGGCATTTAACGAATTTAGCCATGAATGCGTACTTTTTTGATACGAATCGATTGCGAATCGATAGGATAACATTGTCCAGGCGATTGAATTTGGCAATGAAGGATCGAAATCAGTTGCAATGCAATATCCGAGACCAGGTACAAACAGTGACGAATTTGGGATTATAGTATAGGTGAGAAAATACACAAAATAGTACACATGTACATAAAAAGTACATAAAATAGTACACATCTACATAAAATGTACAAAAAATTCTGGAGTGGGGGTGTAAGATTTTTTATAGGTCAAAAAATGGCCTTAAAAATGGTGGTATGGCGAAAAAGACCATTCTCCAACGTTTCTCATCGAGCACTTTCCATTGGCATCAAGCCCATGTGCGGGCAGTACACCTGGGCGTGAAAGGGTTTAGGGGGTACGAACCCCCGAGAAACCAAAATATCCCCCCCCTAGAAAAGCAAAATACCCCCAGAATTCAATTTTTGAATTTTTTTTGTTGTAGTTTTTTTCGCAATTTTTCGATGCCAATGGATAGTACTCGATTAGAAACGTTAAAAATTATGTTTTTTCGCTATACCACAATTTTTAAGGCTATTTTTTGACCTTTGAATAATATTGCATCCCCCAGAATATTGGTGCCGCCCACCTATGGTGGGCAGTACCCCAACTTTTCCAAAAACAGTCGAAAATAGATCCAAAATTTTGCCCTTCACGCGCTACATTGCGTTTTTCGGCGTTTTACATTGTCTACTCTTATTTAAAATCACTTTTGATGCGACGTTTTTCCGGAAGATGTTGAAATTTTTGAAATTTTGTTCAAAAAGAACTCATTGAATGTCGTTGACTTTAGCAAAAATCTGGCGCGCAGCATCGGAAAATAAAAAAATTTATGAGGATGAGCGTTAGAAGCTTGATTTACTGCTTGATTTCCTGTAATCTTAGCATTTGACGTAATAGTTACGTCATAAATTTTAATGTTTTCTTTAAAGTAGAACAGATCTATGCTGAAATAGCTGTTTCTACTTTTGAAATTGTTTTGAAACCTTTTCCATATGAGCAAAAAATGGATTTCAGGTCGCCAAGAAAGTAAATAAATGTCAGTATTTGGTATTATCCGACGCGAAGCGCTGGAAAATTCTATAAAATTATGATCACTGACGACCGAAAATCACTGCAAATTACATATGAATCCTTTATTTTACCAAATATTTTTGGCCCATGAAGGGGAGCGGTCTCCCCGCTCTCCCTAAATCCGCATCTGCGTATGAAAAGATTTTATTTATTAAAAACGCACAGGAATCTTTTTAAATATTTTATCCCTCTGTAGTCAGAATTTTATTCTGGGAGGAGAGTCGAAAAGGAGTAAATATTAAATCATATTATTTGAATTTTCGACTTAATGAAGCAGTGTGTGTGTGTCCATGATGGTCAATCAAAGACATGATCTTAAACTGAATAGAGTACCTATTTTAAATTTGTGATGAGATGTTACATGATAGGTAATGCCCACTTTACAGAAACCAAAAAGCCAGGCTTAAGCCGCGCTTAACCTTAAGCCAGGCTTAAAATATTTATAGGCCTAGCTCTGGAAGTCTATTTGTCAAAACGATACAGATGTGGCCATACATGAGCAGCAGTCAGATCATACGTGGACAGCAAGAAAATTCTAGGGGGTGGGCGGGTGCAAGATTTTTTGAAGGTAGAAAAATAGCCTTAAAAATGGTGGTATGGCGATAAAAACATCATTTTTCGACGTTTCTCATCAAGCACTATCCATTGGCATCAAAAAATTGCGGAAAAAACGAAAAAAATTTCAAAAATTGAATTCTGGGGGCGGGTATTTTGATTTCTGTGGGGGTATTTTGGTTTCTGGGGGGTGCATACCCCCAAACCACCACCTCACCCACGCCCAGGTGTGAGTCAGATGCTGGGGAGGGTATCGCGTCCAATGTAGAAAAATTGACAAAAATAGCACCAAAAAGTCAATTCTGTGATTCGCTCGATCTTTTTGAAGGAGGGGGGGTGGAGTCTGCCGGATCTCGGGGGCTCTAGATACTCCCCACATACATATGTGGACGTGGTATGCTACAAGGATTACTTAAGGGCAATCAAGATATCTGACCGCACTGAGCCCCAATACAAATTAAGTACAATTTGTAATTAAATAGGTAAGTAATACGGGAGCCTGGTGCGCCAAGGCGTCGGAAAAAATGCACATCACTGACAAACCGTTGGTCAAAGCTCTTACGAAGTTATTTGAGAGTAAACGCGTCGGTAGTTTCGGCGATGGTCCAGGTCAATAAGGGAATGAGTGATAAAAATTTAACAAAATTAAAAATTAAATAAAATAATTAATGCAAAAATTAACCATGGAGATAACAGCAGATACGGTATGGATGGGAGGCAGAACAGAATTTTCGAGTGTTCAACTGCTTTAAGATTTAAAATAAAGTCATCGTGCAATGGTGAATAGAAGATTTTCATTCAGATACGGTCGGTACCCAAAGTCTATTGAAATTGGGGTAAAAATGCTTCAGATTATGCATTAAATTGACTTCTTGACATCATAAATTAGAATAAAATCGTTTAAAATGCGCCAGTGATACGCTGATTGTTCTCGATGTTGTGTTCATAGATGCATAACATGGCTGGCCTGGAAGGTCGCTAGTGAGATTCTCTAAATTACACGCTTCAAAAGCGAGGTATAAATACTAGAGTAGCATGAAGGTTATCTTAATCTACATTTCTGGTCAAAATCAAGCACTTTCGCAGAACATTCTTTATTTTCATCCGTTTTTGGATTTTATTTTACCTAATTTTTCCCGGAATTTTCTGTTTTTCCATTCTAGAGTCTTTACCCTAAAATGTTATACGTGCATGTCGGATAGTGATGAATCAAATATAATTTTTAATGTATGAGTAATTTTAGAACCAGTCATATCCTGATATAGGTTGGGGCCAGACATGCACGTGGGTGAAGTTTATGGTTCTAGGTTCTAGCTTAACCCCTAAAATGGAAAATTGGAAAATTTGGTGAGAAAATGAGGCAAAATGAAGCCACAAAGGAATAAAAATTGGAAGTTTTCTCTAAAAGTGCTTCAAATTGATCACAAACTGTGTAAAGAGCAGTCAAAATTTGGTGCAAAAGCGTGACTGACTTTCTGCAAAATTTGCCGTAAAAAATAACACAATTTGATGCAAATTTTAGTGTAAAAAAATCTCGTAATGCGGTACATAATTCGTGAGTTTTACTCAAACAAAGACTTGTTAAACGTGATTTCGCTGCATACAATGGCGGATCTAGGATTTTCCTAAGAGGGGGGGGTATCCCAACTTTTCAAAAAACAGTCAAAATAGGTCCAAAACTTTGCCATTCACGCGCGAAACAGCGTTTTCCAAAAATTTTAAAAATTTCCGACAATTTTGTGCGAAAGATCACTAACTTTCTTTGACTTTAGCGAAAATCTAGCTCGAGGCGCCGGAAATTTTGTGTTATTACAGCGGACAGACGTGTATAAGCTTGATTTACAGCTTGATTTCCCGTATTTACAGCATTTGACGCGAAACGTCGGGAATTTTTGATTGAAAATAGAGGAAAACTTTGTTAAAATAGTTAATATCTGCTATTAACATTGTTTCGATACTTATTCCATGAGCAAAAAATGGCTTCCAGATCGCCAAGAAAGAGAATAAATGTGATTAATAGGTATAATCCGGGGCGCAGCGCTGGAAAAATTAGAGAAATTATGGTCACTGACGGCCAACAATCATTGCAAATTATATATCCATTCTCTATCTCGTCAAAAATCTTTAGCCGATGGCGGAGGGGGCGGCCGCCCACCCTCCGCCTCCTTTAAATTCGCTTCTGACTGCATATCTCAATATTTTCGGACAAACAATCGGTTAAGAGCAATTTCTATTGCGGAAACGAATGTTCCACATTGATTGAAACTAAAGGAGCAAATATTGCCTTGGTCGAATTTTCCGATTCATTTCTGCGGCAAAAATTTCAACATGGGGGTTTTGGCCTCAGCAAGAGGTGAACCTTTCACGAGTGAATTCATTTAAGCACTTCGACACACTGCTAAAACTTTTTCACTCTTTTTCCTTGGTTGAATCTTTATATTGCCAGCTGCTCTATTGTCGCTGGTAAAAAGGCATTCTTGTTTCAGAAAATTGGTTCTTATCAAAAGTGCCGCTTTCTGGACTGCAGCTGTGTCGTCATTTGCTTAATCATTCAAAAAGGTTCCAATATTAGTAAAATTTTCGCATTTTATAACAGACGCTTGATCCGTTTTCCTCATCTGGTAATAATGGCTCGTTCTCTTCATCATTCCTGAGAGTTTGAATTAATTTTCCTTCAATTCGGTGCATAAAATATGTGCGAATTCAGTGCATTTGGTGCAAAATAGTCAAATTTTTTGCAACTTGAAACAGAAAATGCTAGTTGACTGCTAAAAGAGTGTTTTTCCGACGTTTTTCCACATCCTGAATACCATCTAAGGTTAAAAAATTTGGTGCAGCACCGAATTTTGATTGCTCTATGAATAACGTAGTTTTATCCCTATTCGAGCGCTTATGCCAGTTTTTGAGTTATTTTAGCCCGAAAAAGCTCAATTTTGACCCCACCCCAGATCGTTTGACACTTCCCCCTAGATCGGCTATACTGTGCATCTATGGTTGGAGCTGCAAGCAAAAAATTGCTATATGCTTTGAAATTTTAGTTTTCCCGCCTCCGTCGTCATTTTTTTCGATATTTTTGAACGCTTATGAAGTCCGTTTTGCTAATTAACCTTCAAAATGCAGGTCAATACAAAAATTATTCGACGAAAGTAGGCGATTGAAAGTGTACGATGCATATGACGGGGCCCCTTTTTGCGAGGAAACCTCGCAAGGCCTAGTGAAGCACATGGATCTTTCGTTGCCTCAATACGGACTTCCTGTTTACGATTGGGTCATGAGCTTAGAGGTGGCCGAACATTTACCCGAAATCTACGAGGTTAGTTTTCGATGTGAGAACTGATAAAATACATGCCCTGATTCATAGGTGGGTAGCACCAACATTCTGAGGGTGATTTCAAACGTCAAAAAATGGTCTTAAAAATCGTGGTACGGCGAAAACATATCATTTTTGACGTTTCTCATCGAGCACTATCCACTGGCATCAACAAATGGCGAAAAAAATCTCCAAAAAATTGAATTCTGATGGGGTATTTTGGTTTCTAGCGGGGGTGGGGGGTTGTCGGCCTTCTGGGGGGTGCATACCCCCAAATTCCCTCCCCCAGGCCTACGTGTGTGTGGAAGTCGGTGGTTAAATTTTATTCAGGACCGGCCGTATTCTAAGTGAGAAGTCTGATGATGGGGTTTTGACCCCACCCAGAATGGCAACTGACTCTCCGCAAAATGGCTGCGACCTTCCATTCCCCAGAAATGTCAATTTTTTGTAAAAGTTGATGAAAATTGTAAAAAATGTGCCTTTTTATGCGTTTTATTTTCGGCTCGAAAATCTCAGATTGTCAGCTCTTCGCGCCATATGTAAATTTGTTGGCTGTATTTTGTTGAATTTACTCAATTTGTTTAAAATTTTTTCGAATCTTTTTACGTTTTTATGTTATAAAAAAGCGGACATTGTCTGAAACGTCAAAAAACAGTGTTTTTGACGTGTAGCCATCGTTTTTAGCCCCTAAAAGGCACTTTTAAAACAATTTTGGGCCTGACTCTCCCGAGAATTTCCATGCTCTACGTGTACAATCAGAACGATCATTCAAGGGCTGCACCCATATTTTTGTAGGAATTACTTTAACGTTTGAAAAAATCGCATTTCCATGCTCATGTGTGGGAGGGCCTGTCTACGTAGGACCTCTTAAGATAGTACGTGTTGTTGGGAGATGGTATTTAGTAGTGTTGTAAAAGATATCTTAATCTTTATCTTTTTAGCAAGATAAAGATAAAGATAAAAATATCTTTATCTTTATCTTGACGATTTTTTATCTTTATCTTTATCTTTATCTTTATCTTTTGGAAAAATCACAGGCTATCTTTATCTTTATTTTTATCTTTTTGATAGGAATTTATCTTGTAAAAAAGATAAAGTAATATATACACAAGTTAGCATGTAATCCAAAATACATTTTTGATGTGAAATGCATTTAGACGCATTCAATAGTAAGAAGTTATCAATAAGAGAAAAAAGCAAAAAGAAATAATGAGAAGGAAAAGAAAAAAGTTAGTGGCTAAATAAGTAAATAAACATGCAAATATTGAAGAAAAAAGAGAAGAAAGAAAGACAGATATAGAGGTGCATCATGCTATTAGTAAGAAAGAAACAAAAAGGACGCGTGAAAGTGTACCTAAAAATAATTATATTATGAGAGATTACATGTTTTATGAGGCGCAAAAGTCTAAATGGAACATAAAAAGTTTTACTCTAATACAAGACAAGAAAAGAAAACGATTGTTTAAACCCTACGGCGGTCGGCCCAAACTAATGCCCGTATATCGACCTAAGTAAGCGGGAGTGATATTGTTCTAAGCGGGAGTACTACTACTAGCACACTCGTTAATCTACATTAGTCTAAGCCTAGGAAACATAGAGAAGTTTGAAAAAATCAATAACTGTTGCGACAATTCTTTGTACAGGCGCACAGAGCAGAGTTTTGGTGCTTTCGAAAAGAAAGAATTGACTTGCTGTCTGCCAGTAGTAGTAGAACGTGGGTCAGTCAGATACCGCGGGTAAACCCCCAAACCTACATTTATGTGTGTTTAATGCCTGTCACCTCTTTGATCTCAGGTGTAAAAATTAGGGCATTCAGTTGGCTGCTTTACATCACACACTCTCGTTTATGGCAGTTCACAAACATCATTCTCCCGGGTCCAGCGACCATATTTACACTTTATCTTTATCTTTATCTTTATCTTTTTAGTTCTTTTATCTTGCAAATTATCTTTATCTTTATCTTTCTTAATTTTTTATCTTTATCTTTATCTTTATCTTCTAGATTTTAAAATTTCAACTTTATCTTTATCTTTTATCTGGCGAAAAATCCTTATCTTTTACAACACTAGTATTTAGACCCTCTCAGAATGGCTACTGACCATACATGCAAAGCATGGGAAGAATTCTGAGGGAGGGGAATTATAAAGTCCCTTTTTAGGATCAAAAATGGCAGGTGGTACGCGTCAAAAACATCATTTTTCAGCGTTTCTGGCGATGCTCTATTTTTCTAGAGCATAGAAACATAAAGGAAATTCCAAAAAAATCAAAAAAAAATCGAAGAAATTGAAGAGTATATACTCAAAATATGAGTATAATGGCGCGAAGCACCAAAATTTTGTCATTTTTGAGCAAATAGATAGCTAAAAAGGCTTAAAAAGCAGCATTTCTACAAATTTTTAGAATATATTTTTGGGAGCTTTCGGAAAAATTTGCGAATTCTGGGGGTGACGAAAGTTTTGCGGCAGGTGGGATGAAAATTATTCTGGGGAATGAAGGGAGTGAAAATCTCCCAAACGCCCCCCACCCCGATTATTTATGCTACTGACCCCCGCAAAATGGCAGAAATTCTAAGAATTGCCGATTCTATACAACAATCATAAAAAGTGTATTGTTTTATGCGTTTTTCGCTACTTTTGCTCTCACGTTATAAAATGGGTTCATACCCACTTTAGCAGATTTAAAAATTTTTTTTGATGCGCTGGAAGCTTATATTATTGCATTTAAGTTCGTTTACTGCGTGATGAACTTTCAATATAGCCATTGCAGTTAGAAAAAATTAAAGAAAATCTAATTATTATGTACATTTATCCCGGTTGCTTCCTGACTCGGCCGAATGATTCGACTTCAAAAAATGAATTTATAGGAGGTGGATAATCAGGCTCTTTTCTGTCTTTTAATCGCGCAGACAATAATTTATTTAGTTCCTCATATTACATAATTTTTTATTTTATTGCAAAATTTACACAAAAAACTGCCGGAAATAACGTAAGTTAAAATGTGTTACTAAGAAAATTAGATCATGGAATGCAAAGTACATAATCACCAGATATGCACGGCACAGAATTCTCCCGTGTGAAACCCGAACTAACTCCTGTAAATAGTTTTTTTGTGCTCAAAAACGATGATTATTCTTATCGTTTTCGACGATGCTCTTTCTTTTTAGACCATAAAAACATTTTTTAAATTTCGCAAGACGTTCAAAACAGCCCCTCTCCCCCAATTTTTTTCAATCTAAAATTCTGAAGGGGTGAAAAATTTTCTGGGGTAGAAATCCACCGGACCCTCAAGATCACATATCGACGCGAAGGAGTGTTTCGAAGGTCCCAAACTGCATCCTCAAAATTATTTGCAAAAACTTTCGTTCTTCGGCGATTTTTCGATGTCAACTCGATTTAGCTCGATGAAAGGCGTTGAAAAATTGTTTTTGCCCATATCATTCATTTTCGACCGTATTTTTAATCTATGAAAATTTTTAGATACATCCCAGCGCCCCAGTATTGTGGCTCAGCCTACAAACAAGACGTTATTTCAAGTAGATGATACAAATTTAACAATTATACGGTTTAGTAGGTCTCTACGGTTTTGCAGGCCACGTATTTGGACAATATATTGAGGCACGCGTCCGAAGGCATCGTTATCAGTTGGGCCGTTCCGGGGCAAGGAGGCTACAGCCATGTTAATTTGAAATCACACGAATACGTCATCAACAAATTAACGTTAAATGATTGCCTAGTTTTTGATAAAGTTGCAACTAAAACTTTAAAAAATGCCGCTACTTTCAAATGGTTGAAAAATAATATTCTAGTATTTTTAAGAAGTAAGGAATGTCCGGTCGATTTAGACGATGCTTGATTAGCCAATACATGGAAGCAGCACTCAAGGAAATGCAAAAAAATTTCAATCGATCTTCCTGCCGACTATGCGACAATCGGATCCATCAATAACTACCGCTATTTCTACAAATGAAATCAAAATTGAATCGATTTTTTTAACGTTTTTGCAATGTTTGCTTTTTAATTTTTTATCGTATTTAAGATTGTTAAAAAAATTTTTTTAAGTTCTTGAAAACTTTTTTTACAAGGTTCGCGCTTGATTTATGTTTTGATTCAAATGAGGAGGATCCGAGCTAATCGGTTCATATTTTTAAAACTTCTTTGGGAATGAAAAATCGCATTTCACGAACCTTTTAGGCAAGCTTTAATCATTAAAATCATAAAATTCGATTTTTCAAAAAAATTTTCCCTCAAAAAAGCTGCGAAAATAGCAGTTTTTCGGTAAAGTGCGTGAGAAAAATCATAGAAAATACCTTCATAAGGCGCGAACGGTCTAAAATTTTAAATTTTCTGATAAACGGTTTTAATTTTGCCATCTTTTCATTTATTATTTAACCATTAAAATGAATGTAGCGCTTACTCGAAGACGGTGACCATTTTATTATTTTTTTACTTTTATGTATTTGCCTATCTTTTTATAAGTTGTGATGTTTTTACTGGTTTTCAAAAGGGTATATACATGTTTTTATACGCTCTATTTTTTCTTTTTATGCATCGATGTTGTGTTTTTTATCGCATTTAAAATAATGGGTTGTTTGTTTTGTTCAAAAACAGTGCTTTCCATAAGTAGGGCCATTAAATTTGTAAATGCGTGTTGTTTTTCCGTCATTTTATTTTTCCAGAAATAATAAGACTGCATCATACATTTGCCTAAAACTTTCAAATTTACGAATTCATACTGAGCTATTTTTTGATTATAGATCCCGTGACCACAGCTGAGCGTGGGGGGCGTATTGGGGGATGCACCCCCCTAAAAACTTCTTCCTGATTAATCTGTCAATATGTACCGATTAGGAGTACGGCACGGGAGGACTGCATAGAAAAATTGAACTTTAAAGTCGGCTATCCTTCAGCCTGACACTACCAAGTGTTCATGTACGAGTGTTATTCGTGCCTCCTTTGAAGAGAAAACTGATTTCATTACGTACGGTTCGAATCGTCAACCGTCTGCACAGGTGCAACGGTGTTTACGACTACGCCAAGGCGCCCGTATGCGCCCTCCCCAAACCAAAATACCCCACAGAAATCAATTTTTAAAATTTTTGTTGTTGTTTTTTTCGCAATTTTTTGATGCCAATAAATAGTGCTTGATGAGAAACGTTGAAAAATGAAAATGGTGTTTTTCGCTATTCCTCCATTTTTAAGGTCCTTTTTTTGACCTTTTAAAAATCTTGCACTACCGAGAATTTTCTTGCTGCCCAAGTATGTCCGTGACCACACAAAGGCGTGGGGGTATGCATCCCCTCAGAAGTTGAAATACCCCCCCCAGAAATCAAAATCTCCCCCAAATTCAAATTTTGAAATTTTTTTTGTTGTTTTAGCGATTTTGTGATGCCATTGGTTAGTGTTCGATGATAAACGTCGAAAAATGGTGTTTTTCGCCATACGACCACTTTTAAGACCATTTTTTGACCTTTGAAAATTTTTTCATCCCCCTCCTCCCCAGAATTTCGGTGCTGCCCACCCATGCCCGTGACCCGTGCATATCATTTTACTTTTGATTTTGGAAGCCCAATCACAACTGACTTCTTATGAGGTGCATCTTTTTTCGACTCATGTAAAAGCGATAAGTACACGTAAAAAAGGATTTTTTGATGCCTTTGACGATTTTTGATCATGAAAACACTCTTAAGAAATGTGATGAAATTAAGCAAAATATATTTAAAAAATAGCAAGTGATGCTTTTGACCCAAAAATTAGCTAAAAACGCTTGAAACATCAAATTTCCTAGACTTTCTGAAAGATCAGAAATATAGGTGGAGTCTTTTTGTGAAAGGTCAGCAGTCATTCTGGGGGTCAAAGCGCCTCAACCCATCTCCGATGAACACGTTTATATAATCTTTACGATGATTATATTTGACTAGAATCCTAAATATCTACTTGTTTTCGGTTTTTTTGCCTTATTTGAGTTCAAACTTAATTTTGAACGTTTGGTTCGAGATTATAGTCTGTTCCACACGAGTTTGTGCATACGTTTTAATATCTATCTCTGACATGAGCTAACAGATTGCGATTATAGCATTGATCTTATATATAATTATCATAATCTTGCGGTTTACAGTCGATGAAAATTCCTAAAATATATGCCCAAACTTATGTGAAATAGCCTATAGAGTCTATCTTAACAATTCGTGGCTTGCTTGATCACTCTCCATCGGGGATTTTTCTTTGCTAGTATAGATATATATACAATCGGTCGGGGAGTTAGTCAGAATTTTGGAATCAAAGTGTCATCAGAAAGTTGAAAAAATGCTAAAATAGATTTTAGCATACATACCACTTTTTTGAAGTAATTTTGGCCCAAAAAAGCACAAGTTTTGACCCCACAGACTGGCTGTCCCCCTCAGATCAGCCCTGCTGTGCATCTATGAGCCTGACATTCTACCTTTTTTAGGCTAGAGTAAGATCGCTCAGGTCTGCTTCCCAGAAAACATGTCAAAATTTATTTCTGAGGTTCTCTCAATTTGAGGGCCTACCGGATTCTCGGTATAGACACCCTAAAACCCCTCCACCATCCCGTTCAACCCACGCCACGTCCACATGTGGTCCCTCTTATACTAATTTAGGAGCGATCTTATGCGAAATTTTGCAATTTTCTTGCGCTAAAACATTTTTTTACACTTTTGTTTAAACCAAAATATTGTCATTGTGTCAACACTTTTAAAAGATTTATGCATAAGATCAAACAATCGTTTATAATGTAAACTTTTATTAATAAAATTTATGAATCGAAAAATCAGTAAACAAAGAAACTTGAAAAAAGTCAAAAATGACAGAAATTCAAACTTTACGTCACTGAAGCAAGATCTATGTATTGTGGTTTTCGAGAACGTCTGAGTTATTTTGAACATTAATAATGTAAAATATCCAAAATCGCAGTTTCGGAATAAGTCAACCTTAACGCTTTCTCAAGTAGCCTGGCCCCCTAACTTTTCTTAATTTTTCACAAGTAGTGACAATTGACAGAGTATGCTTAGGCATCTGTAGCTAAAATATCTCTTGTGACCCGCTAAAATTGACTGAGATCAAAGGAATTTAATGCAAACTTTTCAAATTTTATGTGCTAAAACATTCTGTTTTCACTAATCTGTAAACCAAAATGTTATTATGGTTTAAAAATGTTAACACGCTTTGATAGGAAATTGAGCGGTCTTTCATCCTGTAAAGTTTCATGGGCATATTTTAAAAATTAAAGAATCAGTAAATAAAAAAGTGACAGCATGTGAATGTGTCAAAAAATGACAAAAACCTAAAGTTCGGGTTACTGTAGCTTCACGAATTTTAGTTTTTGACAAAAACAAAATGTCAAGTTCGTCTTCAGCCTGCAAAACTGTATGACATATGCTGTCTTCGTATATAGTTAATTTTTGACCTGCTCAATCAAGGGTCGACTTTCTCAGAAATTGCGTCTTAATCCTGTAAATTTCCCTTTTCACATCGTCGTTTTGACTGTAATTGATTTATATCAAATTGGTACAAATATAAATTTTTAGCAATAGGGTGGACCAACATAAATTTCGAGACTGCATTTGACGGATAAAATTGTTTTGACTGCGAATAATTTCGGCCATTTTTCAGTCGAGTGGTGTGTGTCCTATGGAGTTTTCACAGCTTAATTTGATACTGCTTAAACCCCACGGTTTTTTGCATTATTACTGAGTGCTCAGTTTGGCACCCACAGGTGGGCGGCACACCTGGGCGTAGGAGGATGGTTTTGGAGGGAAGGGTATGCACCCCCCGATTAACCAAAGTAACCCCCAGAAATCAAAATACCCCGCCCCCAGAATTCAATTTTTAGAAATTTTTTCGTTTTTTTTCGCACTTTTTAGATGCCAATAGATAGTGCTCAATGAGAAACGTCGAAAAATGGTGTTTTTTCGCCATACTACCACTTTTGAGGCCATTTTTTGACTCTTTGAAAAAATCTTGCATCCCCTCCCCAGAATTTTCTTGCTGCCCACGTATAGTGGGCGGCACCATTTTTCAACGTTTCTCATCGGACACTATGCATTGGCATCAAAAATTTGCGAACAAACAAAAAATTCCAAAAATTGAATTCTAGGGGGATATTTTGGTTTCTGAGGAGGGTGCACACCCCCCTCCCCCCGCCCATGTGTGGTGTATACCCCACGCCCAGGTATATTAATACCCATTTTTTGACAATATCTTCAGTCAAAAAAAATTATTACATTGGCTGAACTTTAGAAATCCTGCCTAACAAATGCAAAAACTGCAGAATATCGTCCAAAGTATGTGTTGTAAAAGATATCTTTATCTTTATCTTTTAGCAAGATAAAGATAAAGATAAAGATATCTTTATCTTTATCTTGACGATTTCTTTATTTTATCTTTATCTTTATCTTTATCTTTTGGAAAAATCACAGGCCATCTTTATCTTTATCTTTAACTTTTGATAATATTTTTGATAAATATTTTTTGATATATCTTTTTATCTTCTTGCTAAAAAAGATAAAGTATGTACATAAGATAGCGTGTAATCCAAAATGCAGGTTTGACGTGGAATACATTTAGACGCATTCAAGTTTTACTGTAATGCAAGAAAAGAAAAGAAAACGATTGTTTAAACCCTACGGCGTGCGGCCCAAACTAATGCCTGTATATCGACCTAAGTAAACGGGAGTGATACCGATCTAAGCCGGAGTACTACTACTAGTACCCACGTTAATCTATAGTCTGTTTCATTTATCCGAGAGCTTTGTCAGTAAATGTTTTCGGTGGCAACAGTCATCCCTTCTTTCTTTTGCACTGTAGGTCGCTAGATCTCACTATAGCTACGAAGCAAGGAAGGGTTTTTCAATGACATTTTTGCGGCATAATTTAGGGTGTGGGTAAAACCCGGAAAGGGAAACGGAAATGATGGGTCAAATCCGGAATCGGGAACAATAGGCAAAGGCTGGAAACCGAAACGGAAACGATGGGTAAAAGCCGAAAACGGAAACGATCCAAACCGCCAGAACCGGGGTTCCACAAGTAGGGCACATCAGGGTGAACACCATAGGTGGGCAGCACCGAAATTCTGCGGGGGGGGGGGGGGGGTAAAAAAAATTTCTGGGGGCGGGATGAAAAAATTTTCAAAGGTCATAAAATGGTCTTAAAAGCGGTCGTATGGCGAAAAAAACACCATTTCTCGAAGTTTCTCATCGAGCACTTCAAATGGCATCAAAAAATTGCTAAAGAAAGCAAAAAAAAATTTCAAAAATTGAATTCTGGAGGGGTAGGTATTTTGATTTCTGGGGTGGGGTATTCCAACGTCTAGGGGTGCATACCCCCCAACCCACCACGCCCATGTGTGGTCAACACCCCAACCCCTTTTCTAGCAAGATTCGTCTCACTGGAGGGGGTTTGGGGGCTCGGAAAGGGGGCCCTTGATTCATATGTGTAGCTGACCCCGGTTCCGTCGGGAGTTTCTGGCTTTGTTTGTCTTTTGTGTACCACTTTGTCTATTCTTTGCTTTATTGTCTTTCTTTACAAGGTGACATAATCCCATTTTAAATGGAAGGAATGGCCAAATCTTCTTATGTTTTTGCGCATTTCCTATTTTCTGAACTGCATCTTATTGATAAGAAGGCCACAAATGGACCTGAAAACGGCAAGAACAAAATTTTCATTGATACATTTTCCTTTATCTTATTGGCAGCGACACGTTGCTGCGCTATGTAAATTAGCAGAGGTCGAAGAACGCATTTCAGCTCAGAAGTTTTGTGCTCTGTAGGAGTTCATCATTTTTAAGTGTTTTTGGGCTTGATTCAGAACCGAGATTTGGCCGATTTTGCGAAAATTTTAACGTTACTATTTAACATTAAAATGCTTTTTTTACAAAATTTTCCGGGACTCTGCCTCGAAACCCGTTGGGAACGCTTGAGCGCGCCACACCAGACCCCACCTGGGCGTGGGGGGGGGTTGGGGGGTATGCACCCCCCGAGAAACTAAAAACTAAAATACCTTCCCCCAGAAATCAAAATACCCTCCCAGAATAAAATTTCTCAAATTTTTTTTCGTTTTTTTCGCAATTTTTTGATGTCCATAGATAGTGCTCGATGAGAAACGTCGAAAAATGGTGTTTTTTCGTCATACCACCACTTTTAAGGCCATTTTTGACCTTTGAAAAATCTTGCACACCCCCCCCCAGAATTTTCTTGCTGCCCACGCATGCACCAGACCCCCGCAGCTGTAAAATGTCATTGCACATGTGCAACGAGATTTTAGGAGAACGAGCCAGGTAAAAGGGTTAGGAATTTCTAAAATTTCCGACGCTTCGCGCCGGCATTAATTTGTCTGTTTTGTATGATTTAAGCGCGGTATAAATTGAGTTTTAAGTGCAAAAACGTCATAATTATTCGGCGCATAGCGCCGCCAGTTACTGTTCTTTCTGTTTGCATTTTAAAAGCTCGAATCACTAAAAATATCGTCAGACAAAGTTACTAATTCGCATTTTTCTTGTTAGAAGCTTGAAGTGTCAAAATTGTTCTGTACAAATGTGATAATTTTCTGCTCTGTCAGACTATTAGTTTTCACAGAGCTACAAAATCTTAAGGGCGGTAAAAAATGACTAAATTTCTTGGCGCTTTGCGCCACTTATGATTTCCGAACTGTTTGCCAATAGAAAGGCCGTAAATTCTACATGAAAACAATAGAAATTCCAAAAATTTTCGGCACTTCGCGTCGCTTAACACTTTTTGTATTTTTGATCGTCAGAAACCCATAAATTAGCGAGGCTACACTACTATAGGTCGAAAGACTCAGTTTTACTATACATAACTTTACTGACATGCAATGCAAAAGTAGTCTTAAAAAAGTTTTGTTCATGCCCCCGACCCGAAATCCTGGCTACGCCTCTGGTCCAAAGTGCCGGAAACGGGGTTGGGGTGTTGACCCTGATGTGGCGCACATACTTGGGAAACCCCGGTTCCGGTGCTTTAGTCGTTTCCCTTTCCGGCTTTTACCCATTGTTTCCCCATAAGTTATTCTTGTCTTCTGACAGATCAATCAACTTATAGATAAAAATCGCCAATTCAACTTATCCTAAGTTGACACTTTAAAGACGATAGACTAAGATGTTAAGAACCGCCGTGAACTCCCGCATACGTCGAAGCAACCCGGATTCGATCCCAGCCGATAACTTTTTGTTTAGCGCACTTACTGCAGTATGTCTCAGCACTGATTAAATGCCTAAATTCAATTTATATGGGCGGATTAGTGCATTAAAGATGGAAGAATTCCAGCCACTCGCCCTCACTAAGCTGATCTGCCGAATTACAGTAATTTGTTTTTTTCGTTTACTGTATCCCATGAAAAAATTTACTAAAAAGCTCTCGAATAAATGAAACAGACTATAAGTCTAAGCCTATGAAGAATAGAGAAGTTTGAAAAAATCAATAAATGTTGCGACTGTACTTTGTATACAGGCGCACAGAGCACGGTTTTGATGCTTGTGAAAAGAAAGAAGTGACTTGCTGTCAGCCAGTAGTAGTTGTACGTGTGTCAGTCAGACACCAAGGGTAAACCCCCAAACCTACATTTATGTGTCCTTAATGCCTTTGGCTGTTTTGCATCACCAACTCTCGTTTATTGCACTTCACATACATCATTTTCCTAGGTCCAAGTGACCATATTTACACTTTATCTTTATCTTTATCTTTATCTTTTTGATTCCTTTATCTTGCAAATTATCTTCATCTTTATCTTTCTTAATTTTTTATCTTAATCTTTATCTTTATCTTTATCTTCTAGATTTTGAAATTTCAACTTTATCTCTATCTTTTATCTTGCAAAAAATCCTTATCTTTTACAATACTAGTCCAAAGGGTAAGCAAACTAACGACATAATTGAGCAAGATTTTGAGGTTTAAGCAATATCGAGATAGGGTGTAAACAAATGGCTGTATCATCTGAACCGCTGAAGGATGGCTAAAATTTATTACACGATTTAAACAAGGACGTTTTTATTCATCTAATGACATTGAATTTAAAATTTTGTAACCAGAATTATCGAAGTTATGACCGATAACATTTGGTTGTAGCTAAAGGTGCGCAGCACCAAAATTCTGGGAGGCGCAAGATTTTTCAAATAGAAGGGTTTTTTTCCTGTGAATTTTTAAAAATATGAAAAAGGGAATACTAGGGGTAATTGGGCCTGAAACTTCAAAAAATGTTGGTTAAAACTTTCTACGACCGATCCCTGGATTACTGTAGCTCACTCCCAATTTTGGCCATAAACTTTTTTGCCCGTAGCTCCTCAGGCAATGCTCCTAGAGCCTCGCTATCTCCCGGACTTGTATCTCCGGAGGAGACAAATCGGCTTAGGTTAAATTTTGCGCTCTTTTCAATGAATCAAGTCCCATTTCATAAACGTGATTGGTTCGCGAGCTACAGTACGAAATCAAAAAATCGATAGTTTGGCCCTTCTCTAAAAACCCCAATTTTTGCTCCAAGTTCGAACTAAGCTTTTCCATGGTGGTAGAGAACACCTTGGTGATCACGAAAATGAAAAAGTTTACCCTCAATTTTTAAATTTTTGATATTTTATAAAGGAGTGCCATTTTTTAGCAATTGTTTTGGAAATTAGCCTTTTTTGTATCAACAGTTTGACTTTATTGGACAATAAAGAATTTAAATGGGATCAAAATTTAACGCCGAATCCGAAAATGTCTTTACTTCTTTGATTTGTAGTTTTTTATGAATCTACAATAACCTACAGTATGAAAAATTAATAATTTTGGTAAACTGTTTTAAAAGTGTTTTATCCAACAGCTAGTTCACATTTCTTAACATCATTAGATGCGCCTTTAAAAGATCTATCGATTGTGCTAAAACCTTGGAGCTAGCATTGACCTACAGTAAGCTAGAGTATACAACGTGTTATTTTTTTGTCACAAGATATCTTGACTAGACGCCCGTCATTTTTTTGATTTTCTGCCCGTTTGAAGAGTGTTGTCTAAGGATTCTAGCGGTTTAAGTCATATGATTTTAAGTTGGATATTGCTTGAGAAACTTTACTTCAAAGTATATTGTGAGCATTTTTTGTACTTTCTAAGGGTCTAGCGCCTCAGCATTTGATTGTAGCGCAAAAATGCACATATAAAAAATAATTACCATTAAATTCTCTATTGAATAGTATCATCATTTTTATTTTAAAAGCGTTTGGTTGTGATTCTACAGTAAGAAAAACAAAGATTTTCAATTTTTTGCAATAAAACCGTAATATTTCTGTTTCTATTGTAGCTACATCACTATAATTTCTTTAAATAAATCTGTCTTTGAAAGATCTATTGATTAATACAAAAAGTTTTTCTATATCACCAAGTTACAGTAAGCTACAGTAATAAAACAAGGTTTTTTGAGGCAGGTCTTTGACTCTCTTAAGTCCAGGTAAGTGGTAACTAGTGTTGTAAAAGATAAGGATTTTTCGCAAGATAAAAGATAAAGATAAAGTTGAAATTTTAAAATCTAAAAGATAAAGATAAAGATAGAGATAAAGATAAAAAATCAAGAAAGATAAAGATAAAGATAATTTGCAAGATAAAGGAACCAAAAAGATAAAGATAAAGATAAAGATAAAGTGTAAATATGGTCGCCTGGACCTATAGTCTGGTTCATTCAACTTTGGGGTTTTTTGAAAAAGTTTGAAGCGGTCACAAAAGTGTTTTAAACTAATACATTAAATATGATATATTACAGTATTTTGAGTCATATAGAGACATATGCTTGTTTTGAGCCGCATTAGTTTAAACCGCTTTTGTAGCCTGATTCTTGTGATAAATTACAGAAGAAAACCGCAAAGTTAAATAAAACAGACTATAGGAGAATGTTGTATGTGAAGTGCAATAAACCAGAGTGGGTGATGCAAAGCCTGAGGTCAAAGAGGTAATAGGCATGAAGCACACATAAATGTAGGTTTGGGGGTTTACCCGCGGTATCTAACTGACCCACGTAATACTACTACTGGCCAGGCACGTAACTGGCCGTCCTATTTTGGTGGGGAACCAACACCAATTTAGGGGGAAATAAGCCCAAAATGGCCAAAATAGCACAAATTAACGTTTAAAAAGTCCTACATATCTACTGAATTTTGGGGGGTCCGGCCGGACCCTTCCATTCCCCCAGAGCTATGTGCTTGTCACTCGCTGACAGCAAGTCATTTCTTTCTTTTCACAAGCATCGAAACGAAAACGGAAACGATGGGTAAAATCCGGAAACGGAAACGATGTATAAAAGCCGGAAACGGAGACGGAAACGATCCAAAGCACCGGAACCGGGGTTTCCTAAGTAGGGCCCATCAGGATGAGCACCCCAAACCCCGTTTCTGGCTAAATTTCTCCCACTGAGAAGCTGACCCCGGTTCCGATGAAAGTTGCTCCGACCTGGGGGTAGTCCAAAGCGCCGTAACCGGGGTTCCAAAAGTAGGGCATATCAAGGTCAAAACCCCCAAGCCCGTTTCTGGCAAAATCTTACGCATGAAAGCAGCGTTTTTTGTAGTATTCGGCAAAGATTTTTCCCGATGTACAAAAACTTTTCGGGACCGACTTTGTACATGTACAGCGATTTTTGGGAAGTCAAAAATTGCAAAAAAGGTCTAAAATTCGAAAAAGTTTCGGCGCTTCGCGCCGAAATGAGTAATTGTGTGTTCTGGTATCTTTATAATTGCAGAAATTGCATTTCAAAAGGAAAAATGTCAAATTTTTCGGCGCTTCGCGCCGTTTTAAGACGATTCTTGGTGATTTTTGCCTTTAGAGACTCAGAAATTAGCTGAAATACACTACTAAAAGTCGAACAACTCTGTTTTTACAACACTAAAATTGCTACTGTACCATATTTTAGTACACAAAAATTTGCATGTACGAAATGTACAAAGACTTTCGGGTACCATCTTTCTACATGTACAAACGGACCTTGTACAAAAAAACGCTGCATGGAATGGGGGTTTAGGGGCTCGGAAACAGGCTACTCCATTATTCACATATGTAGCTGACCCCAGCTCCGTCGGGGGTTTTTCCGCCCTGGAGGCAGTCCAAAGTGTTGGAACCGGGGTTCCGTAAGTAGGGATCATCAGGGTCACACCCCCAACCCCGTTTCGGCAAAATTTTACCCATAGAATGGGGGTTTAGGGACTAGGAAATTTAGTGGCTCATTATTCATACATGTAGCCGACCCCAGTTCCGTCAGGGGTTTCTCCGCCCTGGGGGCAGTCCAAAGTGCCGGAAGCGGGGTTCCGTAAGTAGGGCTATCAGGATCAACACCCCTAACCCCGTTTCGACAACCTTTTACCCATAGAATGGGGGTTCAGGGACTAGGAAATTTAGTAGCTCATTATTCATACATGTAGCTGACCCCAGTTCCGTCGGGGTTCCTCCGCTCTGAGGGTAGTTCAAAGTGGCGGAACCGGGGTTCCTCAAGTAGGACCCATCAGGTTCAACACCCGCTACCCCGTTTCCGGCAAAATTTTACCCATGGAAGGGGGTGTAGGGGCGCGGAAACGGAGTACCTCATTAATCATATATGTAGCTGACCCCGGTTCCGTCGTGGGTTTCTTCGCACCTGGGGGTGGTCCAAAGTGGCGGAACCGGGTTCCCCAAGTAGGACCTATTAATGTAAACACCCCCAACCCCGTTTCCGGCAAAATTTCTCCCACTGAAGGGGTTTAGGAAATCGGAAGCGTGGTACCCCATTATTTATATGAGAAACCCCGGTTACATAAGGGGTTTCTCTGCCCTGGAAGTAGTCCAAAGTGCCGGAACCGGGGTCGCAAGTAGGGCCCATCAGGAATATCAACACCCCCAACCCCTTTTCCGAAAATTTTTCATTTACTGAAGGAGGGTTTAGGGGCTCGGAAATGGGGTACCACATAATTCAAATGTGAAGCTGAGCCCTGTTCCGTCGGGGGTTTTTTCGCTCTGGGGGCCGTCCAAAGTGCCGTAGCCGGGGTTCACCAAGTAGGACCTATTAATGTGAACACCCTCAACCCTGTTTCCGGCAAAATTTCTCCCAATCAAGGGGGGTTTAGGGGCTCGAAAACGGGGTACCCCATTATTTATATATGTACGTGGTAAAATTTTGCCTGAAAACGGGGTTGGGGTGTCGACCTTAATGGGTAATACTTGCGAATACCCGGTTCCGCCACTTTGGACCACTCCTACGGCAGAGAAACCCCCGAATGGACCGGGGTCAGTTACATAACTAAGTTTCCTAGTCCCTAAACCCCCATTCTATAGGTAACTTGTTGCCGGAAACAGGGTTGGGGGTGTAGAACCTAATGGGCCCTACTTGGGGAACCCCGCTTCCAGCACTTTGGACCACCCCCAGGGCGGAGAAACCCCCGATGGAACCGGGGTCAGCTTCACATATAAATAATGGGGTACCCGTTTCCGAGCCCCTAAACTCCCCTTCAGTGGGTGAAATTCAGCCGGAAACGGGTTTAGGGGTGTTGACCCTGATGGACCCTACTTGGGGAACCGCGGTTCCGGCACTTTGGACCACTCCCAGGGCGGAGAAACCCCCGATGGAACCGGGGTCAGCTTCACATATGAATAATGGGGTACCCCGTTTCCGAGCCCCTTCCCCTTCCGTTTGGAGAAAATTTACCGGAAACGGGGTTGGGGTATTCAAATTAATAGCTCCTACTTGGGGAACCCCGGTCCTCCACTTTGGACCACTCTCAGGGCGGATAAACCCCCGACGGAACCGGGTTCAGCTTCACATTTTGAGTTATGTGTTACCCCGTTTCCAAGCCCTCAAACCCCCAGAGTAGGAGAAATTTTGCTGGAAACGAGGTTCGGGGTGTTCAAATTAATAGGTCCTACTTGGTGAACCCCAGTTCCGCCACTTTAGGCCACCCCAGGGCGGAGAAACCCCCGACGAAACCGGGTTCATCTTCACAATTGAATTATGGGGTACCCCGTTTCCGAGCCCCTAAAATCCCCTTCAGTGGGTGAAATTTTGCCGGAGACGGGGTTGGGTGTGTTGACCCTGATGGGCCCTACTTGGGGAACCCCGTTTTCGGCACTTTATATAACCCTCAGAGCGGAGAAACCCCCAACGGAACTGTGTGCAAAATACTATAACTACGTTTCCGTTTCCGTGTTTTGCCCATCGTTTTGTTTCTATTTCCGTTTCCGGATTTTACCAACACCCTCGATATACAGGCATTAGTTTGGGCCGCACTTCGTAGGGTTTAAACAATCGTTTTCTTTTTTCTTGTATCACAGTAAAACTTGAATCCGTCTAAATGTATTTCACGTCAAACCAGCATTTTGGATTACGTGCAAAGTTATGTACATACTACTAATTTTGAAAGTGGTGGATGTATAGTCACAGATATCAAATTTCAGTGTATATAATGCATGCTAAGGATACATGGTGTGCAAAGTGCGCCGTGCACTCGAAGCGAACGCGTTTATTGTGCGCTAAGTGCACTATGCAAGCAAAGGGAGCGCGTATAGGTGAGCAAAGCACACCACGCACTCCCTTTGAGCGGAGCGAGCACATATTTGGTGTGCAAAACGCACTATGCGAGCGAAGCGAGCGAGTACATGGTGCATGCGAGCAAAGCGAGCACATACATGGTGCGCAAAGTGCACTATGCGAGTGGAGCAAGCGAGTGCATGGTGTGTGACGCTCAAAACATGGTGCGCAAACACACCATGCGAGCAGAGTGAGCGCATATATGGTGCGCGAAGCGCACTATGCGAGCGGAGCGAGTGCATACAGGTGCGTGGAGCTCACCATGCAAGTGGAGCAAGTGTGTACAGGTGCGCGAAGCGCACCATGCATGCAAAGCGAGCGCGTACAGGTGGCAAAGCGCACCATGCAAGCAAAGCGTGCGTGTACAGGTGCGCGAGCGCACCACGCGAGCAAGGTGAGTGTGTACAGGTGCGCTAAGTGCACCATGCAAGCAAAGCGAGCACTTACAGGTGCGCGAAGCACACCATGCAAGCGAAGCGAGTGTGCACACCATGCGAGCAGAGCAAGTGCTTATTGGTGTGCGAAGCGCACCATGCGAGCAAAGCGAGCTAGTAGGTGCGCAAAGCGCACCATGCAAGCAAAGCAAGCGCATATAAGTGCGCAAAGTACACATGCAAGCAAAGCGAGCGCATATATGGTGCGCAAAGCACTCCATGCAAGCAAAGCGAGCACGTACAGGTGCGAAAAGCACACCATGCGACTGGAGCAAGCGCATATATGTGCACAAAATGCAACATGCAAGCAAAGCGAGCACGCACAGGTGTGCGAAGCGCACCATGCAAGCGAAATGAGCGCGTACAGATGCGCAAAACGCACCGTGCGAGCAAAGCGAGATTGTATATGGTACGCAAAGGTTATGTGCAAGCAAAGCGAGCACGCATATGGTGGGCTAAGCGCACATGCAAGCGGACATGCAAGTAGAGCAAGTGCGTATATGTGCTCAAAGTGCACCATGCAAGCAAAGCAAGTGCGTACAGGTGTGCAAAGCGCAGCATGTGAGTGAAGCAAGGCAAGCGCGTATATGGTGCGCAAAGCACACCATGCAAGCAAAGTGAGCACGTAAATGGTGCGCAAAGTGCACATGCGAGCGGAGCAATTGCAAATATGGTGCGCAAAGCGCATCATGCGAGCAGAGCGAATGCGAATAAGTGCGCAAAGCGCATGTGCGAGCAAAGTGAGCACACACAGGTGTGTGAAGCGCACCATGCGAGAGGAGCAAGCGTGTATATGTGCACAAAATGCACCATGCAAGCAAAGCGAGCACGTACAGGTGCGTGAAGCGCACCATGCAAGCGAAGCGAGTGTATACAGGTGCGTGAAGTGCACCATGCGAGCAATAAGAGCACATACAGGTGTGTGAAGCGCGCCATGCGAGTGAAGCAAGCACATATGTGTGCACATAATGCACCGTGCAAGCAAAGCGAGCACGTACAGGTGCATGAAGCGCACCATGCAAGCAAAGTGAGTGCATACAGGTGCGTGGAGTGCACCATGCAAGTGAAGCAAGCATTTATGTAGTGCGCAAAGGGCATGTGCAAGCAAAGCAAGCACTCATATGGTGTGCAAAGTGCAAAGCGAGCGGAGTGATTGTAAATTTGGTGTGCAAATTGCTTCATGCGAGCGAAGCGAACGCATATAAGTGCGCAAAGTGCACGTGCGAGCAAAGCAAACACATATATGGTGGGCAAAGCGCACATGCGAGCGGAACGAGCGCAAATATTGGTGCACAAAGCGCACCATGCGAGCTAAGTGAGCACGTACAGGTGTGTGAAGCGCACCATACGAGTGGAGCAACCGCGTGTATGTGCACAAAGTGCACCATGCTATCAAAGCGAGCACGTACAGGTGCGCGAAGTGCACCTTGCAAGCGAAGCGAGTGCGTACAGGTGCACAAAGCACACCATGCGAGCGAAGCGAGCGCGTACAGGTTCGCAAAGCGCACCATGCGAGCGGAGCGAGCTTGTACATGGTGCATGAAGCGCACCATGCGAGTGGAGCGAACGTGTATAAGGTGTGAATAGCGCACTATGCGAGCAAAGCAAGTGAGTACATGGTGCACAAAGTGCACTATGTGAGCAAAGCAAGCGCGTATATGTTGCGCAAAGCGCACCATGTATGCGGAGCGAGTGCAAATATGGTGCGCAAAGTGCGCCATGCGAGCAAAGCGAGCGCGTATAGGTGTGTGAAGCACACCATGCTAGCAAAGCGAGCATGTATTATTGATAGTAATTATCCCACTGAGCAAGGCAGCTGGAATCAGTAAAAAAGCGCCGCGCAGCCGCGCTTTCTTACTTCCCTCAAAGCGTGCATGATTCTTTGTAACACATATTAATGTATATTAACCTGGTTTCTTATTTTGTTGATAACTTTCCAAAGTTTCTTAATTTTGACAAAATTTTTTCATTTTGTAGAGAATTCTTAACCAGTTTTTGCAGGCAATGCATTGTGATCTGTGAAAATAATTTTTCTTACTTTCTTCATAACTTTCTCAATTTTTATCCAATTTTGACAAATCTTTTTTTGTTTTGTACGCGCGCAGCGCATAGTCTTGTTTTTCTTAACCAAAGAAGTGAGGTATTTTAAAAAATTTTTTTAGAAATGGCGGAAAAAATAGAACAACATGGTAACTCTAATAGTGTAAAGCAAAAGTTGCGTCACAATATGCAAAAAAATCAAATGTTGATATCTCTTATACAAAAAAGGTTATTAGACAGCTAAAACGAACTTGATTAACAACCTCGTAATTTTAATGCTATTTTAGCGTTTATACCAATTTTCGAGGTCTTTTCGATCCAAAAAGCTTAATTTTTGACCCCTCCTCCCCAGACCGGCTAACCCCCCCCGCGCCCCAGAACGGCCGTGCATCTATGCTACCGACCTGTATGGCCACTCTAAGCAAGAAATCTAAACAAACTTTCTTGTCTAAGCGCGCTTACTCAAAGAAAATGAAGATTTTTGCTCTAATTTTGCTCGTGAATCAAATACTCGTTTCAAAATCTTGTACCTAAGTTTTGTAGATTACGTCCGTCAGTTTTGACAATTGTAATGGCATTATTCATAATTGTTATTTATAGAACCTGATAATGATTTTATCGAATCAAACTAGCTTCAAGTGTATATACTTTATAGTGCTTCAAGCAGATTTTTGATCAAAGGAAATAAATTTAGCTGCACTGGCTACTGTGAAAGAGCTTGCTTAAATCGTGCTTTGTCGTGTTTTTCCTATTTTTGTATTGTCTCCCTGTTTATTCTTTTAGACAGTGTACGTGGATAATTTGTTGAGGCCCGCGAATCAGGCCATAATAATATGCCGAATTTGCGGAATGGAGGAGCAAGACGAATATAGCCAACTTGATTCGACAATTCAAGATAGAATAATAGAAAAAACGACTCAAAGTAATTTTTTGCTCACGATTTACGTAAAACTGAAAATCTGCGAGATTTGGCTTCTTTTGATTGGCATAAAACTTATATTCTTGTATTTATTAGACGCAGCAAATGTCCACCGTTGTTTTTGAATATATAGTCAATCGATAGATTTTCAATTAGTATCTAATGCAACTAATTGATTAGTATTTATTTGTTTGTCAAGGTGTTTAATATTTTTCGATTTTGCTTAGATATTCAAGTTTAACCTTATTTTTAATGGTTTTTTCTGAGCTTTCCAGGTGTTAGTTACTGGTTTCGACAAACTAAATTAATTGTAAATCACCATGTTCACCAAAATGTTAAATTTAAGCTAAGCAGATTTCTTTGAACACTTAACAACGACTGATTTTATCTTGCTTTCTTATTAATGTTTCTTGCTGCTTTTTTCTGCCCGTACGACAATAAGAGAACATTGTAACCTGTGCATAGAAGTTTGTCCTCATTATAAACAAATGCAAAAAAACTCCATGCAAAATCGGAAGCTAGAGGCAGAAATATTTGAATTTGTATTAGCATTTTTAAAGCTGCGCGTTAACTGCTTTCGATTTGTTTACATCAAATTGCACGCATACTTCTTTACACTATCAAAAACAGTATTTATAACTTGATGTTTTGGCTTGCTACGAGCTCGATCTCAATGATTAATCATCTTTGTTGAAAGCCTTCGTAATTTCCTGTTAACCCGTCTCCTATGCGTTTTATGGCGCCAGATCACGCACTTTGAGTACTAAATTCGGAATTAGAGGTCCAAGAAACCGGAGGGGCCAAATTTTGGAAGTAACATCCAAGCTGTGCTTCTGCAAGAAGACAAAAAGCCTAAATTCTGCGGTATGGAAAGGGTACTTCTAATCTCCTGTATCTCAAAAAACCAACCTGTGAATTTTCTTCGACTTCTAAAGTAAAGTCAGCCGTAACATCATTAACAAACCGTCGAAATTTGAATAACATGTATCCGCTGCGATTCGAAATATTTGGAAGAATTTAGTTTTGAAAACGTTTTTCTCACGGTTTTTTGTCATCTCAAACTGCAGTGTAAAGTAGTTTACACAAGTCGATAGCGCATTAGGGTGGTGTACCAAATTTGCCAAATTTGCCCTACAGCAATTACGTAAGTCGCAAGATTTGCCGAAACTTTTTATAGTAATCCGTCGTTTCCGGCTTTCAGGAGCCAGATCGAGCCATGTTGAACAAAAATTCGGAACCAGGGGCTCTGATTATCCATTGAGTCAAAATATGAGGATTACTCGATTTTACAGTAAAAACTTTTTCTCGGACACACACACACACACACAGACAAGACAACTCGAAATTTATATTATAGATTACGACCAGGCACGCACATGGGGGGTTTGGGGGTTCTACACCACACATGGGCAAGGGGTTGGGGTTTTTTTGGGGGTTGTACCCCCCAAAATGTTAAACCCCACAAATTACTGTAGACCCCAGAATTCTATTTTTAGTAACATTTTTGGCAATTTTACTCATTCTGACCTTCCAGAATTTTCTTGCTGCCCACGTATGGTAGACCCCCACAATAGAACAATGGATAATTTTGTGAGGAAAATGAGGTTAAATAAAGGCCAAAAACAGATGAAAATTGAAAATTTTCTTCACACGTGCTTTAATTTGACCAGAAACTGTATAATAACGTAGTAGTTTTAACGCTACTTATAGCGCTTATACCAGTTTTTAAGGTCACTTAGGCCCAAAAAAGCTCAATTTTTGACCCCCCCCCACGCCCCACGGCTGGCCCCCCAGATCAGCCTTCGCTTCCTAAACCTCAACCGTTCCATATTCTTCCCAAAAGTTGTGATTCTTTTCTCTGTTGCTGATTGGGTAGAAACTTTTTTATTTTGCCAAAAGATGAATCGTTTTCTATTTCCCTTCAAAATCAGATAAGTGCTCCCACTCAAAATTTTGATCCAAAACACGTAGAGAAATGGTGCATTGATGCGCTTGCATGTCAATCCGATGCAAATACACTCCTACCTAGTGTGCATTATTTTTGCTACATTTTATCTCTGTTTTTACAGTTTTTACTTTTATGTTTCCTTATTTTCGTCCTGAAGATTAAAATATGTCAACCTTTAGAAAAAGAAGAAAAAAGCTCAGAAGCTCTGGATTTCTTTTCAGTAAATTAATTAAAAATGAAAAATTCATAAAAGGTAAGGAAAAGACATATCAATGAAATATAGGTTCAATATTGGCATAGCTTTAAAAAATATGCAAGTAATGAATATATAATAAATAAGAAACTATAATTCGCCAATTCCTGATTTTGAAAGATAGGAAAAGCCTCGTATGGGGATCGGAAGAAACGTGCTTCCAAACCTATTTATAAATAGGACGCTAACATAATTTTTCCTATTTTTCTCATTTATTGTCTCCGGCGAAAAATCGAGCAAAATTTTTTAAATGCGACTATTATCTATTATTAACTATTATCTCATCATCTCATCAACCGCTATCTAACACTCAAAAATATATACACTCAAAAAAAATAAACACTATATTCTGTACATATATATGTACATAAGGTCAGATGCAGGTCAAAATAGCAAGTAGATTTTCATCAAAGACAAGGTAAAATGGTAACTAGTCAAACTACTTGACAATTTTGCAAGTACGCCTGTACGCAGTAATGCAAAAACTTAACTAGTCCACCACAACACTCATTCAACACAGGAAAAAAATTAAAAATTTTTTACATTCAGGAAAGTAGTTTACTTTAGTTCAACTTTGTTAATTCGAATTAATTAGTTGACATTGTTGTTAGTTAGTAAGGATATAATCAACAAAAATACGGTTAATTACGGTCTAAAAGGGCGTCAGTATGCCAACACTAGGGGGCGGGGGTAAGACCCTGAGAATCCAAAATAAACCTGAAGATTGAGGTAGACTAATTAGCTATTGAAGACTAACTACAATGTACTAGCTGTTAACTTAATTGTAAGACTGAGACTTGCTTAACAATGGATATTAGACAGTGGGTGAAGAGAAGACAGTAAAATTTAAAAGGAATGAATAATAATAATAATAAAATAATAACATTATAAGACAATGACAAATAGGACATTGAATTTCTAGACAATTTTCTGCATAATGGTCATCGATTACATCTATCTTTTTTGCAAATGGGGAGCGAAGCGACCCATTTTACAAAAAGATTGCTCTAGCAAATAGGGCAGCAAAGCGCATATTTGCTGATACACATTTATTTTAGACATTTACTTAAGACATTATGAAGCGTCTAATATTTCTGTGCACCGGTAATGCAAAATATCAAAAATCGCTGTTTTGGACGAGTATACTGTAACGCCTGTCCGAAGAGCCGGGCCCTCAACTTTTTCTAATTTAATCCAGGTAGAGACCGGGTATGCGTAGGCAACTGCGTGTAAAAATTTTATGTGTCCGCTTAGACTGTAATACTGCTACAGTATTAATAGTTTTTGCTACAGTAATAATAGTTTTGACGTGGCTTTACAGAAAATTGAACGTGCCTTTATTCTCCAAAGTCTTAATAGCATAGTCTGAGAATAGAAGGGTCGGCTAAAAGTGACACACGTCATTTTCACTAAAAAGGGCAAAATTAGCATTTAAAGGCTTACTAAAGTTGAATCAAAGAATAATATGACATGATTATAAGAATTTCAGAATGAGCAATCGAAGAGCTTTAAGCAATATGTACTTCAAGGTCAGATGCTGTAATAATAAGCTTGCTATAAGCTTTCAAACACAAATTGCTTGACGATCACGCAAAAAAGTCAGGAAAAAGCTTTCCAATTTAAAAAAAGAACTTGTTTTAGATAGAAAATTTCGAGGCGCAATTATTTTGTCGAAAACAATTGAAATTTCACTGTAGCCTGTCACATTGAAAAAATTGCAAAAATCTGCTTAGACTACTATTAACTCTGTATTATAGTTAGAAAGCTCGATAGCAGCAAAATTGTTGCATATTTAGATGGGCTTTCTTGTACATACAACAAACGCGGTTAAACAAGATTCGCCCGTGCTACCGGTTTGCTCAACACAAATTTGTATCATGGGGGCAGCTATATAGAGAGAATGATACTTTCAGCTGTAACGGTCTACATACTTCATATAATTTGATGACTAAGCTCATTTTGAAAAGCGCCAAATGGAGCTTGAATGGGCTATATGTTTGTTTGATTTAGATAAGTAGTAAAAAAGTTCAGTATGAATGCCATTTTAATTACTGTAATGAAAAAAGTGCGTTTTTATACATTGTAATTCTTAATTGCTTCAAGATAGTCTGATTTTTTGTGTGAATAGATAGAAAAGTGGATGCTCTTTTTGTTTAAGTTTATGAATTGTTTCAGAACATGGCTTCTTGTAGCTTTCTTGGTCTTGACATTTTCAACTGAATAATTATTCCTGTTACATTGAAAACGACGTACACAGCATAAAAAGTGGTATCAAATAACAAAAACCGGAAATTCAGGTTACTGTAGCTCCACAAATTTTAGTTGTTGATCGGAATTGATGTCAGATTCGTTCTTAGCGCGCAAAAGTACACTATTAATATTTTCTCCAGGTATGATTAATTTTTTAATTACCCAATCAATGGTCGACTTTCTCAGAAATTGTGTCTTAATTTTGAACGTTGAAAAATCATGTTTTGATATGCTATCGATTTTCTCTCTTTTTTGACCTTTCTCCTAAGGACTCTCCGACAGCATATAGTAATGACCATACGTGCACGTATAGGGGTTCGGGGTATCTACACCCGATCTCAGAATGGTATAATGGAAAATTTTCCGTAAAAAATAAGACAAGATAAAGTACAAAAATGAATGAAAATCAAAAAAGTGCTTAAAATTTACCTAAACTTTGGAATAACATTGTCTTAGCATTCAGCATTTGTTCCGGTTTCGAGACCACTTTGGCTCGAAGAACCGACTGACACCCTCCTTCCTCCCGAGCCGAACAAGCTATACATCTAGGATGGGGTGACTAAGGACGCAATATAGAATAGTAAAATTTTAAGGAAAAAATCCATCAAATTAAAATTTTTATAAAGTCTTGCCATTATAATTATGTTAAAAATAAAACTTCGATAGGACGATCACCTATCACAGTAGATCTAGAAGAAGCCTCTTATCATATGGGCATGTATACACATTTCACGTGCCCTAATGATGGTGAAAACACGAAAATTTTGATCAATTTTTTCTTTGCCAAAAATTCAATATTATGCACATAACAGCATCGAAAAGAGGATAGCCGTTGCAAAAGGTCAAAGGCTCAATTAGAGGTTAAATTTTGCTGATTTTCTTAAAATTTTAATTTTGTCAATATTTACGAAGATAAGTCAAATTAGAGATTTTCTAGTATAGCTCCTTTACATTTTCGCTCAATTTGCTTGATTATCGTTAAACTTGAACGACCCTAAATACATAATTCCGTGCAGGTCGGAAACCTTATACGCATATAAAAATGAGCTTAAACTCACGTTGTATGCTTTTAGCGGCAAGCTTCATAATAAGGATATATGATATGATGAAATCTACATAAAAGACGGAACGGAAAGATGTGGGTTGTTGACTTTAAAACACACAGATGTTATTCGACCATTTATGTGCATTACGATTGTTTGGAAATTATAGACTTTGTTGTACAGCATTTTGTAATACATTGCATAATCGCCTTTTGCGATTATTGTATTTCTCTTCGCCATTTTTACATCTATTTTCCTTTTATTTTTCTTCATCGGTGATTCTAGACATTCCCTAAACCCCACGCGCATGTCTGTTTTGCGCTTCAGAAGAGACAAAATAGAAATTTTGAGAGCGAATGGATGGAACCAAGGTCGGCGAATTAAAGTTTTTTTCTTAAGTTCACCAGTATTATTCGAAAGCTGAGAACAGACAATGTTAGCGTTGTCACAAGCGTTGACACTGTTTCTTCGAAGCAATATCAGCTCCACTACTTAATGCATTATCTTTCATGAGCACCCTCTCCCTTCAGACTGCGCCTTCCCCCTAATTGGCCATTGCTGTGCATCTTTTATCCTAATCATAGGTAGCGCGATAACGCTACCTATAATATACTTGGCCACCTTTTTCTTATATGTTTATCACAGCGAGTGCGAATTTTGAACCCCCTTACATAAACAACGGCACACACCTCGGAGGTGCGGTTTTTTTAAACGATAGATGATTAAAAAACTCGATGTAACATTTTTTCTTTTGTTTACACTCAATGCCCAGTAAGCAATGAGTGTGCAAAGTGTAAACGAAAAAATCAAATAATTTGCGGAGGGCTATGTTTTGTAAATGATGCCCCTGAGCTGAAGATTACAATTCTGACCTTAAGATTTCTCTACACTCGATGGTTGTTGCACAAAAATTTAAAGTATACGGATTTTTTACTCCTTGCGTATTTTCAGATTATCTGAGTCAATTTTAATTTCTGTGCAGTCCTATTGCTTTTATAATGTAGAGGGTTACGATATTTCAAGGAAAAAACTTTTTCTCTTCTTACGCAATATTTCTTGATTTTGATCGTTTTAGTGTAAAGGGTTCGTGACGAATTTCAGCTACTCCGCTAAGTAGGCGGAACATGCTAATTATGCTTAAACTGTGCCCTGACCTTAGCGTTACAGATCCTAGTTTATTTTGTTTCTATACATCCAATATTGCGTTATTAGCACTGCAAAGTTTATACCGAGAAGCACTTTTCCGCCCAGAGCTTTGGGTATCAAACGATTTGCGGAGGGATGATTTCAGTTTTGAAAATGTTCCTCCTGAGTTGTGGATTACGGATGTGGCATTAAAATTTCTTTACACTCAACGGTTGTTGCACAAAAGTGTAAAGTATACGGGTTTTTTACTCTCGGCGTGTCCTGAAGCTTATCTATCTCAATTTTGATTTTTTTTGCTGTCCAATTGGTGTTATAATGTAGAGGGTTAAAATTTCTCAAAACATGATATATTTTTCTCTTTTAACGCGATATTTCTTGATCTGTGATCGTTTTAGTGTAAAGGTTGCGAGATGAAAAACAAAATTTCTTCCAGCTAATCCGCTGAGTAGGCGGAACATGCTAATTATGCTTGAAATGTGCCCTGATCTTAGCGTTACAGATCCTAGTTTATTTTGTTTCTATACACCCAATATTGCGTTATTAGCACAAGTGTAAAGTTTACACTGAAATGTACTTTTTCACCCAGAGCATTGGCTACCAAACAATTTGCGGAGGGCCATCTTTTTTTAAAAATATTGCCCCTGAGTTGTAGATTACGAATCTGAACTTAAAATTTCTTTACACTCAATGATTCTTGCGCAAAAGTGTAAATTATACGAGTTTTTTACCGTTAGCTTGTCCTGAAGCTCATCTAACTCAATTTTGGTTTATGTGCAGTCCAATTGCTTTAATAATATGAGGGGCTTTAATATCTCAAAGCTAATTTTTTTCTCTCTCAATGCAATATTTCTTGATCTGTAATCATTTTAGTGTAAAGAGTTCAAGATGAAAAAAGAAATTTCTTCAGCCACTTGCTCCCCCTGAATTTCGGCGGTGCCTACCTATGGATTTATGTCCTGAAATATTGAATAAAAGAAGGGAAGTAGCAAATAAAACTGCTCCGATGGAACAAAAAAGGTAAATATACTTGAATTTCTTTACTGTTAAGGATGTAAAAGGAGGGGATTAGGGAAAATTTCCCTATATGCGCAGAAGTCATAGGAATGTGCTAAACAGTTAGATTTCCCCTAAACAACGCAAAAATCGAAGTATATTCTGCGGCCGTGAAAAATGAGGTTGAAGTCACAAAGCGTATTCAAGTGTTTCGCAAAAGAGCATTGAAGACACTTTCAGACTATTAAATAATCAATGTATTATTTATTTAATGAAATCTTGACCTTCCACAATTCTCTGGAGTAAAAGATAATAATATAAACTCTACACCTACATGGCCAACTCAATATTTTTACTTGAAAAACAACAAAAAATTCCTTTAAATTTTCCAAAATAAAGTAATCAAAATACTCGCCATCCTAATCGAAATTACTACGGAAAATCTGCAGAAACGCGCATAGGCCGCAGAATATACTTCGATTTTTGCGTTGTTTAGGGGAAGTCTGACTGTTTAGTGCATTCCTATGGCTTCTGCGCATAGAGGGTTATTTTCCCTAGTCCCCTCCTTTTACATCCTTAGCAAATGAAGAAATTCGAGTATATTTACCATTTTTGTTCCATCGGAGTATTTTCCTTTGTTAGTCGTGCTATTGTTGGGGGCTGAGCCATCTGAGAATGGCTGGAACCAGATATGCGCGTAGAAGGGAGTGTGGAGGAGGTCCTGATCCACCTCCTTCCAAAGTGGAAAAATGAAAAATCTTGTGAGAAAAAGAGGCAAAACGAAGGCCAAAAAAAGGATGAAAATTGCAAATTTTCTTCAAACGTGCTTTGAACTAACCGGAAACTGTGTATTAATGTAGTTTTACCGCTATCTTAGCGCTTACAACAGTTTTTGAGGCCATTTTGGCCCAAAAACGCTCAACTTTTGACCCCCTAATTGGTTATGCTGGGCACCTAAGCTGGTAAACCCTCTCAAAATGGCGCTGATACGCGCATAATTTAGAATTCGGTTTTTTTAAAACCGTACAAAATTTGCATTCCTAAAATATTTTTTGGCGATATTATGAGTCAAGTATCAACATCTTTTCGGTGCTTTGCGCTTAAGGGACATTGTTTGACCATATTTTCTAAAAATTCCATTCGATGTCTCCGATAAATGTTGTAGCTACGTTCAAATATTTTAGATGAAATATCATCATTAGAAACGTAAAACGATGTATTTTGATGCGTACCATTAATTGAAACAGACAGACACTTTGTGAAAATCGTTTCGGGGCCCCATCCAGACCCTTGCTGCTCTATGTCTATGGTCATCACTGTAGATGCAGAACATGACCTGTCTGGATGTTCCGCCAGTCTGGGGTCAGTCAGAGAGCTCTTCGAGTCAAAGTAGTGTTAAACTGCTATAAATACTAAAATCGCGTAAAAAACTATTTTGATCCACAGTTTGAGTGTTTGAGTTCAGTTACTCTCTTGGACTTAATTTTGCCGTATTTTACCGCTTAAATTTCCAAGTTTGCTCTTCTAATAGGGCCTACTAGACCCCAAACCACGCTTTATCAGTCAAGACGAATTAAGAGCTGTCTAGTACCGTTCATATCCCAGCCACAATGCAAACACGCAAAACAGATGAAAAGAAAAAGTGCGTAAGGTGAAACGAAAGGTTTAATGAATATTTTATTAGCAATTCCTCCATTGCGCTGTCATTTTATTTAACGATGGCTAAAAACCAGCTTATAAGCTAAGAGTTATAAATATGGATTTACCATTTCGGCATGCCGTTTTCACTGTACGATGAATAATTTTGAGGTTTTTGAACTTTCCCGAAAAGAACTAGATGGATTCAGAATATGAGACATACGTAGAGTCCTACTGGGCAACTTGACTGCTGCCAATGGCCAGTGTTGGGTCGCTTTTGCGAGTCGGACCAGTGCTCCACCGGGAGAGAAAATTTTATATTCAATTAAATGTATTATATATATATATATTTCTATTACATTATCACTAACAGTAATTCACGAATGCCATAGCATAAATGGAAAACGAGTGCGACGAAGCCCTCTAATATAAATTTGATTTTTTTGCATTTAGAGCTGGTCCACTCATTTCAAAAGCGGACACTCGGAATGAACCTAATGATAATAATAATGATAAATTTATATCAATTAATTTTAAATATTCAAATTTAACGTAATTTAATTCAATATTACCAAAAAAGAATAAAAAGTCCATGACAATTATAATAATAATTATAGAGAACACAAATTTTTTTCGGTGATCAGGATGATTCCGAATCGCGCAGTAATCTATGTGTCGGTAATCCTGTGCGTTGGATTATTAACTATATTTACCGTTTTGCAAAAATATGGCAAGGATTATTTCCAACTCCGGCATTTAACGAATTTAGCCACGAATGCGTACTATTCTGATACGAATCGATTGCGAATCGATAGGATAACGTTGTCCAAGCGACTGAATTTAGCAATGAAGGATCAAAATCAGTTGCAATGCAAGATCCAAGACCACGTACGAACAGGGACGAATTTAGGATTCCCCAGGGGGGTAGTACCTTAGGTGAGCGGCACAAAAATTCTGGAGGGGGGCGCAAGATTTTTTTATAGGTCAAAAAATTGCCTTAAAAATGGTGATATGGCGAAAAAAGACCATTCTTCAACGTTTCTCATCGAGCACTTTCCATTGACAACACGCCCATGTGCGGGCAGCACACCTGGGCGTGACAGGGTTCGGGGGTACGTAACCTCCGAAAAACCAAAATGTCCCCCTCCAGAAAGCTAAATAGCCACCCCCCCTCTAGGAAACCAACATATCCCCAGAAATCAATTTTTGAATTTTTTATGTTTTTTCGCAATTTTTCGATGCCAATGGATAGTGCTCGATTGAAACGTTTGAAAATGATGTTTTTTTCGCCATATCACGGATTTAAAGGCTATTTTTCGACCTTCGAAAAATATTTTATCCCCCAGAGATTTGGTGCCACCCACCTATGGTGGGCAGTACCCTAATTTTTCCAAAAACAGTCAGCAATAGGTCCAAAATTTTGCCCTTCACGTGCGAATGAGAGTTTTTCGGCGTTTTACATTGTCTACTCTTCTTTAAAATCTTTTTTAATGCGACATTTTTCCGGAAGATGGTAAAATTCTTGAAATTTTGTGCGAAAAAAACTCATTGAATGTCGTTGACTTTAGCGAAAATCTGCGGAAAATTAAGAAATTTAGGAGGATGAGCGTTATAAGCTTGATTTACTGCTTGATTTCCAGTAATCGTAGCATTTGACTTGGTACGTCATAATTTTAACGTTTTCTAAAAAATAGAAAGGATCTATGCTGAAACAGCTGTTTCTACTTCTGGAATTGTTTTGAAACCTTTTCAATATGAGCAAAAAATGGCTTCCAGGTCGCCAAGAAAGTAAATAAATGTCAGTATTTGGTATTATCCGACGCGAAGCACTTGAAAAATCTATGAAATTATGATCACCGACTGCCGAAAATCACTGCAAATTACATATCAATCCTTTATCTCACCAAATATTCTCGGCCCATGAAGGGGAGCGGTCCCCCCGCTCTCCCCTAAATCCGCCGCTGCGTATGAAAAGATTTTATTTATTAAAAACGCAGACGAAAGATTCGATGTATATCTTTTTAAATATTTTATCCCTCTATAGTCAGGATTTTATTTTGGCAGGACAGTCAAAAAGGAGTAAATATTAGATCATATTGTTTTGAATATTCGACTCAATGAAGCAGTGTGTGTGTGTCCATGATGGTCAATCAAAGACATGATTTTTAACTCAATAAAGTATTTTAAATTATGTGATGCAATGTTACATGTTTGGTAATGCACACTTTACAGAAACCGAAAAGCCAGGCTTAAGCCGCGCTAAACCTTAAGCCAGGCTCAAAATATTTATAGGCCTAGCTCTGGAAGTCTATTTGTTAAAACGATAGAGATTTGGCCATACATGAGCAGCAGTCAGATTCTGGGGAGGGGATCCGCGTCCGATGGAGAAAAATTGACATAGCACCAAAATGTCAATTCTGTGATTCGCTCGATTTTTTAAGGAGGGGGTGGAGTCTGCAGGCTCGGGGGATCTGGATCCCCAGATTCCACACACCCATTTGTGAACGTGGTATGCTACAAGGATTGCTTAAGGGCAATCAAGATAACTGACCGCACTGATCCTAATACTAATTAGGTAATTAAGTGATTAATTAATTAAAATATTGAATAATTCGTTTAATCAATTCTTATTTAAATAGGTAAGTAATACGGGAGCCTGGTGCGCCAAGGCGTCGGAAAAAATGCACATCACTGACAAACCGTTGGTCAAAGCTCTTACGTCGTTATTTGAGGGTAAACGCGTCGGTAGTTTCGGCGATGGTCCAGGTCAATAAGGAAATGAGTGCTACAAATTCAACAAAATAAAAATTATATAAAATAATTAATGCAAAAATTAAGCATAGAGATAAGAGCAGATGCGGTATGGATGGGAGGCAGAACAGAATTTTCGAGTGCTCAACTCCTTTAAGAATGGTTATCGTGATGGTGAATTGAAGATTAGCCAATGGCGGAAGGGGGTTGCCGCCCACCCTCCGCTCCCTTTAAATTCGCCCCTGGCTGCATATCTTAATATTTTCGGAGAAACAATCGGTTAAGAGCAATTTCTATTGCGGAAACGAATGTCCCACATTGATTGAAACTAAAGGAGCAAATAAAGCCTTAGTCGAATTTTTGGATTTATTTCTGCAACAAAAATTTCAACACGGGGTTTCGGCCTAAGCAAGAGATGAACTTTCCACGAGTGAATTCATCCAAGCGCTTCGACACACTGTAAAACTTTTTCACTCTTTTTCCTTGATTAAATTTTATGTTGCCAGCTGCTCTATTGTCGCTGGTAAAAAAGGCGTTCTTGTTTCAGAAAATTGGTTTTTATTAAAAGTGCCGCTTTCTGGACTGCAGCTGAGTCGTCATTTGCTAAAGCATTCAAAAACGTTCCAATCTTCGTAAAATTAGTGAAAGTTTGAATTGATTTTCCTTCAATTTGGTGCATACAAAATGTGCGAATTTAGTGCATTTGGTGCAAAACAGTCATTTTTGTTGCAACTTGGGGCAGAAAATGCTGACTGCTAAAAGTGTGTTTTTTCGAAGCTTTTTCACATTCTGGATATCATATAAGGTTAAAAAAATTTGTTGTAGCACCGAATTTTGATTGCTCAAAGAATAACGTAGTTTTATGCCTATTCAAGCGCTTATGCCAGTTTTTGAGTTCAATTTACCCCGATAAGCTCAATTTTGACCCCACCCCAGATCGTTTGACACTTCCCCCTAGATCGGCTGGTTGTAGCTGCAAACAAAAAATTGCAATGTGCTTTGAAATTTTTCGTTCTTCCGTCTCCGTCGTCATTTTTTTCGATTTTTTTAGAACACTCATGGAGTCCTTTTTGCTAATTAACATTCAAAATGCAGGTCAATACAAAAAATTATTCGACGAAAGTAGGCGATTGAAAGTGTACGATGCATATGACGGGGCCCCTTTTTGCGAGGAAACCACGCAAGGCCTAGTGAAGCACATGGATCTTTCGGTGCCTCAATACGGAATTCCTGTTTACGATTGGGTCATGAGCTTAGAGGTGGCCGAACATTTACCCGGAATCTACGAGGTTAGTTTTCGATGTGAAAAGTGATAAAATACATGCCCTGATTCATAGGTGGGTAGCACCAACATTCTGGGGGTTTTAAAACGTCAAAAATGGTCTTGAAAATCGTGGTACGGCGAAAACACATCGTTTTTTAACGTTTCTCATCGAGCACTATCCACTGGCACCAACAAATTGCGAAAAAATCTTCAAAAAATTGAATTCTGAGGGGGTATTTTGGTTTCTAGCGGGGGGGGGAGTAAGCGGCCTCCGGAGGGTGCATAGGTACCCCCCTTACCCCCTTCCCCACGCCTATGTGTGGAAGTCGATGGTTAGATTTTGAGCAGGACCAGACGTATTCTAGTGGAGAAATTCGAGGATAAGGTTTTGACCCCACCTAGAATGGCAAATGACTCTCCGCAAAATGGCTGCGACCATCCTTTCCCAAGAATTGTCAATTTTTGTAAAAGTTAGTAAAAGTTGTAAAAAATGTGCCTTTTTATGCGTTTTAGCCCATTTTTCGTATAAAAATCTCAAAGTGTCAGCTTTTCGCGCCATATGTAAATTTGTTGGCTATATTTTGTTAAATTTACTCAATTTGTTTAAAATTTTTTTTGAAATTTCTTTTACATTTTTATGTTCTAAAAAAGTGAGCATTGTCTGAAACGATCGTTTTTTAGCCCCAAAAAGGCATTTTTTAAACAATTTTTGGGCCTGACTCTCCCCAGAATTCCCATGCTGTACGTGTATGCTCAGAACGATCATTCAAGGGCTGCAAACATATTTTTGTAAAAATTACTTTGAGGTTTGGAAAAAATCGCAAAACATATCAAAAATTTTATTTTAGGATCTGAGGAGAATATTTTGATGTATGAGGATATTCCAAACCCTCCATGCTCATGTGTGGGAGGGCCTGTCTACGTTGGACCCCTTATGATAATACGTGTTGTTGGAATAATGTATTTAGACCCTCTCAGAATGGCTACTGACCATACATGCGAAGCATGGGAATTCTGGGGGAATGGAATTGTAAAGTGCTTTTTAGGGCCAAAAATGGCAGGTGGTACGCGTCAAAAACATCATTTTCCAGCGTTTCTGACCATGCTCTATTTTTCTAGAGCATAAAAACATCAAGGAAATTCCGAAAAAAATCAAAGAAGTCGAAGAAATTGAGTAGTATATAATCGAAATATGAGTATAATGGCGCGAAGCGCCGAAATCTTGTCATTTTTGTGCAAATAGATAGCTAAAAAGGCTTAAAAAGCAGCATTTCTACAAATTTTGAGAATATTTTTCGGAAACTTTCGAAAAAATTTGCGGATTATGGGGGGTGAAGAAAGTTTTGCGGAGGGCGGGGTGAAAATTTTCCTGGGGAAGGAAGGGAGTGAAAATCTCCCAAACCCCCCCCCCGATTATTAATACTACTGACCCCCGCAAAATGACAGAGATCCTCAGAATTGCCGATTCTGTACAACAATCATAGAAAGTGTGTTGTTTTGAGCGTTTTTCCCTAGCTTTTGCTCTCACGTTATAGAATGGATTTATCTCCACTTTAGCAAATCTAAAAAATGTTTTCTCTGATGCGCTGGAAGCTTATATTATTGCATTTAAGTTCTTTTACTGAGTGATGAACTTTCAATATAGCCATTGCGCTTAGAAAAAATAAAGAAAATCTATATATTATGTACATTTATCCCGCTTATTTCCTGACTTGGCCGAATGAATCGACTTCTCCAAAAAATGAATACATAGGAGGCGGATAATCAAGCCCTTTCTGACTTTTAATCGCGCAGAAAATAATTTTTTTAGTTCCTCACATTACATAATTTTTTATTTTATTGCAAAATTTACACAAAAAACTGCCGGAAATAACGTAAGTTAAAATATGTTACTAATAAAATTAGATCATGGAATGCAAAGTACGTAATCACCAGATATGCACGGCACGGATTTCTCCCGTGAAACCCGAACTAATTCCTGTAAATAGATTTTTTTGTGCTCAAAAACGGTGATTATTTTTATCGTTTCCGACGATGCTCTTTCTTTTTAAACCATATAAACATTTTTTTTGAATTTCGCAAAAAATATGAAGAAAATCGAGTAATTTTAACAGATGTCAAAAAATGATTTAATGGCGCGAAGCCCCGGAAATTTGACACTTTCGAACCAACAGACCGCAAAAAACGCTGAAAACAGCCCCTTTTCCTCCAAATTTTTTTTAAATCTAAAATTCTGAAGGGGTGGAAAATTTTGGGGGATTCGAAATCCACCGGACCATCAAGATCATAAATGGTTATCACATATCGACGCGAAGGAGGTTTCGAAGGTCCCAAAGTGCATCCGCAAAATTATTTGTAAAAACTTTCGTTTTTTGGCGATTTTCCGATGCCAACTCGATTTAGCTCGATGAAAGGCGTTGAAAAATTGTTTTTGCCCATATCATCCATTTTCGGCCGTATTTTAATCTATGAAAATTTTTAGATTCAACTCAGCGCCCCAGTATTGTGGCTCAGCCCACAAACAAGACGTTATTTTTAATAGATGATACGAATTTAACAATATACTGTTTAATAGGTCTCTTCGGTTTTGCAGGCCACGTATTTGGACAACATATTGAGGCACGCGTCGGAAGGCATCGTTATCAGTTGGGCCGTTCCGGGGCAAGGAGGCTACAGCCATGTTAATTCGAAATCACACGAATACGTCATCAACAAATTAACGTTAAATGATTGCCTAGTTTTGGATAAATATGCAACTGAAACTTTAAAAAATGCCGCCGCTTTCTATTGGTTGAAAAATAATATTTTGGTATTTTTAAGAAGTAAGGAATGTCCGGTCGAATTAGACGATGCTTGATTAGCCAATAGATGAAAGCAGCAAGCAAGAAAATGCAAAAAATTTCAATCGATCTTCCTGCTGACTATGCGACAATCGGACCACACATGGGTGTGGGGGTTTGGGGGTATGCACCCCACCCCAGAAGTTGAAATACCCCCCCAGAAATCAAAATACCCCCCCACCAGAAAAATTTTTTTTGCTTTTATAGCAATTGCCATTGGATAGTGCTCGACGAGAAACGTCGAAAAATGGTGTTTTTCGCCATAAAACCACTTTTAAGACAATTTTTTGACCTTCGAAAATTTTTTCACCCCATCCGCCAGAGATTTTTTCACCCCCCTCCCCAGAATTTCGGTGCTGCCCACCTATGAATCGGACCCATCAATAACTACCGCTATTTCTACAAATGAAATCAAAGTTAAATCTAACTTTTTAACGTTTTTGCAATGTTTGGTTTTTAATTTTTTAACTAGCAAATGGGGCGCTTCGCTGCCCCATCTGCTAGAGTGTTTGTAAACAAATAATATCTTAACCAGTAATTAGTATAAAAAATTGAATGACTCTGCAATGGATCGGCGAGCGGTTTTTATATTTTTTATATCTAGCTGAGCTGCCCGGCGTTGCCCTGGCTGAACTTAGGCCTGATAGCTGTATGGGATTGAGATGTCTCATGTATTTTTTTATTTTTCGGGAATTTTGATGTTTTTGGGATATTTCTAAAAAAATTGTTGGCAAAAACATATTGTATTTTTTGAATTTTTTAAAACTGTCTTTTGTCAACCATTTCTTTGATTAAATCCATATTTCTGACGTTATAGAATGGTTCTGAGAATTCTTTATCCTAAATCATATTTTTGATGTTCTGGGATGTTCTGGAAATTATACCATTAGATGGTTTGGGATGTTTAAAAATTTTGTTTTATCATAACCATATTTTTAACGTTTTCGAATATTAAAAAAACTTTTTTGGTCCAAAACCATACTTTTGATGTTTTTGGAGGTTTCAAAAATTTTTTTGGTCAAAACCATATTTTTGATGTTTTGGGGTGTTTAAAAAATTTTTTTGGTCAAAACCATTTTTTTGATGTTTTGGGGTGTTTAAAGGTTTTTTTGGTGCAAACCATATTTTTGATGTTTTGGGACACCAATCTTACAGCACAGGATATGTTATAGCACTGGGTATGGTATATCACGTCCTATCTTGTAGCATGGGGTATGTTATTTCACGTCCTATCATTGGGTATGTTATATCACGTCCTATCCTATAGCATAGGGCATGTTATATCACGTCCTATTGTATAGCATGGGGTATGTTACATCACGTCCTATTGTATAGCATTGAGTATGTTGTATCACGTCCTATCTTATAGCGTCGGGTTCAACTTTGTACAATGTTCAACTTTGCCCTCATTGTAGACAAATGCAAAAAGTTGCATATTAAATTAGCCGCTAGAAGCAAAGACATTTGGATTTGTATTTTCGAAAGCGCATGCTTGCTGCTTTCTTTCGAAAGCCGCATGTTTGCTGCTTTCGATTACTTCGCATTAAATTTCACGCGCGCTAGTTTACAAGGTCAAAAATTTTGACTTGGTGCAAGCTCTTTTTCAGTGATTAATCATGTTTATAAGTACCCGTACGTGATTTCCTTTCAGCCCGTCTCATACATGTTTTATGATGCCAGATCGTATATTTAAAGTAGCGAATATGGAATCAGCGGTCCCAGAAACCCCAGGGTCCAAATTTTGGAAGCAACAGTCAATCTGTGCTTCTGCAAAAAGACAAAAACCTAAATTTTACGCTATGCATAGGGTACCTTTGGGCTCCCGTATCTCAGAAACCAATCCGTTAATTCTCTTCAAATTCTACAGTAAGGTCAGTCATACAGATATCCAATAATTGGTAGAAACTTTAAAAAAATTTATCCACTGCGATTTGAGATATTTGATAAAATACACTTGTAAATCACGTTTTTCTTACGGCATCACATCAGTTTACACTGTAGTGTAAAGTGGTTTACACCAGTCGATAGCGCATTAAAAGTTGATCCAGGATGGCTTTAAACTTTTACCCTGCGGCTATTGCATAAGCGGCTAGAGCTACCAAAACCTTTTACATAAATCCGTAGTTTCCGGGTTTCAGGAGTCCGAACGAGCCATTTTAATCAAAAAATTGTAATTAGCGCCCGAGAATACCCATTGAGTGAAAACATAAGTATCAAAAAATTATCCAGTAAAAACTTTTTTGCCTCACGCACACACACACTTACACACAACTCGAAATTAATATTATAGATGTATTTAAAATTGTTAAAATTTTTTTTAAGTTTTCGAAAACATTTTGTACAAGGTTCGCGCTTGGTTTATGTTTTGATTTAAATTAGGAGGGATCCGAGGTAATCGGTTCATATTTTTAAAACTTCTTTGGGAATGAAAAATCGCATTTCCCTGAATTTTTTAGGCAAGGTATAATCATTAAAATCATAAAATTCGAACTTTTTCAAAAAAATTTTCCCTTAGAAAAAAGCTGCGAAAATAGCAGTTTTTTGGTAAAGTGCGTGAGGAAGATTATAGAAAATACCTCCATAGGGCGCGAAGCGTCTAAAATTTTAAATTTTCAGATAAATGGTTTTAATTTTGCCATCTTTTCGTTTATTATTTAATCATTAAAATGAATGTAGGGCTTATTCGAACACCGTGACCATTTTATTATTTTTTTACTTCTTAGTATTTGCCTATCTTTTTATAACCTTTAATGTTTTTACTGGTTTTCAAAAGGGTACATATATGTTTTTATACGCGTTATTTTTTCTCTTTATGCTCCGATGTTGTGTTTTTATCGGATTTAAACTAACGGGTTGTTTGTTTTGTTCAAAAACAGTGCTTTCCATAAGTAGTGCGATTAAATTTGTAAATGCGTGTTGTTTTTCCTTCATTTTATTTTACAGAAATAATAAGACTGCATCATACATTTGCCTAAAATTTTCAAATTTGGGAATTCATACTGAGCTTTTTTTGACCATAGATTACGTGACCACACCTGGGCGTGGAGGGGGTTAGGGGTATGCACCCCTGAAAAACTTCTTCCTGTTTAACGTGTCAATATGTCCCGATTAGGAGTATGGCACGGGAGGACAGGATAGGAAATTGAACTTTAAAGTCGGCTATCCTTCAGCCTGACGCTACCAAGTGTTCATGTACGAGTTTTATTCGTACCTCCAGGAGAGAAAACTGGTTGCATTACGTAGGGTTCGAACCGTCAACCTTTTGAACCAGGTGCAACGGTGTTTACCACTACGCCACAAGGCGTCCATATGCACCCTTCTCCCCCAATGAGAAACCAAAATACCCCCCAGAATTCAATTTTTACAATTTTTGTTGCTGTTTTTCGCAATGTTTTGATGCAAATGGATAGTGCTCGATGAGAAATGTTGAAAAATGGTGTGTTTTTCGCTATGCCACCATTTTTAAGGCCCTTTTTGAACTTTGAAAAATCTTGCACCATCGAAGATTTTCTTGCTGCCCAAGTATGCCCGTGACCCGTGCATATTATTTTACTTTTGATTTTGAAAGCACAATCACAAGTGACGTCTTATGATGTGCATCTTTCTTGGACTTATGTTAAAGCGATAAGTACATGTAAAAAAGGATTTTTTAATGCCTTTGACGATTTTTGATTATGAAATCACTCTTAAGAAATGTGCTGAAATTAAGCAAAATATAGTTAAAAATAGCAAGTGATGCTTTTGACCCAAAAATTAGCTAAAAACGCTTGAAACATCAAATTTTCTAGACTTTCTGAAAGATCAGAAATATAGGCGGAGTCTTTTTTTGTGAAAGGTCAGCAGTCATTCTGGGGGTCAAAGCGCTTCAACCAATCTCCGATGAACACGCTTATATAATCTTTGCGATGATCTTATTTGACTAGAATCCTGAATATCTACTTGATTTCGGTTTTTTGGAGCCTTATTTGAGTTCAGACTTAATTTTGAACGTTTGGTCCGAGATTATAGTCTGTTTCACACGAGTTTGGGCATAAGTTTTATTATCTGTCTCCGACATGAGCTAACAGATTGCGATTATAGCATTGATCTTTTATATAATTATCATAATCTGTCGGCTTACTGTCGATGGAAATTCTTAAAATTTATGCTCAAACTTATGTGAAATAGCCTATAGAGTCTATCTTAATAATTCGTGACTTGTTTGATCACTCTCTCCATCGGATCATGTTTGTTGGCTAGTACAGATATATGTACAATCGGTCGGGGGGTTAGTCAGAATTTTGGAATCAAAGTGGCATCAGAAAGTTGAAAAAATGCTAAAACAGGTTTTAGTCTTCCTATGACATAAAAACGTAAACGAATTTGAAAAATTGAGTAAATCGAACAAACTATAGTCAAAAAATGTGTATATGGCGCGAAGCGCCTAAAATTTGAGATTTTTGAGCCAAAATGAGCTAAAAACGCTTAAAGAGGCACACTTTTTGCAACTTTTACCAAGTTTTACAAAAAAATTGACAATTCTAGGGGGAGGGTCGCAGTCATTTTGCAAGGAGTCAGTTGCCGTTTCGGATGGAGGAGTCAAACCAACCTTCCAAACACCCTCTTCCCGAAGAAAATGTCTGGTTTAGACCACCCGAACGTAAAAACGGAAAATTTTTTGGGAAAAATCCAGTATGACGGATGAAAATGGAAGAAAATTGAGAATTATCTTCAGAAGGGCTTTAAATTGACAAGAAATTGTGTATAATGTACGAGGGTTGTTAATTAAGTTCGTTTTAGCTGTCCAATAACTTTTTTCCATCAGAGTTATCAACACGCAGTTTTATGCTCGTTATTCTGCAACTTCTGCTTTACATCTCTGAACTCATCATTCCTTATCTTTTTTCCGCTTTTCAGTAGAATAATTTTGTTTTATCATAGATTAAAAATTGATTAAAAATTGCCCTAAACAGAAGGTCCCATGACTCCATTCTTCGAGGAAAAAGATAAATATTTCAGCTGAGACTATCCAACGTTGTAAAGCACTTTTTAGAATGTGTTCATAAAACTTGCTTTTGTGATGAAGCAAATTGTTTGTCAAAATCAGCATAAAATTGAGTTTTAAGGAAAAACTCATCACTAAAAGAGAAAATTAATCACAATGGAATTTCTGGTAGTGCATCAATGAAAGTCATAAACTGTCTTTGTTTTACCAAAATTTTGAGATCAAATGCTAATCAGTTGCCAAGCTGCGACAAGATAAAAGTTGTTTTTATCAACCAAAGAAGTAAGGTATTTTGAATAATTTTTCTAGAAAAGGCGAAAAAAATTGAAAAATATGGTGACTCTAGTAATGTAGAGCAAAAGTTGCGTAGCTAAAATGAACTTGATTAACAACCCTCGTAGTTTAAATGCTATTTTAGCGCTTATACCGGTTTTCGAGGTCTTTTCGATCCAAAAGCTTAATTTTCGACCCCTCGTCCCCAGACCGGCTCACCCCCCCCGCCCCAGAACGGACGTGCATCCACTCTAAGCAAGAAATCTAAGCAAATTTTCGGGTCTACATAAGCGCGCTTACTCAAAATAAAGAAAATGAAGAATTTTTTGCTCTTATTTTGCTCGTGAGTCAAATACTCGCTTTAAAATCTTGTTTTAGATTACGTCCAGCAGTTTTGACAATTGTAATGGCATTATTCGTAACTGTTTTTTATAGAACCTGATAATGATTTTATCGAATCATACTAGCTTCAAATTTACCTACTTTATAGTGCTTTAAGCAGATTTTTGATCAAAGGAAATAAATTTAGCTGCACTGGCTACTGCGAAAAAGCTTGTTTAAATCGTGCTTTGACGTGTTTTTTCCTAATTTTTGTATTGTCTCCCTGTTTTTCTTTTAGACATCAGTGTACGTGGACAATTTGTTGAGGCACGCGAATCAAGGCATAATAATAAGCCAAATTTCCGAAACGGAGGAGCAAGATGAATTTAGCCAACTTGATTCGACCATTCAAGATAGAATAAAAGAAAAAATGACTCAAAATAATTGTTTTGCTCAAGATTTACCCAAAACTGAAAATTTGCGAGATTTGGCTTCTTTTGATTGGCATAAAACTTATATTCTTGTATTTATTAGACGCAGCGAATGTCCACCGTTATTTCAGAATATATAGTCAATCGAGAGATTTTCAATTATTGTCTAATGCAACTGATTCATTAGTATTTATTTATTTGTCAAAGTGTTTAATATTTTTCGATTTTGCTCAGATATTCAAGGTTTAACCTTCTGTTAGTTGCTGGTTTCAACAAACTAAATTAGTTGTAAATCACCATGTTCACCAAAATATTACATTTAAGCTAAGCAGATTTCTTTGATCACTAAACAACGACTGATTTTATCTTGCTTTCTTATTAATATTTCTTGCTGCCTTTTTTCTGCCCGTACGACACTAAGAGAACATTGTAACCTGTGCATAGAAGTTTGTCCTCATTATAAACAAATGCAAAAAGCTCCATGCAAAATCGGCCGCAGCAGAAATATTTGAATTTGTATTAGCATTTTTTAATGCCGCGCGTTAACTGCTTTCGGTTTGTTTACGTCAAATTGCACGCATGCTTGTTTCCACTATCAAAAACAGTATTTATAACTTGATGTTTTCGGCTTGCTACGCGCTCGATCTCAATGATTAATCATCTTTGTTAGAAGCCTTCGTAATTTCCTGTTAACCCGTCCCCTATGTGTTTTATGGCGCCAGATCGCGCACTTTGAGTAGTAAATTCGGAATTAGGGGTTCAACAAACCTGAGGGGCCAAATTTTGAAAGTAACATCCAAGCTGTGCTTCTGCAAGAAGACAAAAAGCCTAAATTTTGCGGTATGGATAGGGTACGTTTAAGCTCCTGTATCTCAAAAAAACCGATTCGGGAATTTTCTTCGACTTCTACAGTAAAGTCAGCCGTAACATCATTAACAAACAGTCGAAATTTGAATAAAATTTATCCTCTGCGATTCGAAATATTTGGAAAATATAGTTTTAAAAATAGTTTTTTTACGGTTTTTGTCAGTTCACACTGCAGTGTAAAGTAGTTTGCACAAGTCGATAGCGCATTAGGGTGATGTAACAAATTTGCCCTACAGCAATTACGTAAGTCGCAAGATTTGCCGAAACTTTTTATAGTAATTCGTCGTTTCCGGGTTTCAGGAGCCAGATCCAGCCATTTTGAACAAAAATATGGAGGCAGGAGCCCTGATTATCCATTAAGTCAAAATATGAGGATCACTCAATTATACAGTGAAAACTTTTTCTCGGACACACACACACACACAGACAACTCGAAATTAACATTATAGATGACGACCAGGCATGCACATGGGTGTTTGGGGGGTCTACACCACACATGGGCAAGGGGTTGTGGGTTTTTTTGGGGTTATACCTCCCGGAAAGTTAAACCCCACAGATTACTGTAGAACCCCAGAATTCTATTTTTAGTAACATTTTTTGGCAATTTCACCCATCCTGACCTCCCTGAATTTTCTTGCTGCCCACGTATGGTAGACCCTCAGAATGGAAAAATGGAAAATTTTGTGAGGAAAATGAGGTGAAATAAAGGCCAAAATCAGATGAAAATTGAAAATCTTTAAAAGTGCTTAAAATTGACCAGAAACTGTGTAATAACGTAGTAGTTTTAACGCTATTTTAGCGCTTCTACCAGTTTTTCAGGTCACTTAGGCCCAAAAAAGTTCAATTTTTGACCCCTGCCCCAAGACCGGCTGACCCCCAGATCGGCCTTCGCCCCCTAAAACTCAAGCGTTCCCTATTCTTCCCAAAAGTTGTGATTCTTTTCTCTGTTGCCGATTGGGCAGAAATATTTTTGTTTTGCCAAAAAAATGGATCCTTTTCAATTTCCCTTGAAAATCAGACAAGTGCTCCAACTCAAAATTTTGATCCAAAACACGACTTAAAATGTTGAATTGATGCACTTGCATGTCAATCCGATGCAAATACACTCCTACCTAGTGTGCATTATTTTTGCTACATTTTATCTCTGTTTTTACAATTTTTACTTTTACGTTTCCTTATTTTCGTCCTGAAGATTGAAATATGTCAACCTTTAGAAAAAGAAGAAAACAGCTCAGAAGCTCTGGATTTCATTTCAGTAAATTAATCAAAAATGAAAAATACATAAAAAGTGTGGAAAAGACATATCAGTGAAATATAGGTTCAATATTGGCAAAGCTTTGGAAAATATGCAAGTATAAGTGAAGCGTACTGACATTTACTTGGAGAGAAACAAGTTTATATACATAAAAGTTACATGAATTACGAAAAAGGTGAATAAACTTTATCAATGTATCATGTGAATCCAGAGCATTAGTCCTTGTTCTATTTCCATTGATGCGTATGTAGTTGAATCGTGAATAATATTACATTTCCTCCCTGTTTAGTCCAAAATTGAGGGCAATTAGAATAGTGATCAGTTCGAAATGTTGTTGATTTGAAGTTGTCTAGTGGTTTGATCAATGATATTGTTCTTGTGATGGTCAGTTGTATGATTTTGAAAGTTCTGATTGTTTGCTTGCGCTTGAGAGAGGCATGGTGGTCGAGTACTTTTGCTTCATTTATATTGAATAATGTTCGCATTTTCGTAGGGTTAATACAAGATCGTCTAAATATTGATCGCATTTGATGAGTAAATAGTTCGTGTGCCACCGGATAATAAAATGTGCTTAACACCATTGCATTGCAGCGATTAATATGTGCATCTTCCTTTTTAATGAGTACATCATCTATATCTTCCTTTTTAATGAGTTTGTCTATAGTTCAATGCTTCCTTCGCTGAGTGAATCAGCTTCTCTGTTATTGTGTGAGTCACCATGATATGGACGTAGCTTATTCAAATGAACGGTACACTTGTGATTTTGATTTGCTCGTCTTCGGTAAAGTGTAGCGTTCGGCGGATTGACCTTCATTATCTTGTATGGTCCTAGCCATCGGCTATCAAATTTTCCACTGACTCTTTCGTTCTTCAGCATTACTAGTTGACCTACTTTATATAAGTCATTTGCTTGATCTTCTGCTTGATTTTGCTTATCGTATTCAGCTTTCTGATGTTGCTGAGCACGAGTAAGTACATCTTTTGCTTTTTCACGGGCTGAAGATTGTATTGAACTTGTTGCAAAATTTGTGGAACTGAATTTTCATTCAAGTCAACTGTACTGTCTGCTAACATAGCTTGTTCTATTAGAAGTTTGTCGTCCATAAACTAAGTAATATGGACTGAATCCAGTGCTAGAGTGTTTACTGGTATTGTAAGCATAAGAAACATATGGAATATGTGTATCCCATTGTTCTGTTTGGTTGTCATACATTGTTAGCATTGTTTGTAAAGTACGGTTAAAGCGCTCTACCAACCCATTGGTTTGTGGGTGATAGGCTGATGATGTGATATGTTGTGTTTCACATATTTTGCAGATTTCTTGAAAGACTATAGCTGTGAAGCCTGAACCTCTATCTGACTGGATTATTTTGGGTGCTCCAAAACGGCATATGATTTTGTTCATGAACTGCTTTGCTTTGGTCTTTGCTCTAGTGTCAGGAATGGGTATAACTTCTGCCCATTTTGTGAAATGGTCCATGAAGACCAGAATGTGTCGATTTCCTTGGTTTTGTGACAGCTAAAGGACCCATTGTGTCCATAATCCATCGCTCAAAAGCGGCCTTCATTGGTATAGGGTGCATGGGCTCAATATGTGAACGTTGTGTTGAAGGCTTTCTCCTTTGACATGGCAATCAACTGTGACAGTGTTGCCATATATCTGTATTCAATCGTGGCCAGAAAAAGCGACTTTTTGCTTTCTCTAATGTACGTTCATATCCTAAATGACCGGCTAAAGGGTCATCATGGAGTGCTTGTAACACAAATGATACCATTTTGTGTGGAACTGCTATCAGCGGTGCTATATTTGGTTCTGGATGGTATTTGAGAATATTGCCATCCATTATGAAAAGTTGCGTATACTTCAAGCTGTGATCATCTAGATCTTTAGACGCTTTATTTGATTGTAAGAGTCAATTAATCGGACCAAGGAAGAGATCTCTGCGTTGAAGCTGTGGCAAGTCATGTGCCAAGTTTATTGCATGAACTGTTGGCGCGTTACTTAGATCCACCATGACTTGGCTAGTGACTGGCAATCTTGGAAGTGCATCAGCATTAGCATTTTCTGTGCCTTTGCGATAAACTATATTGTAGTCATACTCTCGCAATGCTAATACTCAGCGGATCAATCTAGGTGAAGCACCATTGTGAATTTTTATAAACTTGATTGTTGCATGATCAGTGAAGAGAGTAAAGTTGTGTCCATAGAGGTATGGTCTGAATTGCGTGATTGACCAAATAATGGCCAATGCCTCTTTTTCAACTGTTGAGTAGTTACGTTCTGCTTTCAATAAAATTTTTGACACAAATGCAATTGCTTTTTCTTCCTCTTTTTCGAGTTGAGCTAATATTCCTCCAATGCCATTGCCACTGGCATCGGTTTGCACTATGAATGGTTCATTGAAGTTTGGAAAAGCAAGTGTAGTTGAATTGGTTAGTTCTAGCTTGATCCGATCAAAATTTTGTTGGCATTGAGAAGTCCATTTGAATTTTTCTGACTTTCTAAGCAATTTGTAGAGTGCTACTCACACCTGGGCGTGGGGGTTTGGGGGGTATGCACCCCCCAGAAACCAAAATACCCCCCCAGAAATCAAAATACTCCCCCAGAATTCAATTTTGAAAATTTTTTTCGTTTTTTTCGCAATTTTTTGATGCCAATGGATAGTGCTTGATGAGAAACGTCGAAAAATGGTGTTTTTATCGCCATACCACCATTTTTAAGGCCATTTTTCGACCTTCAAAAAATCTTTCACCCCCCCCCAGAATTTTCTTGCTGCCCACGTATGGTGCTACTGTCTAATCAGCAAAGTTTTTTATGAATCGCCGGTAGTAGTTGGCTAGACCTAAGAAACTTTTTAGTTCTGCAGCATTTTGCGGAGGTGGCATTTCAGCTAAGGCCTTAACCTACTCTGGGTTGACTCTGAGGCCTTTCTTATCAATGACATGTCCTAAATAAGTGACATGTGGTAATGCAAACTCACATTTTGCTAGTTTCAAAAATAAGACCCGCTCTTTCAGTCTAACAAAGACACTTTGCAGTTTCTGTATGTGTGAGTCTACATCCTTGCCGCAAATGAGGATGTTGTCAAGATAGACGAAACATTGTCTCCAATTAAGGTCTCTTAAAACTTGTTCCATTGTTCTTTGGAATGTCACAGGCCCATTAGACAAGCCAAAGGGTAGTACATTGAATTCAAATAGCCCTAAAAAGCTATTGAATGCTGTTTTAGGCTTATCAGCTTCTTCTAATTCTATCTGATGATATCCTTGCTCTAAATCTAGAGTGGTAAACATTGTAGCTCCTCTAAGCTGACTAAAGATGTCATCTATGAGTGGAAGTGGATATGCATCTTTAGTGGTACATTGATTAAGCTCCCTGTAGTCTAATCTTTCTTATCTGCTAAGACAATTGGCGAGGCCCATGGACTTTTTGAGGGTCGTATTATATCAGCATCCAACATCCTGTTGACATGGTCTTCTACAATTTGCCTTTTGGCATATGGAAGGCGATAAGGTGCTTGAAAAATTGGCTTATGATCTTCTGTGTGTATGGCATGTTTGACTAAGGAAGTGCGTCCTAAAGACTGATTAACGCCAAAGATGTCAAAATTGGCTTCCAGAAACATATGTAGCTTCTGAAAAGTCTCTTGATTTTGTATGTGAGACAATTTTTCAGCTAAGGCTTAATTAAATTTGTTCATTGCTTCAGCATTTGCTTGTGACTGCTGGCCTATGAGCATAGATTTATCTTCATGAATAGTAATTGTAGCGATCCTACAACCTTTTCGAAGTTTAATTGGTTCTTTAGTAGGATTGACTACTGGTAAATTTTCCAGTTTTGGTTCTTCAAGCTTTAAGCGTATTTTTCGGGACATATAGAAATGAACCTTCATCATTTCTAGCAAAACTTGCTATATCCATCCAATGCTCTTTGTTTGTCATTAGAGCATTCTTAATCTCATTCTGAATTGTAACAGGCAGCAAATATATTGAACTTGGTGGTACAAATACATCTTCTTTGACATGCAACAGAGCAATCATTTCAGTTTGACTGTCCCCTATTTTGTTTTGAACTAGTGGGACTAAATGATGACCAAATTTGATGCAATTGTTTGTGAAATCAAAGGTTGCCTGTGCAAGTGGTCCACATAATAGTTTGACTGTGTCACGTCCTAAGACAATAGGGTATGGACTGCCTTCCATGATTAGAAACTTCATATTCCATTTTTCCTTGCAATTCGAATGTTAGCTTCAGCTTCACCTTTAAGTTTGATTGGGTGACCTGTAATTGTAGTGGGTGCTGAGTGCTTTGTGAGAGGCTTGATTATGCAATCTGTTGAGACTCGTTTATAGACATTTAAGTCCATGACAGTTACTGAAGCTCCAGTGTCGACTAAAGCTTCAAATTTATGTCCTGAGGGAAACGTTAGATGTATTTTTGGTTGTGAGGATTTTGTATAATGGGTAGCATATATTGGTGTGCGAGTTGGTGTTATATTTCTTCGTATTGCAACAGATTCAGCTGGACTTCTGTGAAAACTTACAAGCGGCTGGCAAGTAGTTGGCTGACGAACCAACAAATTCCTTGGTTGTGCTCTTCTTGAACAAAGTGCCGTTATCCACTGACAAATCAGAGCAGTGGAGCCACAACTCCATTGGCAGCATAAGCAACACCAGCCATAGCAAATTGCCATGTACAAGAGAACTATCATTACTACAGTGAAAATAGCCCAAAAGACTGTGTTTGTGATAGAATGCATGAGTCCTCCAGTAAAATTTGAAAATATATGTCCCGTGCCATCCGACAGACCTGTGATGGCCATTCTCATGTTTGAAGCTGTTAGACCATTAATGTCTCTAATTCCATCTCCTATTTCTTCTACTGTTCTTTTGAAAAGTCTGGGGTCAAAATTCAGGGCGGATGTGAAGTTGGTGTGATGTTTCATTTGCTGTTTTAAACGCCAAGTTTCTAATATAGCGATTTCAAGTGATGTTTGAAAAGGTGGATATTGTTGATGATCTCTAAAGAATGGTGGAGCATCTTGTGCTAATGTTGCAGCAGATGAGAGTGAAACATTGATATGTTGTAGCAAAGGTTTCACATTGACAACCCCATTTTGTGTGAGCCATTTTTGACTTTTTTTATCAAAGCGAACGCCTGATGTTGCTTGGAAACATGAAATCTTGGGAGATGATGAAACTAAGTCTTTTGAACCTGGCAAGGCATAGTATACAGTCTCGTTGACAACAACTGGTAGGAGTGCATAGCACTCAGATCCAACTTTATAGTTCCAAAAGACAAAAGACTCTTGCACTTGTAAACAGGGCCAGACAAGAAGAGCTTCACCTGCCATTCTGGCAGCTATGTCTGTACGCCTAAGCCATAAGCGAGCAGCTACAGTAGGATCTACATGAATTAGTTGACAAACTGTTTGGAGCTGCATGTCAGCTAATTTACAAATTTGCATCCAAATTTGTGTGGAGCGTAATGTGTCCCAACGACGAACATTACTTTCTAAGTATTGCAGTCATGAATTTGTTTCAAGAGCTTGTTAAGTCATTTGATCATCATCATTTGTCCTTCCTGATCTTTTAGCTTTTGGCTTTGGAGTGTGCTTTGTTTGTGATGGACTTGTGATTCCTATACCAACATTCAAACGTTTGTAAGTTTGATTGATTGGATTTGCTTTTTCATAGGATGCTTGGTCATAAAATTGTAAAATAGCTCCTTGGTCCATCATGAGTAAAAATGGTGGAAGACATGTTGCCACTGGTGCAGGTAGCTTTTTGCACAAGTGAAAGCTTCCTGTACTTGCTCTCTAATATAATGTTCCCTAATCTTTGAATCAGGAAATTTTCACCATCTGTATTGAATGGACATGGTGCCTTGAGGGTACTTGGATCCCAAATAAGAATACTGTCTTCTAAGTTACAATAGCCTGCTTGCGCATAGCAGTGAGAAGTATCACCTAAATTAGATATTTTAGTTGTCATATCATAGGTAGCTACTTGTCCAATTTGTATAAAAGCATTGTTAGCTTCTAAACAAATGTCTTTGCAACAATACTGGTAGTGCAAATCAAGTGTGAGATTAGTATGCCACATATTTGGCTTAACCTTATATAGCTTGTTGCCTTGATAATATTCAGTGACAACCATTCGTTGACAGCGATGCTGACCAAGCATGATAGGTGTCTCAGCATCCTTTACAATGCCTTTGTATCCGAAAAATCCAGTATTATTGTATATAACATGCAATACTGCTGTGCATTTGAATGCTTGTGTTGTCTCAGGCTTCAAGTTTGGAGCCCAAATCTTTGCCATAAAAGTGTGCACGGTTTCCTCTGTAGGTATGTCACATACAAAGCTAGTAGGTACCTGGAAATAAGTACCAGCAACATGTTGTTCGCATATTTGGTATCCAGAAACAACTTTGAGTGCAGGATGAATCAAGAAAATCATCCAAGCACAATAGGCAATTGCAAAACTGATAGTATGCAAAAATTTCAGAATTTTTGATAAAATTTGACAACTGATTGTCACTTGATTGACAATTGGTTGGCAATTGCTTGTCAGGCGATTCCAGTAATTGTTTGCAAATTGATTGTGACGAATGATTGTCGATTATTTGTGATTGTTGACTGTTTGGCAATTGATTGTCAACTGCTTGTGATGGTTGATCGATTATTAAGTGTTGCCGTGTGTTTGCCTGACTGCAGAATAGCAAAAGATTAATTGAGTTGGCCAAAATCAATGATTCTTCTCCCAGTGCCATATTTTGTTGATAATTTCATTGTCAACAAATTTTTCATTGCTTTTGTTGATTGTGCAAATGACATTGCAGTGGTGTAAGTCATTATCATGACTTGAATTTGGCATCTGATAATCATTCCTATTATGATCAGTGTTTTCTAAATATGATTCATCATTTGATTGCATGAGATCATCTGTTTGTAATCGACAAGATTCTTGAAAACAATTTTCTGGAAAAGGAGTCAGAGCACAAGCTGTATGATTTGCTCTTCTAGATCGATTAGGCTGATTGTATGGTGCTTGCATACGACTTGATGCATGCTGAGAAACAGTGGCGGATCTAGGATTTTCCTAAGGGGGGGCGGTATCCCAACTTTTCCAAAAACAGTCAAAAATAGGTATGAAGATTTGCCCTTAACGCGCAAAATGGCGTTTTTTCGGTGGTTTACATTGTATCCTTTTACATAAAATCACTTTTGACGCAATATTTTTTTCCGAAAATTTCAGAATTTTAGACAATTTTGTGCGGAAAATCATTGAATTTGTTTGACTTTTACAAAAATCTGGCGCGTAGCGCCGGAAAATTTGTGGAATTAAGGCGGATAGACGTCTAAAAGCATGATTTACTGCTTGATTTCCTGTTTTTATAGCATTTGATGCGAAACATTGACATTTTCGATTGAAAATAGAAGAAAACTATGCAAAAATCGAACAGAAAATGGCTTCCAGATCGCCAAAAAAGTTAAGAAATGTCATTAATAGATATCATCCGGCGCGTAGCGCCGAAACAATTTGAGAAATTATGGTCACTGACGGCCAAAAATCAATGCAAATTGCACATCCATTCTTTATCTAGCCAAATATTTTTGGCCAATGGGGGGGCGGCCGCTCCCGCCCCCCTCCCCTTGAAATCCGCGCCTGCTGAGAAACAGGTTGTCGCCAGTTGTTATTATTTGGCAATTGGGAACTTTGTTGCCAATTATTATAATAAGTTGGTCTGTAATAAGGACGATTTGATCGCCAGAAATTGTTTGAAGTGCTTGTTGGTGCAGCAAATCGCATTTGCCTATTTGTTTTAAAATAGCAGTTTTGAGTGAAGTGTCCTACTCGTTTGCAAAAACGACAGTAGGGCTTTTGTGACTTTTGATTTGGAAAATTTGTCTATGGCACTTTTTGTCTGTGTATTTGTTGATAATTGTTCGACTGTAGTGTTTTACAGTTTACAGCATAGAGACTGTTGTCATACTGACGATAAAGCTTAAGCTGTGTTTCTGCTTTTGTCGAGCAAATAGCTCTGCCTCATTAAACGTGTTCGGTTTTTTATCGGACACAAAACGCCATATGTTTTGGTTTAAATTGTCTACGAAGAATCTTCGTGTTAATGCGTCTAGTGTATCTGGTTCGACTCCTGGATAAGCTTGAATTGCAAGCTGTTGTAAGTCTAACGCGTATTTAAGAACCGGCTCGTGCGGCCCTTGACGGCGAGTGTGTAAAGCCGTATTTATACTTCACGCAGGATCGCGTCGCAGGATTAAATGACGTGACTTTTTCTAAAAATAGCACATCCTGCGAAAATCGTGCGAATTGACGCATCGCGCCGTCCGTTTATACTTCCTGCGAAAAATCGTGCGATAATCGACAAAATTCGTCGCATCGCGTCTTCGATTTATACTTGCTGCGATTTCTCGCAAACTCGACTATCCTGCGATAAATCGTGCGATTTTTTCTGCGAATCTTGCGAATCATCGCACGATTTTTTCGCGCATATTTTTGCTCATTTTCGTCCTCGCCTGACCTTATTACAAATTCAAAGCATTGTTGTGTGACATAAATGATTTAAGTAGGCACGTCGACCCGCGTCGATCAGCGTTGTACATGTCAAATTTGACAGTTCAATAGAAATGTGCGCAAAAAGGACGCGAATTCGCTTCCGAGCCCAATTTTGCGAATTCGCGTCGGACGTCAACTTGTTACTAAAATTAGTAATTTTTGACATTTTTCGCGGAGATGAACGCGATGAAGTATAAACTGAAATGCGATTCATCGCACGACGAAATTTCTTACCTGCGCGAATTATTAAGCGATGCGAACTTCGCAGGAAGTATAAATCGAGAAATCGTATCGCGGACAATCCCGCGATTCGCGCGAACAATTATTCGCGCGATAGTATAAATCGAATTCGCGTGCTTTGCCCGATCCTGCGACTGCGATATTTCGCAAGTTCGGCGCGATGCGTGAAGTATAAACCAGGCTTAAGGCTTTCAGCTCAGTATTTTCGACTGGCACGAAACGTTCTCTAAGTCTTTGTACTAACTGATCATATGTTAACACAGTACGTGTAGCATCAGGTATGGCTGCATAAGCTACTTCGGCGAAACCGCGCAAATACGTAGGTAAAAACAAGCGCGTTTTCCTTTCATCCCAATTGTTAGCTAACGATAAACGAGAGAAACGGTCAGACCATAAATCAAAGTTTTCATCAGATCTACCAAAAAGCCTTTAGAGGTTACTGGCAGTAACCTCTAAAGGCTTAGACTGCGTCGAAGGTGCAAGATTTGTCGTCGGGTGAGACAAGAATTTTCAGACACGATTGCCCGCCAAAATATAAGTGAAGCGTACTGACATTTACTTGGAGAGAAACAAGTTTATATAATAAGTTAAATGAATTACGAAAAAGGTGAATAAACTTTATCAATGTATCATGTGAATCCAGAGCATTAGTCCTTGTTCTATCTCCATTGATGCGTATGTAGTTGAATCGTGAATAATGTTACACAAGTAATGAATATGTAATAAGTAAGAAACTATAATTCGCCAATTTCTGATTTTTAAAAGATAGGCAAAGCCTCGTATGGGGATCGGAAGAAACGTGCTCCCAAACCTATTCTTAAATAGGACGCTAACATAATTTTTCCTATTCTTCTCATTTATTGTCTTCGCCGAAAAAATCGAGCAAAATTCTTTAAATGCCACGATTATCTCATCAGCCGCGAGCACCTATTGAAACACTCAATGAGCCAAGCACCGCTACACATAGTTATGAATTCCTATTAGTCCGGTATGTATGTATATATATATATATATATATATATATATATATATATATATATATCACTAAGCAAAGAAAAATGCTCCGATGGAACAAAAAAGATGAATATACTTGGGATTGTGGATTATTATGGATGTAAAAGGAGGGGACTAGGAAAAATCTACCTAAAGTCGGAAAATCTGCTAAAAATCACACTTTCTCTAAGCAACGCAAAAAATCGATGTATATTCTGCGGCCAACAGATTAAAATAAATATTCAACCATAACAACGATTGAAACAGCAGCACGTTAGCTATGCAGTAGCTATGGGAAATGATATTAAGTAAACTAACAGTCTTCCAAGCCAATTGAATGAAATAGCAAACATCGAAGACAATTGAAGACATGGTTGGTTAAAAACAGTAGGAAACACGTAAGTTGACTTGAAACAGACTTAATGTAGATACACTAGCATGCCCGAAACGATTGTGTGCACTAATCAATCGGCTCCTGCTTTGCTTGCTATAATGCTCATAAAACAAAACAACTTTAAATGCAATACCTCTTAGTTTTTCTATCAATCAGGTGCCAGCAATTTAAAAAAGTAACCTTGATAGATTTCGTTTATACACTCTTATCTGAAACTTCGAACATTATTTAAAAAAGACACTTTTTTAGAGGCCGCAGAATATACATCGATTTTTTGCGTTGCTTAGAGAAAGTGTGATTTTTAGCAGATTTTCCGACTTTAGGTAGATTTTTCCTAGTCCCCTCCTTTTACATCCATAATAATCCACAATTCCAAGTATATTCATCTTTTTTGTTCCATCGGAGCATTTTTCTTTTGCTATTACACTACTTTTAATTAGCGTGATTTCAGTACATCAGTCAGTAAACACAATCAGTAACATGCCACAATAATGACAACAGTCCAAGAACGCGGAAAACAATATTGTTCTTAACATCAGCATTATCCTTTCTAAACAAGACAACCTTATTGACACCATCCATTTTCAAATTAAAACTGCATTGAGTTATTTCTTCTTAATGTGCAGTTCACTTATAATCAAGCACAAAAATTTAACCAACGAATTCACATTGCAAATCCTCACTCAATCAATACACAAGCACAATGTGTTGTGACTTTTTGAAATTGAAAACACACAATTTTCAATTTTCAAATTGAAAATTGGATCAATTTTTCAAATTGAAAATTGGGTCAATTTTCAAATTGAAAATTGGGTGTTTGAATTTGCGATGAAGAAAATAATCAAAAGATAGTCACTTGGTTTATTTAAGCCGAGTAATAAAATAACGACCGTCCACCAATTCCAAACTAAACGCAACTAATCTGATCACTATGAAAAAGTTTTGAAAAATGAGCTTGCTAAGCGAGAGTTGTAAACCAAGAGAAACTTAAAGTTAAAACCTACCATTAAATTATGAGAGAATTATAAAAGATTTTAAACTTCAAGAAAATGGAAAAGGCGGGATGTTGGTAAATTAGAAGGCAAAGATTTTCGGCAAAAATTCAAAAACTTCACGCAAATATCAAATGTAAGGAACACTAACGCTTTGATTTGGTAGTAAAATAAATTTGTAGTATAGACTACATATTAACAACAAATGAATAGTGCAAACTTTACACAACTACTAGGTGTAGAGAATACTAACAATTTACGACTTATTAATGTACATGATTACAATAAAGCTGTATATCTTTGTCGACTTCTGTGCACAGTAGTGTGATTGCTGGTTCATTTTAAACCACTTTTGCAGGCAATTTACATCAATTAAACGATAGCTCTCCATGTGCAAGATTTTGTGAAACATATTATAAACACGGCTAAGAAAGATTTAACTTTAATGCAACCCATTTAAGACAAAATTACATCTCTTCAATGATCTAAGGACACTTGAACATAATTTTTAAATCACTTTAGATTACTTTTGAGGGTAAACAAACTCACTTAATTGATGTCTCACATATGAATCCTTGAAAATTTCTTGACTTCAGTTACAAAGTCTCTGCAAGTCTATCGAATTAGGGTTAACACGTAACGTAAACTTTACACAAACACATAGCGTAAAGAATATTTTAGTCGGATTCGTAATTTTGATATTGCTCCGATATTTCTTTCAACATTTATGGATAAATGAGTCTCCATAATGTTTTAAAGACAATAAACATTAGGTTTAAACCACTTTGCAATACTGCTGAGTGTAAGCAAGCGCGCCCAATTGACGTATATATTTCATTCCCTGTAAATTTTTATATCTCAGGAAAAAATTTCGATTTTTGCAATGCTCTAGAACAAAAGGCTAACATGCAGTGTAAAAAATTACTCGGATATTATGATCAACATTCATGAAAAAATTATGTCTCTACAATGGTCTGAGGACATATAAACAATGAATGTAAACTACTTTACATCACTGTTTGATGTAAACAAACGCGCCTACGTGACGTCTCACATTTGATGATTTGAAAACTTCTAGGCTCCAAGAAAAATTAGGTTTCAGGAATGCTCAAAAACGAAGATAAATACATATGTAGTGTAAACTTCATGTAAACACCTAGTGTAAAGAAGATTTTAGTCAGATTCGTAATTTTGATATTGTTCCGATATTACGATTAATATTTATGAAAAAATTAAGTCTGCATAATGTTCTATGGGCAAACTAACAATTGGTGTAAACTACTTTACAACACCGTAGAGTGTAAACATATGCGCCAGACTGAGCATATCAAATTTGATTCCTGGTCCATTTCTAGACTTGATAAACGTGTCCCTGACTCGTAACCGGAGAAGCAGGCAGAAAAAACAAGACAGAAACGCATTTAAAACTCCATATTTTTGACTTTACACTCGCTAAATATTAATGTATAGACAATTTGCCTTGACATGCACCCGATATAAAGCACTTTATTTTTATTCTATTAGACTTATCCCGACTTCTGGACGGAGAAAGTGGCGAACAAAAAACGCAACAAAAACGTATTTTCCACCATTTAGAACACTGTAAACTTTAAAATTCCATACCGAACTCCCCATTGAGTTTACAGAAATTCGGTTTGGTACAATTTGTAGCTTTTAAATCGTAGTGCATTCCTGTGTGCCAAAATTCTGTTGCAAAAATTATTTGGCATGATTTATCAATCAAACTTCGGAAAAAACGTGTTTTTTTAGCCCATTTTTTACCTCTGATTTCGAACTTTACACCCCCTTATAAATAACTCAATATTGCGTTTTTTAAATGCGGTTTGCTGCGATGTTTAGCCCCTGAGAGGCACTTTATTAATGCTGTCTTCGATTTGCACTGACTCATAAGTGGAAAAATTTGGCAGAGAAATCTTAGTTAAAATCCATTTTTTTACACCATCCACTAGAGTGTAAACTTTAAAACCCCAGGATCTAACTCACCATAGAGCATAGAAGACTTTGCTTATATGCAGAATGTAGCCCTTGATCCGCTCTACATTTCTGTCAGAAAACATTTTAAAAACCTCATAACCGGAGTTAGTATCGGACATATGAAGGTTGAAAACTCGACCAAAAAGTGCTTATTCACCCCCAGATTTTCGCACTCTTTACACTGCCGTTCGATAAATAATGCGAATTTCAAAAAACAAAAAAAGTATCATCTGTAGAATTCATCCCTCTATTATCCTATTCTGTTCAATCCTTCGAGTCATCAATACTCAGTTGTCCACATGCCGCAGTAAAAAGGTCCCAAAATTTGTCCTATGTTATAACGTTACACAAAAACTTTACACCTTCTTTACACAGTCAATTTTGAGTTTCAAGAAAAACAAAAAAACACGGGCAGCGAATTTTTTTATTATCTTTCTTTTAAAAAAAACCGCACCTTCCAGAAGTGTCCCGTTATAGCTGTAGGGGGGGGTGCCCAGGTGTTGGGGGTACCCAAGTATATTATAGGTACGCGCTAACGCGCTACCTCTGATGTACATAAGGTCAGATGCGGGTCAAAATAGCAAGTAGATTTACATCAAAGACAAGGTAAAATGGTAACTAGTCAAACTACTTGACAATTTTGCAAGTACGCATGTACGCAGTAATGCAATAACTTAACTAGTCCACCACAACACTCATTCAACACAGGAAAAAAATTAAAAATTTTTTACATTTAGGAAACTAGTTTACTTTATTTTAACTTTGTTAATTCGAATTAAGTAGTTGACATTGTTGTTAGTTAGTAAGGATATAATCAACAAAAATACGGTTAATTACGGTCTAAAAGGGCGTCAGTATGCCAACACTAGGGTTGTGGGGGTAAGACCCTGAGAATCAAAAATAAACCTGAAAATTGTGGTAGACTAATTAGCTATTGAAGACTAACTATGTACTAGCTGTTAACTGAATTGTAAGACTGAGACTTGCCAAACAATGGATATTAGACAGTGGGTGAAGAGAAGACAGAAAAATTTTAAAGGAAGCAAATAGGGCAGCAAAGCGCCCATTTGCTAGTACACATTTATTTTAGACATTTTCTTAAGACATTATGAAGCGTCTAATATTTCTGTGCAGCGCTAATGCAAAGTATCAAAAATCTCTGTTTTGGACGAGTATACTGTAACGCCTGTCTAAAGAGCCTGGCTCCCAACTTTTTTAAATTTGTTCCAGGTAGAGACCGGGTATGCGTAGGCACCTGCGTGTAAAAAATCTTTTGTGTCCCGCTTAAGACATATGTAAGGGTTTTAATGCAAAATTTTTAAAATTTTCTCAGTAAACCATTATGTTTACACTTCTGTGTAGACTGTAATACTGCCAAAGTATTAATAGTTTTAACGTGGTTTTACAGAAAATTGAATGGGCTTTTATTCTCCGAAGTCTAAATAGCATAAGTCGGCTTAAAGTGACACACGTCATTTTCACTATAATGGGCAAAATTAGCATTTAAAGACTTACTATACATAAATCAAATAACAATATGACATGATTATAAGAATTTCAGAATGAGCAATCGATGAGCTTTAAGGAATATATACTTCAAGGTCAGATGTTGTGATAATAAGCTTACTATAAGCCTCCAAACTCAAAGTGCTTGACTATCACGCAAGAAAGTTAGGAAAAAGCTTTCCAATTTCAAAAAAAGAATTTATTTTAGATAGAAAATTTCGATGCGCAATTATTTTGTCGGAAAAAAATTGAAATTTCACTGTAGCCTGTCACATTGAAAAAATTGCAAAAATTTGCTTAGACCCTATTAAGTCTGTATTATAGTTAGAAAGCTCTATAGCAGCAAACTTGTTGCATCTTTAGATGGGCTTCCTTGTACAACAAACGCGATTAAACAAGATTCGATCGTGCTTCCGGTTTGCTCAACACAAATTTGTGTCATAGGGGTAGCTATATTGGAAGAATAATACTTTAAGCTGTAACTATCTACATACTTCATTTAATTTAAAGATGAGATAGCTCATTTTGAAATACGCAAAAAGGAGCTTAAATGGCTACATGTTTGTTTGATTGAGATAAGTAGAAAAAAAGTTCAGTATGAATGCCTATCAATTACTGTAATGAAAAAAGTGCGTTTTTATACATTGTGATTTATAATTCTTAAGTGCTTCAAGATAGTCTGATTTTTTGTGTAAATAGATAGAAAAGTAGATGCTCTTTCCAATGAGAATATGTTTTAGAACATGACCTTTTGCAGCTTTTTTGATCTTGACGTTTCGAACTAAAAAATTATTCCTGTTACACTGAAAACGACGTAGACAGCATAAAAATGGTATCAAATATCAAAAACCGAAAATTTAGGTTACTGTAGCTCCACAAATTTTAGTTGTTGATCGAAATTGATGTCAGATTCGTTCTGTAACGGGGCGCCGCCTCCCACCGTTACGTGAGCAAAATTTTACCCGCACCGGTTTCCCGGATCTTCCGCTCTGATTCGCGTGTGTAGTACTAATCGACTCGGGCTCTTGCCCACAACTGCGCAAAGTATTGAATAATATTGAGAAACAATGAAACATCAACGTCACGGATTAAACATCAAAGTAGGCATTTTCTAGCCGTGTAGTAGCACTCCTCGCGCCGCAAAAGTACACCATTAATATTTTCTCAGGGTATGATTAATTTCTGACTTACTCAATCAATGTTCGACTTTCTCACAAGTTGTGTCTTAATTTTGAACGTTGAAAAATTATGTTTTGTATATGCTATCGATTTTCTTTTTTTTGACCTATTATTTTTTGATTTTTTGATTTTTTTCCTTTTTTGGACCTATTATCGGTGTATCTACACCCCATTTCAGAATGTTATAATGGAAAATTTTCCGGAAAAAAATAAGACAAAATAAAGGATAAAAATGAATGAAAATCAAAAAAAGTGCTTAAAATTGACCAAACTTTGGAATAACATTGTCTTAGCATTCAGCATTTGTTCCGGTTTTCAGATAACTTTGGCTCGAGATACTGACTAACACCCTCCTTCCTCCTTAGCCGAAAATGCTATACATCTACGGTAGGGGTGACTAAGGAAGCAATATAGAATAGTAAAATTTTAAGGAAAAAATCTATCAAATTAAAACTGTTATAAAGTCTTGCCATTATAATTATGCTAAAAATAAAACTTCGATAGGACGATCACCTACGACAGTAGATCTAGAAAAGCAGAAGCCTCTTATCATATGGGCATGCATACACATTTCTCGTGCCCTAATGATGATGAAAACACGAAAATTTTGATCAATTTTTCCGTTGCCAAAAAAATTAATATTATGTATGTACATTACAGCGTCGAAAAAAGGAAAGCCGTTGCAAAAGGTCAAAGGCTCGATAAGAGCTTAAATTTTGCTAATTTTCTTTAAGGTTAAATTTTGTCAATATTCACGAAGATAAGTCAAATTAGAGATTTTTCAGTATAGCTCCTCTATATTTTCGCTTAATTTGCTTGATTATTCGTTAAGCTTGAACGTTGATAAACCTTGTACACGTAATTCCGAGCAGGTCGGTCGGAAACCTCATACGCATATAAAAATAAGCATAAGCTCACGTTGTATGCTTTCAGCGGCAAGCTTCATAATACGGGTATATGATATGATGAAGACTACATAAGATGTGGGTTGTTGACTTTAAAACACACATATGTTATTCCGTTTATATGCATTACGATTGTTCGGAAATTGTAGACTTTGTTGTACAGCATTTCGTAATACATTGCAGAAACGCCTTTTGTGATTATCGTATTTCTCTTCGCCATTTTCACATCTATTTTCCTTTAAATTCTTCCTCATCAGTGATTCTAGACATTCCCTACCCACGCACATGTCCGCTTTGCGCTTCAGAAGAGAAAAAATAGAAATTTTGGGAGAAAATGGATGGAACTAAGGTCGGCGAATTAAAATTTTCTTCTTTTAAAGTTTACCAGTATTATTCGAAAGCTGTGAACTAAGACAATGTTAGCGTTGTCACAAACTTTGACACTGTTTCTTCGAAACAATATCAGCTCCACTAATTAATGCATCATTTTTCACCCTCTCCTTTCAGACTGCGCGTTCCCCCTAATTGGCCATTGCTGTGCATCTTTTATCCTAATCATAGGTAGCGCGATAACACTACCTATAATATACTTGGCCACCTTTTTTCTTATATGTTTATCACAACGAGTGCGAATTTCGTGCCCCCCCCTCACAGCAACAACGGCACACACCTGGGAGGTGCGCGTTTTTTAAACGATAGATAATTAAAAAACTCGATGCACCATTTTTTCTTTTATTTACACTAAATGCCGAGTTAACGATGAGTGTGTAAAGTGTAAACCAAAAAATCTAATAATTTACGGAGGGCCAATTTTTTTAAATGTTACCCTAAGCTGTAGAATACGAATCTGACCTTAAAATTTCTTTACACTCAATGGGTAATGCACAAAAATTTAAAGTATACGGGTTTTTTACTCCTTGCGTAATTTCGGCTTATCTAAGTCACGTTTGGTTTCTGTGCAGGCAGTCCAATTCCTTTTATAATGTAGAGGGTTACAATATCTCAAGGAAAAAATTTTTCTCTTCTAATGCAATATTTCTTAATATGTGATCGTTTTAGTGTTAAGGGTTTGAGACGAAAAACGAAATTTCTTCAGCTACTCCGCTTAGTAGGCGGAAGATGCTAATTATGCTGAAACTGTGCCCTGACCTTAGCATTACAGATCCTATTTTACTTTGTTTCTGTACACCGAATATTGCGTTATTAGCACAAGTGTAAAGTTTACACCGAGAAGCACTTTTTCGCCCAGAGCTTTGGGTATCAAACAATTTGCGAAGGACCAATTTCTGTTTTGAAAATGTTGCCCCGAGTTGTAGATTACGAATGTGACATTAAAATTTCTTTACACTCAACGGTTGTTGCACAAAAGTGTAAAGTATACGAGTTTTTTACTCTTGGCGTTTCCTAAAGCTTATCTATCTCGATTTTGGTTTTTGTGCAGTCCAATTGGTGTTATAATGTAGAGGGTTAAAATATCTTAAAACATGGAATTTTTTCTCTTTTAACGCAATATTTCTTGATCTGTGATCGTTTTAGTGTAAAGGGTTCGAGACGAAAAACAAAATTTCTTCAGCTACTCCGCTAAGTAGGCGGGACATGCTAATTATGCTTGAAATTTGCCCTGATCTTAGCGTTACAGATCCTAGTTTATTTTGTTTCTGTACACCCAATAATGCGTTATTAGCACAAGTGTAAAGTTTACTCTGAGAAGCACTTTTCCGCCCAGAACATTGGGTACCAAACAATTTGCGGAGGGCCATCTTATTTCCAAAAATATTGCCCCTGAGATGTAGATTACGAATCTAAACTTAAAATTTCTTTACACTCAATGGTCCTTGCACAAAAGTGTAAAGTATGCAAGCTTTTAGGGCTAGCAGTGTCTCTGAAGCTTATCTAACTCAATTTTGGTTTCTGTGCAGTTCAAATGCAATATTTCTTGATCTGTTATCATTTTTGTGTAAAGGGTTCGAGACGAAAAAAGAAATTTCTTCAGCTACTTGCACCCCCAGAATTTCGGCGCTGCCCACCTATGGATATATGGCCTACAATATTAAATAAAAGAAGGGAACTAGCAAAGAAAAATGCTCCGATGGAACAAAAAAGGTAAATATACTTGAATTTCTTCACTATTAAGGATGTAAAAGGAGGGGATTAGGGAAAATTTCCCTATATGCGCAGAAGTCATAGGAATGTGCTAAACAGTTAGACTTCCCCTAAACAACGCAAAAATCGAAGTATATTCTGCGGCCGTGAAAGATGAGGGTGTAGTCACAGAGCGTATTTAAGTGTTTCGCAAAAGAGCACTGAAGACACTTTCATGACTATTAAATAATCAATGTATTATTTATTTAATGAAAGTCCTGACTATCACAATACTCTGGAGTAAAAGATAATAATATAAACTTTACACCTACATAGCCAACTCAATAGTTTTCTTGAAAAACCACAAAAAAATTTCTTTAAATTTTCCAAAATAAAGTAATCAAAATACTCGCCATCATAATCGAAATTACTACGGAAAATCTGCAGAAAGGCGCATAGGCCGCAGAATATACTTCGATTTTTGCGTTGTTTTAGGGGAAGTCTAACTGTTTAGCACATTCCTATGGCTTCTGCGCATATAGGGAAATTTTCCCTAGTCCCCTCCTTTTACATCCTTAGCAATGAAGAAATTCAAGTATATTTACCATTTTTGTTCCATAGAGCATTTTTCTTTGCTAGTTGTGCTATTGTTGGGGGCTGAGCCATCTAAGAATGGCTGGAACCAGACATGCACTTAGAAGGGAGTGTGGGGGAGGTCCTGATCTACCTCCTCCCAGAGTGGAAAAAAGAAAAATCTTGTGGGAAAAAAGAGGCAAAACGAAGGCCAAAAAAGAATGAAAATTGAAAATGTTCTTCAAAAGTGCTTCAAACTAACCAGAAACTCTGTAATAACGTAGTTTTAACGCTATCATAGCGCTTATAACAGTTTTTGAGGCCATTTTGGCCCAAAAACGCCCAACTTTTGACCCCCCCAAATAGCCTATGCTGGGCACCTAAGCTGGTAACCCTCTCGAAATGGTGCTGATACGTGCATAATTTAGAATTTGGTTTTTTTTAAACCGTACAAAATTTGCATTCCTAAAATATTTTTTGGCGATATTATGAGTCAAGTATCAACATCTTTTCGGTGCTTCGCGCTTAAGAGACATTGTTTGACCATATTATCTCAAATTCCATTCGATATCTCTGATAAATGTTATAACTATGTTCCAATATTTTAGATGGAATAGCATCATTAGAAACGTCAAACGATGTATTTTGACGCGTACTATTAACCGAAACAGACAGACACTTTGGGAAAAACGTTTTGGGGCTCCCATCCAGGCCCTTGCTCTCATGTCTATGGTCATCACTATTAATGCATAACATGATCTGTCTGGATGTCCCGCTAGTCTGAGGGTCAGTCAGAGAGCTTTTTGAGTCAAAGTAGTATTAAAGTGGTATAAATACTAAAATCGTGTAAAAAACTATATTCATTCACAGTCTGAGTGTTTGAGTTCAATTACTCTTTGGACTTCATTTTGCCGTATTTGACCGTAAAATTTCCAAGTTTGCCCTTCTAATAGGGCCTACTAGCCCCGAAACCACGCTTTATCAGTCAAGACGAATTAAGAGCTGTCTAGTACCGTTCATATCCCAGGTACAATGCAAACACGCAAAACAGATGAAAAGAAAAAGTGCGTAAGGTGAAACGAAAGGTTCAATGAATATTTTATTCGCAATTCCTCCATTGCGCTGTAATTGATTTAACGACGGCTAAAAACCAGCTAATAAGCTAAGCGTTAAAAATATGAACTTACCATTTGCGCACGCCGTTTTCACTGTACAATGAATAATTTTGAAGTTTTTGAACTTTCCCAAAAAGAACTAGAAGGATTCAAAATATGAGACATACGTAGAGTCCTACTGGGCAGTTTGATTGCTGCCAATGGCCCGTGTTGGATCGCCTGCGCGAGCCGGACCTGTGCTCCACCAAAAGTGAAATAGCACCACTTCATCTAGCGATATAGCATCAAACCTAAGGGTTTGAGCGCAAAAAGAAGAGCCTGAAATAGCTCGGAGCTCGATGAGCGGCCTCACTTACACTACCTGCTCTTAACAAATAGGCCCTTTGTGGGAGCGGCCCAAAGGGATCTCCGTGGGACCTCCAAATTGTAGAATATATGAAATGGGATGCAGAATGCTGTCAGCGTACCAGGTACGCAGCTGGCCGTCGTATTTTGGAGGGACCAACACCAATTTCGGGGGACTAAGCTTAAAAAAGCCAAAAATGGCACTAAATAACGTTTAAAAAGTCCTATTTTTCCGATTTTTTTCAATTTGGGGGAGGGTCCGAACCTCCTCCCCATTCTCCCAGAGACACGTGCCTGCAGCGTACACTGATGAATGAAACTGTCTGCTACAGTAAGTCGTAGAATATATTTTATCAGAAACCGTTGAGACAATTGTGCAAACGTAAAAGACGGACGATGGGTGAAATAACGGCGAGCAATGGAATGTAGAGCGTTCCGGACCGGCTTTCCAAAATGTGCTTAAACTTTGAAAATAATATGAACCATAGCGCGAGTAAAATGCATACCTCAAGGGGGTAGCCTTATTGGAAAAAAATTAAATTGAAATCGCAGTACGAAATATAGGGAAACAAGCAAAACGAAAACATATAAAGTTTAGAGCACAAAAAGATCTGACTATTTTGCTACTTTTTAAAATAAAAACAAAGCCTCTATGCTTTGGGGACCATGCAAAATATGGGCGGTTTTTGGAGCATGGCATACTTTAGCCATAAACTAGCATAGTTTATCCATTCAAAACACTTTATTCAACTGAACTTCGTGCAGTGGTTGTTCAGTTAATCTTAAGAATGGCCATTTCAGTGAAAGCAGTCTTCAATGGACAGGAGGTGTACTTGCGTTTGCTTGCAGTTATACCCTAAGTGCATAATATCATTTGAGTTGCACTACTCTTTCTGAAAGCCGATTTAATTCCCGATCATTTATTGCATTTATTTTTGCATTAGTATCTGTAGATAAAAAGTTAGATGCATAAATGTGGTGCCGAATTTGCAAGTTAAAATAGGCGAGGTTGCCATACCCGCAAATGGGGGCTAGATAAAATAATTCAATGGTGATGTGCGTTTTATGCAAGTTTTATAGCAAAAATGGACTTGGTACATAACACATGTTGTCTTGGTATCCAAGTGCAAATGAAGGCATTACAGAAAATGTATAGATTGAGGTTTCCGAACATAAAAACTCCGATCCTTTCTTTTTATTTTTATGCTAACATTATAAGCAAATTTAAACGATTCGGCTACAATAAAAAAATTTTTTTATCCTTTATTTTTATTGTTGGACGATCGGCTGGAACGCGCTTAGACCAGTGTTAAAACTAATTTAAAAGCTAGCAAGTCGAGCAAAAGTGAGACGCTATGCCATTTTATTGTAAAAACACAAACATAAATACTTGACAAAAAAGTTGACATGTCATCACGCACAAAACGAAATGGACAAAATAAATAACGAGTGGGCTAGGCCGATGGGATTGGTTGCAGTCTAGTGTAAAAGGGTCTTATAGTCTGTTTCACACAACTTCGGTCTTAAATTTTAAAACTATCTCCGACAATAAGCTGACAGGTTGCGATGCGATTATAGCATTGATCTGATATATTATTAACGTAATCACACCTAGGCGTGGGGAGATTGGGGGGCATAAGCGGATCTGAGTATATAATTTCTAAAAAGGCAAAATATCCACTAGCAACTAAAAAAAATTATCGAAAAATAATCATCATCCGTAGAGCTGTGGCCACACCTGGGCTCGGGGAGTTTGGGGGTATGCACCCCTCCCCTCGAGAAACAAAAATATCCCCCCAGAATTCAATTTTTGAATTTTTTTCGTTTTTTTCGCAATTTTTTGATGCCAATGGATAGTGCTTGATGAGAAACGTCGGAAAATAGTGTTTTTTCCGCCATACCACTATTTTTAAGGCAATTTTTTGACCTTTGAAAAATCTTGCACCCCCCCCTAGAATTTTCTTGCTGCCCACGTATGATCGTAACCGTCGAGTTATTGCCGATGAAAATTCTTAGAACTTATGCACGCAGTTATGTGAACTATAGGTCCAAGTCGTGATGCATTTCTTTAGCCTTGAGCCCGTAGCTTAAGCGACATTGAGATTGAGCTGGCGTTGTACGCGTGAGTTATTACTGTTTTTCTGTAAGCTAGATCGCTTGATAAGCGCAAAAACTAAGAGAGCTGCGATGTTTTTGTTTAAGTTAGAAATAAAGCTAGCGTCCTATTACGTTTACACAGCTTACTGATAGGTGTGCTCGAGTGTCACTTATTTTGGAATATCTGATCTACGATTTTAATAGCAGCTATGTGTTAAGCTATCATTTTAGATATGTGGTATGATATTATTTCGTTTTTATAGTTCGATTATATGTATTATATAAATTTCTATTACATTATCATTAATAGTAATTCCCCAATGCCATAGCACAAATGGGAAACGAGTGCGACGAAGCCCTCTGGTATAAATTCGATTTTTTTGCCTTAGAGCTGACTTACTCGTTTCAAAAGCGGAGACTCGGAATGAACCTAATAATAATTATGATGAATTAATATCAGTTAATTGTAATTATTCAAATTTAACGTAATTTAATTCAATATTACCAAACAAGAATAGAAAGTCAATGACAATCATAATAATAATTATAGAGAACAAAAAATTTTCTCTTTTTTCGGTGTTCAGGATGATTCCAAATCGCGCAGTAATCTATTTGTCGATGATCCTGTGCGTTGTATTATTAAGTATATTTACCATTTCGCAAAAATATGGCAACGATTATTTCCAACTCCGGCATTTAACGAATTTAGCCACGAATGGGTACTATTCTGAAACGAATCGATTGCGAGTCGATAGGATAACGTTGTCCAGGCGATTGAATTTGGCAATGAAATATCAAAATCAGTTGCAATGCAAGATCCAAGACCACGTACGAACAGTGACGAATTTAGAAGTTTCCTAGGGGGTGGTAGTATAAGTGGGCAGCACAAAAATTCTGGAGTGGCGGGTGCAGGATTTTTTATAGGTAAAAAAATGGCCTTAAATATGGTGGTATGGCGAAAAAAGACCATTTTTCAAGGTTTCTCATCGAGCACTTTCCATTGGCACCACGCCCATATGTGGGCAGCACGCAACAGCACACCCAACACGCCTCCCCCCGAGAAACCAAAATATTCCCCAGAAAGCAAAACAAAATAGCCCCCCCAAGGAAACCGAAATACCCCCAGAATTCAATTTTTGAAATTTTTTGTTTGTTTCGCAATTTTTCGATGCCAATGGATAGTGCTCGATTAGAAACGTTTAAAAATGGTATTTTTTGCCATACCACAATTTTTAAGGCTATTTTTTGACCTTTGAAAAACATTGCATCCCCCAGGATTTTGGTGCCCACCTATGGTGGGCAGTACCCTAACTTTTCCAAAAACAGTCAAAAATAGGCCCAAAATTTTGCCCTTCACGCGCTACATAGCGTTTTCCGGCGTCTTACATTGTCTACTCTTATTTAAAATCACTTTTGATGCGACATTTTTCCGGAAGATGGAAAAATTCTTGAAATTTTGTGCGAAAAAACTCATTGAATGTCGTTGACTTTAGCGAAAATCTGGCGCGCAGCATCGGAAAATTAAGAAATTTAGGAGGATGAGCGTTATAAGCTTGATTTACTGCTTGATTTCCAGTAATCGTAGCATTTGACTTGGTACGTCATATATTTTAACGTTTTCTTGAAAATAGAACAGATCTATGCTGAAATAGCTGTTTCTATTTCTGGAATTGTTTTGAAACCTTTTCAATATGAGCAAAAAATGGCTTCCAAGTAAATAAATGTCAGTATTTGGTATGCGACGCGAAGCACTTGAAAAATCTATGAAATTATGATCACTGACGGCCAAAAATCACTGCAAATAACATATCAATCCTTTATCTCACCAAATATTCTCGGCCCATGAAGGCAAGCGGTCCCCCCGCTCTCCCATAAATCCGCCCCTGCGTATGAAAAGATTTTATTTATTAAAAACGCAGACGAAAGATTCGATGTATATCTTTTTAAATATTTTATCCCTCTATAGTCAGGATTTTATTTTGGCAGGACAGTCAAAAAGGAGTAAATATTAAATCATATTGTTTTGAATATTCGACTCAATGAAGCAGTGTGTGTGTGTGTCCATGATGGTCAATCAAAGACATGATTTTAAACTCAATAAAGTATTTTAAATTATGTGATGCAGTGTTACGTGTTTGGTAATGCAAACTTTACAGAAACCGAGAAGCCAGGCTTGAAATATTTATAGGCCTAGCTCTGGAAGTCTATTCGTCAAAACGATAGAGGTGTGGCCATACATGAGCAGCAGTCAGATTCTGGGGAGGGGATCCGCGTCCGATGTAGAAAAATTGACAAAAATAGCGCAAAAAAGTCAATTCTGTGATTTGCTCGATTTTTTTGATGGAGGGGGGTGGAGTCTGCCGGATCTCTGGGGATCTATATACTCCCCACACCCATTTGTGGACATGGTTTCCTACAAGGATTACTTAAGGGCAATAAAGAAAACTGACCGCACTGATCCCCAATACAAATTCAGTAATTAAGTGATCAATTAATTAAATTATTGAATAATTTCTTTAATCAATTTTTAATTAAATAGGTAAGTAATACGGGAGCCTGGTGCGCTAAGGCGTCGGAAAAAATGCACATCACTGACAAACCGTTGGTCAAAGCTCTTACGACTTTATTTGAGGGTAAACGCGTCGGTAGTTTCGGCGATGGTCCAGGTCAATGAGGAAAGGAGTGATAAAAATTTAAAAAATAAAAAATAATATATAATAATTCATGCAAAAATAAACCATGGAGAGAAGAGCAGATGCGGTATGGATGGGAGGCAGAACAGAATTTTCGAGTGCTCAACTCCTTTAAGAATTAAAATAAAGTTATCGTGCAATGGTGAATAGAAGATTTTCATAAAGATACGGTCGGTACCCAAAGTCTATTGTACTCAAACAGGTACTTGTTAAACGTGATTACGCTGCACACAGTGGCGGATCTAGGATTTTCCTAAGGGGGGTATGCCAACTTTTCAAAAATTTACATCATAAATTAAAATAAAATCGTTTAAAATGCGCCAGTGATACGCTGATTGTTCTTGTTGTTGTGTCCATAGATGCATAACATGGCTGGCCTGGAAGGTCGCTAGTGAGATTCTATAAATCACAGGCTTAAAAAGAAAGGTATAAATACTAGAGTAGCATGAAAATTATCTTTATCTATATTTCTGGTCAAAATCAAGCACTTTCGCAGAACATTCTTTATTTTCATTTGTTTTTGGATTTTATTTTACCTAATTTTTCCCAGAATTTTCTGTTTTTCCATTCTGGGGTCTTTACCCCAAAATGTCATATGTGCATGTCGGATAGTGATGAATCAAATAGAATTTTTAAGGTATGAGTAATCTAAGAACCAGTCATATCCTGATATAGGTTAGGGCCAGACATGCACGTGGGTGAAGTTTCCGGTTCTAGGTTCTAGCTAAACCCCTAAAATAGAAAACAAGAAAATTTGGTGAGGAAACTGAGGCGAAATGGAGCCAAAAAGGAATGAAAATTAAAAGTTTTCTCTAAAAGTGCTTCAAATTGATCACAAATTGTGTAAAGAGCAGTCAAAATTTGGTGCAAAAGCGCGACTGACTTTGTGCAAAATTTGCCGTAAAAAAACACAAGTTGATGCAAATTTTTGAGCAAAAAATCTCAAACAAAGACTTGTTAAACGTGATTACGCTGCACACAGTGGCGGATCTAGGATTTTCCTAAGAAGGGTATCCAAAATTTTTGAAAAATCAGTCAAAAATAAGTCCAAAAGTTTGCCATTAACGCGCGAACAGCGTTTTCCAAAAATTTTAAAAATTTCCGACAATTTTGTACGAAAGATCACTAAATTTCTTCGACTTTAGCGAAAATCTAGCTCGAAGCGCCGAAAATTTCGTGTAATTTCGGTGAGCAGACGTTTATTAGCTTTATTTACAGCTTGATTTCCCGTATTCACAGCATTTGATGCGAAACGTCGGGAATTTTTGATAGAAAATAGAAGAAAACTAGGTTAAAATAGTTAATATCTGCCATTAAGATTGTGTTGATATTTATTCCATGAGCAAAAAATGGCTTCCAGATCGACAAGAAAGTGAATAAATGTGATTAATAGGTTTAATCCGGTGCGCAGCGCTGGAAAAATTAGAGAAATTATGGTCACTGACGGCCAAAAATCATTGCAAATTATATATCCATTCTCTATCTCGCTAAAAATTTTTAGCCAATGGCGGAAGAGGCGGCCGCACACCCTCCGCCCCCTTTAAATTCGCCCCTGGCAGCATATCTCAATATTTCGGACAAACAATCGGTTGGGAGCGATTTCTATTGCGGACACGAATGTGCCACATTGATTGAAACTAAAGGAGCAAATAAAGTTTTAGTCGAATTTTCGGATTTATTTCTGCGTCAGAAATTTCAACACGGGGGTTTTTGGCCTAAGCAAGAGGTGAACTTTCCACGAGGGAATTCATCCAAGCACTTCGACACACTGCTAAAACTTTTTCACTATTTTTCCTTGCTTAATTTTATGTGGCCAGCTGCTCTATTATCGCTGGTAAAAAAGGCGTTCTTGTTTCAGAAAATTGGTTTTTATCTAAAGTGCCGCTTTCTGGACTGCAGCTGCGTCGTCATTTGCTAAAGCATTCTAAAACGTTCTGATCTTCGTAAAATTTTCGCATTTTATAACAGACGCTTGATCCGTTTTCCTCATCCGGTTATAATGGCTTGTTCTCTTCATCATTCGTGAGAGTTTGAATTGAATTTCCTCCAATTTGGTACATAAAAAATAAGCGAAATCAGTGCATTTGGTGCAAAACAGTCAAATTTGTTGCAATTTGAAACATAAAATGCTAGTTGACTGCTAAAAGTGTGTTTTTTCGACGTTTTTCCAAATCCTTAATATCAAAAAGGTTAAAAAAATTTGAAGCATCACCGAATTTTGATTGCTCTAGGAATAACGTAGTTTTATCCCAATTCAAGCGCTTATGCCAATTTTTGAGTTCAATTTAGCCCGAAAAAGCTGAATTTTTGACCCCAACCCCAGATCGTTTGACACTTCCCCCTAGATCGGCTATGCTGTGCATCTATGGTTGGAGCTGCAAGCAAAAAATTGCTATATGCTTTAAAATGTTAGTTTTTCCGCCGCCGTCGTCATTTTTTTCGATTTTTTTGAACGCTTATGAAGTCCTTTTTGCTAACTTTCAAAATGCAGGTCAATACAAAAAATTATTCGACGAAAGTAGGCGATTGAATGTGTACGATGCATATGACGGGGCCCCTTTTTGCGAGGAAACCACGCAAGGCATAGTGAAGCACATGGATCTTTCGGTGCCTCAATACGGACTTCCTGTTTACGATTGGATCATGAGCTTAGAGGTGGCCGAACATTTACCCGAAATCTACGAGGTTAGTTTTAGATGTGAGAACTGATAAAATACATGCCCTGATTCATAAGTGGGTAGCACCAACATTCTAGGGGGGTTTCAAACGTCAAAATCTAATTATTATGTACATTTATCCCGCTTACTTCCTGACTCGGCCGAATGATTCAACTTCTTCAAAAGATGAATACATAAGAGGCGGATAATCAGGCTCTTTTCTGTCTTTTAATCGCACAGAAAATAATTTTTTAGTCCCTCATATTACATAAATTTTTATTTTATTGCAAAATTCACACAAAAAACTGCCGGAAATAACATAAGTTAAAATGTGTTACTAAATTAGATCATGGAATGCAAAGGACGTAATCACCAGATATGCACGGCACGGTATTCTCCCGTGAAACTCGAACTAATTCCTGTAAATAGCTTTTTCTGTGCTTAAAAACGATGATTATTTTCATCGTTTCCGACGATGCTCATTCGTTTTAGACCATAAAAACATTATTTTTAAATTTCGCAAAAAATGTGAAGAAAATCGAGCAAATTTAACAAATGTCAAAACATGATTCAATGGCGCGAGGCGCCGGAAATTTGACACTTTCGAACCAAAAGACCGCAGAAAACGCTTAAAACAGCCCCTCTCCTCCAATTTTTTTTAATCTAAAATTCTGAAGGGATGAAAAATTTGCTGGGGTCGAAATCCACCGGACCCTCAAGATCATATATGGTTATCACATATCGACGCGGAGGAGGTTTCGAAGGTCCCAAACTGCATCCGCAAAGTTATTTGTAAAAACTTTCGTTTTTTGGCGATTTTTCGATGCCAACTCGATTTAGCCCGATGAAAGGCTTTGAAAAATTGTTTTTGCCCACATCATCCATTTTCGACCGTATTTTAATCTATGAAAATTTTTAGATTCAGCTCAGCGCCGCTGTATTGTGGCGCGGCCCACAAACAAGGCGTTATTCTGAATAGATGATACAAATTTAACAATTATACTCTTTAGTAGGTGTCCACGGTTTTGCAGGCCACGTATTTGGACAATATATTGAGGCACGCGTCCGAAGGCATCGTTATCAGTTGGGCCGTTCCGGGGCAAGGAGGCTACAGCCATGTTAATCTGAAATCACACGAATACGTCATCAACAAATTAACGTCAAATGATTGCCTAGTTTTGGATAAAGTTGCAACTGAAACTTTAAAAAATGCCGCCACTCTCGATTGGTTGAAAAATAATATTTTAGTATTTTTAAGAAGTAAGGAATGTCCGGTCAAATTAGACGATGCTTGATTAGCCAATAGATGGAAGCAGCACTCAAGGAAATAATGCAAAAAAAATTTCAATCGATCTTCCTGCCGACTATGCGACAATCGGATCCATCAATAATACCGCTATTTCTACAAATGAAATCAAAATTAAATCGAATTTTTTAACGTTTTTGCAATGTTTGGTTTTTAATTTTTTATCGTATGTAAAATTGTTAGAAAAATTTTTTCAAGTTTTTGAAAACATTTTCCACAAGGTTCGCGCTTGATTTATGTTTTTATTTAAATGAGGAGGGATCCGAGCTAATCGGTTCATATTTTTAAAACTTCGTTAGGAATGGAAAATCGCATTTCCCGAAATTTTTAGGCAGCCTCTAATCATTGAAATCATAAAATTCGAAGTTTTTGAAAAAAATGTTCCCTCAAAAAAAAGCTGCGAAAATAGCAGTTTTTTTGGTAAACTGCGTGAGGAAAAATTATAGAAAATACCTCCATAAGGCGCGAAGCGTCTAAAATTTTAAATTTTCTGATAAATGGTTTTAATTTCGCCATCTTTTCGTTTATTATTTAACCATTAAATTGAATGTAGGGCTTACTCGAAGACCGTGACCCTTTTATTATTTTTTTTACTTTTTAGTATTTGCCTATCTTTTTATAACTTTTGATGTTTTTACTGGTTTTCAAAAGGGTATATACATGTTTTTATACGCGTATTTTTTCTTTTTGTGCTCCGATGTAATGTTTTTTTATCGGATTTAAAATAACGGGTTGTTTGTTTTGTTCAAAAACAGTGCTTTCCATAAGTAGTGCGATTAAATTTGTAAATGCGTGTTGTTTTTCCTTCATTTTATTTTACAGATATAATAAGACAGCATCATACATTTGCCTAAAATTTTTAAATTTGCGAATTCATACTGAGCTATTTTTTGACCATAGATCCCGTGACCACACTTGGGCGTGAAGGGGGGTTTGGGGGTATAGGCACCCCCTAAAAAACTTCTTCCTGTTCAACGTGTCAATATGCCCCGATTAGGAGTATGTCACAGGAGGACTGGATAGGAAATTGAACTTTAAAGTCGGCTATCCTTCAGCCTGACGCTACCAAGTGTTCATGTACGAGTTTTATACGTGCCTCCAGGAGGAGAAAACTGGTTGCATTACGTAGGGTTCGAACCGTCAACCTTTTGAACCAGGTGCAACGGTGTTTACCACTACGCCACAAGGCGTCCATATGCATACCCCCGAAAAACTGAAATACCCCCCAGAATTCAATTTTTACAATTTTTGTTGTTGTTTTTTTCCGCAATGTTTTGATGCCAAAGGATAGTACTCGATGAACAACGTTGAAAAATGGTGTGTTTTTCGCTATGCCACAATTTTTAAGGCCCTTTTTTGACCTTTGAAAAATATTGCACTACCGAGAATTTTCTAGCTGCCCAAGCATGCCCGTGACCCGTGCATATCATTTTACTTTTGATTTTGGAAGCCCAATCACAACTGACGTCTTATGAAGTACATTTTTTCGACTTAAGTAAAAGCGATAAGTACACGTAAAAAAGGGTTTTTTGATGCCTTTTACGATTTTTGATCATAGAAACACTCTTAAGAAATGTGCTGAAAATAAGAAAAATGTAGTTAAAAAATAGCAAGTTATGCTTTTGACCCTAAAAATAACTGAAAACGCTTGAAACATCAAATTTCCTAGACGTTCTGAGAGATCAGAAATATAGGTGAAGTCTTTTTTGTGAATGGTCAGCAGTCATTCTGGGGTCAAAGCGCCTCAACCAATCGCCGATGAACTTGTTTATATAATCTTTACGATGATCATATTTGACTAGAATCCTAAATATCTACTTGATTTTGGTTTTTTGGAGCCTTATTTCAGTTCAGAAATAATTTTAAACGTTTGGTCCGAGATTATAGTCTGTTTCACACGAGTTTGGGCATAAGTTTTAATATCTATCTCCGACATGAGCTAACAGAATGCGATTTTAGATAGCATTGATCTTATATATAATTATCATAATCTGTCGGTTTACTGTCGATGAAAATTCTTAAAATTTATGCTCAAACTTATGTGAAATAGCCTATAGAGTCTATCTTAATAATTCGTGACTTGTTTGATCACTCTCTCCATCGGGGCATTTTTATTTGCTAGTATAGATATATGTATGTACAATCGGTCGGGGGTTAGTCAGAATTTTGGAATCGAAGTGGCATCAGAAAGTTGAAAAAATGCTAAAATAGATTTTGGAGTACATACCACTTTTTGAGGTCATTTTGGCCCAAATAAGCTCAAGTTTTGACCCCACAGGCTGGCTGACTCCCTCAGATCAGCCCTGCTGTGCATCTATGAGCCTGACATTCTACCTTTTTTAGGCTAGAGTAAGGTCGCTCAGGTCTGCTTCCCAGAAAATATGTCAAAATTTATTTCTGAGGTTCTCTCAATTTGAGGGCCTACCGGATTCTCGGTATAGACACCCTAAAACCCCTCCGCCATCCCGTTCAACCCACGCCACGTCCACATGTGGTCCCTCTTATACTGATTTAGGAGCGATCTTATGCGAAATTTTGCAATTTTCTTGCGCTAAAACATTTTTTTACACTTTTGTTTAAACCAAAATATTGTCATTGTGTCAACACTTTTAAAAGATTTATGCATAAGATCAAACAATCGTTTATAATGTAAACTTTTATTAATAAAATTTATGAATCAAAAAATCAGTAAACAAAGAAACTTGAAAAAAGTCAAAAATGACAGAAATTCAAACTTTACGTCACTGAAGCAAGATCTATGTATTGTGGTTTTCGAGAACGTCTGAGTTATTTTGAACATTAATAATGTAAAATATCCAAAATCGCAGTTTCGGAATAAGTTAACCTCAACGCTTTCTCAAGTAGCCTGGCCCCCTAACTTTTCTTAATTTTTCACAAGTAGTGACAATTGACAGAGTATGCTTAGGCATCTGTAGCTAAAATATCTCTTGTGACCCGCTAAAATTGACTGAGATCAAAGGAATTTAATGCAAACTTTTCAAATTTTATGTGCTAAAACATTCTGTTTTCACTAATCTGTAAGCCAAAAAGTTATTATGGTTTAAAAATGTTAACACGCTTTGATAGGAAATTGAGCGGTCTTTCATCCTGTAAAGTTTCATGGGCATATTTTAAAAATTAAAGAATCAGTAAATAAAAAAGTGACAGCATGTGAATGTGTCAAAAAATGACAAAAACCTAAAGTTCGGGTTACTGTAGCTTCACGAATTTTAGTTTTTGACAAAACAAAATGTCAAGTTCGTCTTCAGCCTGCAAAACTGTATGACATATGCTGTCTTCGTATATAGTTAATTTTTGACCTGCTCAATCAAGGGTCGACTTTCTCAGAAATTGCGTCTTAATCCTGTAAATTTCCCTCTTCACATCGTCATTTTGACTGTAATTGATTTATATCAAATTGGTACAAATATAAATTTTTAGCAATAGGGTGGACCAACATTATTTCGAGACTGCATTTGACGGATAAAATTCTTTTGACTGCGAATAATTTCGGCCATTTTTCAGTCGAGTGTGTGTGTCCTATGGAGTTTTCACAGCTTATTTTGATGCTCTCTAAACACCACGGTTTTTGCATTATTACTGAGTGCTCAGTTTGGTACCCACAGGTGGGCGGCACACCTGGGCGTAAGAGGATGGTTTTGGAGGGAAGGGTATGTACCCCCTCCCCGAGAAACCAAAAACCCCCAGAAATCAAAATACCCCCGCCCCAGAATGCAATTTTTAAAATTTTTTTTCGTTTTTTCGCACTTTTCTGATGCCAATTGATAGCGCTCAATGAGAAACGTCGAAAAATGGTATTTTTTCGCCATACTACCACTTTTAAGGCCATGTTTTGACCTTTGAAAAAATCTTGCATCCCCCCCCAGAATTTCTTGCTGCCCACGTATGGTGGGCGGCACCATTTTCAACGTTTCTCATCGAACACTATGCATTGGCATCAAAAAATTGCGAAAAAACAAAAAATTCCAAAAATTGAATTCTAGGGGGATATTTTGGTTTCTGGGGAGGATGCATACCCCCCACGCCCAGGTGTAGTGCATACCTCCCCCCACGCCCAGATATGTTGGTACCCCTTTTTTGACAATATCTTCAGTCAAAAAAATTATTACACTGGCTGAACTTTAGAAATCCTTCATAACAAATGCAAAAACTGCAGAATATCGTCCAAAGGGTAAGCAAATTAACGACATAATTGAGCAAGCTTTTGAGGTTTAAGCAATATCGAGATAGGGTGTAAACAAATGGCTGTAGCACCTTAACCGCAGAAAGATGGCTAAAATTTATTACACGATTTAAACAAGGACGTTTTTATTTATCTAATGACATTGATTTTAAAATTTTGTAACCAGAATTATCGAAGTTATGACCGATAACATTTGGCTGTAGCCAAAGGTGCGCAGCACCAAAATTCTAAGAGGCGCAAGATTTTTCAAATAGAAGGGTTTTTTCCTGTGAGTTTTTAAAAATATGAAAAAGCGAGTTCTAGGGGTAACTGGGCCTGAAATTTCCAAAAATGTTGGTTAAAACTTTGCACGACCGATCCCTGGATCACTGTAGCTCACTGCCAATTTTGGCCAAAAACTTTTTTTGCCCGTAGCTCCTCAGGCATTGCTTCTGGAGCCTCGCTATCTCCCGGACTTGTATCTCCAAAGGAGACAAATAGGCTTAGATTAAATTTTGCGCTCTTTTCAATGAAACAAGTCCCATTATATAAAAGTGATTGGTTCGCGAGCTACAGTAAAAAATTAAAAAGTCAATAATTTGGCCCTTCTCTAAAAACCCCAATTTTCGCTCCAGGTTCGAACTAAGCTTTTGCATGGTGAAAGAAAACACCTTGGTGATCACAAAAATGAAAAAAATGTACCCTCAATTTTCAAATTTTTGATATTTTCTAAAAGAAGTGCCATTTTTTTGCAATTGTTTTGAAAATTAGCCTTTTTTGTGTCAACGGTTTGACTTTATTGGACAATAAAGCACTTTAATAGGATCAAAATTTAACGCTGAATCCGAAAATGTCTTTACTTCTTTGATTTGAAGTTTTTTATGAATCTACAATAACCTACAGTATGATAAATTAATAATTTTGATAAACAGTTTTAAAAGTGTTTTTTCTTAGAGCTAGATCACATTTCTTTCATTAGATGCACCTTAAAAAGATCTATCGATTGGTGCTAAAAACTTGGAGCTAGCATTGACCTACTAAGCTAGAAAATACAACGTGTTATTTTATTGTATCAAGCTATCTTGACGAGACGCCCGTCATTTTTTTTTTGATACTCTGCCCATTTAGAGAGTGTTGTCTAAGGATTCTAGCGGTTTAAGTCTTGTGATTTTAATTGGATATTGCTTGAGAAACTTTACTTCAAAGTATATTGTGAGCATTTTTTATACTTTCTAAGGGTTTAGCGCCTCAGCATTTGATTGTAGCGCAAAATGGCACATATAAGAAAAAAATTCCATTAAATTCTCTATTGAATGGTATCATTATTTTTATTTTAAAAGCGTTTTGTTGTGATTCTACAGTAAGAAAAACTAAGATTTTCAATTTTTTGCAATAAAACCGTAATATTTATGTTTCTATTGTAGCTACATCACTATGATTTCTTTAAATAGATCTGTCTTTAGAAGATCTATTGATTATTGCAAAGAATTTTTCTCTATCACCAAGTTACAGTAAGCTACAGTGATAAAACAAGGTTTTTTGAGGCAGGTCTTTAACTCACTTAAGTCCTAGTAAACCCCCTCACATTTTTTCAATAGATTGCCCAGACTCTGCTGAGTAACGCCCAAGTAGTGGCACAGCTGGAAAAAGTCTGTAACTCGAGAAATATAAGTTCAAAGTGGTGTCTTGAAAAAATCGATATTTTATATGGGTTACTGTAGCTTCAGAATTTTTTGTAATTCTTTTCAGAAAGCTTATGCGGTACGCTACTAAACAAAAAACGTTTGTTCGAATTAGATCAATATTGAAGGAGAAGTGAATTTTTGAAGTTTTGCTTATTTCTGAAAAAATGTTCCCAGAAGGGTTGTGGTTTTTGCGTTTTTCTCAAGAAAGATTTATGTCAGATCAATATTTTTTCCTGCAAGAGCCTATGTGAGCCAAGGGTAAGCTTTTAGAACTAATTTTGAGAGTGGTGGATGTATAGTCACAGATATTAAATTTCAGTGTATATAATGCATGCTAAGGATACATGGTGTGCAAAGTGCACCATGCACGCAAAGAGAGCGCGTTTATTGTGCGCTAAGTGCACTATGAAAGCAAAGGGAGTGCGTATAGGTGCGCAAAGCGCACCACTCGCTCCCTTTGAGTGGAGCGAGCACGTATATGGTGTGCAAAGCGCACTATGCGAGCAAAGTGATTGAGTACATACTTGCGAGCAAAGCGAGCACATACATGGTGCGCAAAGTGCACTATGCGAGCGGAGCAAGCGAGTACATGGTGTGTGACGCTCAAAACATGGTGCGCAAACACACCATGCAAGCAGAATGAGCGCATATATGGTGCGCAAAGCGCACTATGCGATCGGAGCGAACGTGTACATGTGCGCGGAGCGCACCATGCGAGTGTAGCAAGTGTGTACAGGTGCGCAAAGCGCACCATGCATGCGAAGCATGCGCGTACAAGTGGCGAACCGCATCATGCAAGCAAAGCGAGTGTGTACAGGTGCGCGAAGCGCACCACGCGAGCAAGAAGAGCTTCTACAGGTGCGCTAAGTGCATTATGCAAGCAAAGCGAGCACTTACAGGTGCGCGAAGCACACTATGCAAGCGAAATGAGTGTGCACACCATGCAAGCGGAGCAAGCACTTATCGGTGTGTGAAGCGCACCATGCGAGCAAAGCGAGCTCGTAGTTGCGAAAAGCGCACCATGCAAGCAAAGCAAGCACATATTGGTATGTGAAGCGCACCATGCAAGTGGAGTGAGCGTATATATAGTACGTGAAGCGCACCATGCAAGTGAAGCGAGCGCAAATAGATGCACAAAGCACATCATGCAAATGAAGCAAGCGCATATAAGTGCGCAAAGTGCATGTGCAAGCGAAGCGAGCGTGTATATGGTGCGCGAAGCACACCATGCGAGTGGAGTAAGCGCGTATCTGTGCACAAAATGCACCATGCAAGCAAGCGAGCACGCACAGGTGCGTGAAGCGCACCATGCAAGCAAAGCGAGTGTGTACAGATGCGCAAAGCGCACCATGCGAACGAAGTGTGCATGTATATGGTACACAAAGGGTACGTGCAAGCAAAGCGAGCATGCATATAGTGGGCTAAGCGCACATGCGAGCGGACCAAGCGCAAATATGGTGCACAAAGCACACCATGTGAGCAAAGCGAGCATGTACAGTTGTGCGAAGCACACCATGCAAGTAGAGCAAGTGCATATATGTGCTCAAAGTGCACCATGCAAGCAAAGCGAGCACATACAGGTGCGCAAAGCACACCATGCAAGCAAAGCAAGTGCGTACAGGTGCGCAAAGCGCAGCATGCGAGCGAAGCAAGGCAAGCGCGTATATGGTGCGCAAAGCACACCATGCAAGCAAAGCGAGCATATTTATGGTGCGCAAAGGTCACATGCAAGCAAAGCAAGCATTCATATGGTGCGCAAAGCGCACAGGCGAGCGAAGCGATTGCAAATATGGTGCGCAAAGTGCATCATGCGAGCGAAGCAAACGCGTATAAGTGCGCAAGCGCATGTGCGAGCAAAGCGAGCACATAATGGTGGGCAAAGCGCACATTCAAGCAGAGTGAGCGCAAAATGGTGCACAAAGCGCACCATGCGAACAAAGCGAGCACGTACAGGTGAGTGAAGTGCACCATACGAGTGGAGCAAGCGCGTATATGTGCACAAAGTGCACCATGCAAGCAAAGCGAGCACGTACAGGTGCGCGAAGTGAACCATGCAAATGAAGCAAGTGCGTACAAGTGCATGAAGCGCACCATGTGAGCGAAGCGAGCGCGTACAGGTGCACAAAGTGCACCATGCAAGTGGAGCGAGCGTGTACATGGTGCGCGAAGCGCACCATGCAAGTGGAGCGAGCATGTATAAGGTGTGAAAAGCACACTATGCGAGCAAAGCGAGTGAGTACATTGTGCGCAAAGTGCACTATGTGAGCAAAGCGAGCGCGTATATGGTTCGCAAAGCACACCCTGCAAGTGGAGCGAGCGCAAATATGGTGCGCAAAGTGCACCATGCGAGCAAAGCGAGCGCATATAGGTGCGCGAAGCACACCATGCGAGCAAAGCGAGCATGTATTATAGATAGTAATTATCCCACTGAGCAAGGCAGCTGGAATCAGTACAGAGCGCCGCGCAGCCGCGCTTTCTTACTTCCCTCAAAGCGTGCATGATTCTTGGTAATACATATTAATGTATATTAACCTTATTTCTTTTTTTATAACTCTCTCAATTTTCATTTAATTTTGACAACCTTTTTTCTTTTTGTAGAGAATTCTTAACCAGTTTTCGCAGGCAATGCATTGTGATCTGTAAAAATAATTTTTCTTACTTTCTTCATAACTTTCTCAATTTTTTCCAATTTTGACAAATCTTTTTTTGTTTTGTTTGCGCGCAGCGCATAGTCTGGTTTTTATTAATCAAAGAAGTGAGGTGTTTTGAAGAATTTTTTTAGAAAAGGCGGAAAAAGATAGAACAATATGGTGACTTTAATAATGTGAAGTAAAAGTTGCGTCACAATATGCAAAAAAACCACATGTTGATATCTCTTATACAAAAAAGTTATTAGACAGCTAAAACGAACTTGATTAACAACCTTCGTAATTTTAATGCTATTTTAGCGCTTATACCAGTTTTCGAGGTCTTTTCGATCCAAGAAGCTTAATTTTTGACCCCTCCTCCCCAGACCGGCTAACCCCCCCCCGCGCCTCAGAACGGCCGTGCATCTATGCTACCGACCTGTATGGCCACTCTAAGCAAGAAATCTAAACAAACTTTCTTGTCTGAGCGCGCTTACTCAAAATATAAAGAAAATGAAGATTTTTTCCTCTAATTTTGCTCGTGAATCAAATACTCGTTTTAAAATATTGTATCTAAGTTTTATAGATTACGTCCGTCAGTTTTGACAATTGTAATGGCATTATTCATAATTGTTATTTATAGAACCTGATAATGATTTTATCGAATCATACTAGCTTCAAGTGTATATACTTTATAGTGCTTTAAGAAGATTTTTGATCAAAAGAAATAAATTTAGCTGCACTGGCTACTGTGAAAAAGCTTTCTAAGATCGTGCTTTGTCGAGTTTTTTCCTATTTTTTGTATTGTCTCCCTCTTTTTCTTTTAGACAGTGTACGTGGATAATTTGTTGAAGCCCGCGAATCAAGGCATAATAATAAGCCGAATTTCTGAAACGGAGGAGCAAGACGAATATAGCCAACTTGATTCGACAATTCAAGATAGAATAATAGAAAAAATGACTCAAAGTAATTTTTTGCTCACGATTTACCCAAAACAGAAAATCTGCGAGATTTGGCTTCTTTTGATTGGCATAAAACTTATATTCTTGTATTTATTAGACACAGCGAATGTCCACCGTTGTTCAGAATATATAGTCAATCGAGAGATTTTCAATTAGTGGCTAATGCAACTAATTGATTAGTATTTATTTGTTTGTCAAAGTGTTTAATATTTTTCGATTTTGCTTAGATATTCAAGATTAAACCTTATTTTTATTGGTTTTTTCTGAGCTTTCCAGGTGTTACTTGCTGGTTTCGACAAACTAAATTAGTTGTAAATCACCATGTTCACAAAATGTTACATTTAATCTAAGCAGATTTCTTTGATCACTTAACAACGACTGATTTTATCTTGCTCTCTTATTGATGTTTCCTGCTGCTTTTTTCTGCCCCTACGACAATAAAAGAACATTGCAACCTGTGCATAGAAGTTTGTCCTCATTATAAACAAATGTAAAAAAACTCCATGCAAAATTTGGAAGCTAGAAGCAGAAATATTTGAATTTGTATTACCATTTTATAAAGCTGCGCGTTAACTGCTATCGGTTTGTTTACATCATATTGCACGCATATTTGTTTACACTATCAAAAACAGTATTTATAACTAGATGTTTTGGCTTATTACGAGCTCGATCTCAATGATTTATCATCTTTGTTAGAAGCCCTCATAATTTCCTGTTGACCCGTCCCCTATTTGTTTTATGGCGCCAGATCACGCACTCTGAGTACTAAATTCGGAATTAGAGGTACAAGAAACCGGAGGGGCCAAATTTTGGATGTAACATCCAAGCTGTGCTTCTGCAAAAAGACAAAAAGCCTAAATTCTGCGGTATGGAAAGGGTACTTCTAATCTCCTGTATCTCAAAAAACCAACCTGTGAATTTTCTTCGACTTTTAAAGTAAAGTCAGCCGTAACATCATTAACAAACCGTCGAAATTTGAATAACATGTATCCGCTGCGATTCGAAATATTTGGAAGAATTTAGTTTTGAAAAACGTTTTTCTCACGGTTTTTTGTCATCTCAAACTGCAGTGTAAAGTAGTTTACACAAGTCGATAGCGCATTAGGGTGGTGTACCAAATTTGCCAAATTTGCCCTACAGCAATTACGTAAGTCGCAAGATTTGCCGAAACTTTTTATAGTAATCCGTCGTTTCCGGCTTTCAGGAGCCAGATCGAGCCATGTTGAACAAAAATTTGGAACCAGGGGCTCTAATTATCCATTGAGTCAAAATATGAGGATTACTCGATTTTACAGTAAAAACTTTTTCTCGGACACACACACACAGACAAGACAACTCGAAATTTATATTATAGATTACGACCAGGCACGCACATGGGGGGTTTGGGGGGTCTACACCACACATGGGCAAGGGGTTGGGGGTTTTTTTGGGGGTTGTACCCTCCAAAATGTTAAACCCCACAAATTACTGTAGACCCCAGAATTCTATTTTTAGTAACATTTTTGGCAATTTTACTCGTTCTGACCTACAGAATTTTCTTGCTGCCCACGTATGGTAGACCCCCACAATAGAACAATGGATAATTTTGTGAGGAAAATGAGTTTAAATAAAGCACACGTGCACACTGTGAGGTAATAGTGTATATATGTCTGCTAAGGATATAATGAACTATGCCAACACTAGGTCCCAAGCGATTGCTAGATCCTGGATTACCTCACAGTGTGCACGTGTGCTGCGCACTGTGCAGCACATGTGCAACACGTATTTATAAAAACATCGGATCTGAATATGGCAGTCATTTGGTGTCTTTGGCCGAGTTAGACATGGTTGTTCTATGCACACTGTGCAACAAAACATTGTCAAATAATTTTACATTAAAGAGGCATCATCAGCTATTACACCCCATAATGGATACAGCAAACAGTGATACAGAAGATGACAAAACAGTCACTTCAGAAGAAGAAGGTGAGGAAGAAGGCAAACGGGAAAAACGAGGAATAGAGGAGAAAGAGGAAGACCAAGAGGGTTCTGAGGACGAAGAAAGATCAGACAATATTTCGGATAGTGATGATGAGCCTGATATCAAAAGTGGTTGGAAGAATGAATTCTGGCGGGCAATAATGGAGAATGCTGTACGAGACATGGCAGTTATTCCAGATACTGCTGAAAAACTGAGCAACCCACCCTTCTTCAACGCTTTTTTGTCAAAGCTTTACGAAAATTATGATGAACATGTTTTCCTGCAAAAAGCGTTGGAAGAAAGTGATCTAGATACAAAACTGTCTGCAACGGCAGACTTTTTTAAATCAAAGATGAACTTTGGGGGTACTGAAGCAATTAAGATGGCGTGGAATTCTCGAAAGCATCTATTCAAGAAACTTATCAGTAAAAATGCCGATATCCTGTCTGATGAATTACAAGAAAGGCAAGAAGATAATGAAGATACGAGTGAAATTCCAAACAGTCGAGAAACAACGTCAGTCCAAGACTGCAATGATATGCTAAAAAGATATTGAAAGCTAAAGATTTTCGATTAACAGGATAAATTATCAAAAGGTGTTATATCTGCGTCTATGAAATGTATGGCTGATTGCACAATCGTATGTATCACTCACTTTACTGTGCAATGTTCCATTACTTAGCTGAAAAGTAAAAAAACTAGGTGAAAAAAGTGACAATGTCATGATAATGAACCTAAGATTATTCACATGAAAAAGATAACATTCTAAAAGTGATAATAGCTTCTAGGACCCGGTACAGCTCAGCTCAGAGAATAGGTACTTTGCATCCACTTTGTGCACTGATGTGCCACAATGTGCGATTATTAAACTGCACTGTGTTGCACAGTGCACTGCTCACTTACGCACACTCGGTAGCTGGGCGGTACACAGTGCGGGCAGTTATTTTTTTGTATTTTCTTATGCCTTAAGCAGAACCCCCAGAATTTGATCGCTGCCCTTGTGTGCTTACGCGCCTCTTGATGAATTAGTGAACAGGCACTATTTTGAATAAAAATTATGCCCTATTTACTATTTTACAAGCATGACGTTCACAATTTCTTTGTATTAATTGCCTTAATTCGTATTTTGTTTATTTTTATTATATTGATGGCCCCCTGCTGAAGAAGCATACTACATCTTCCAATGACAAAGTTATTAGTAAAAATTCGTCTTCCTCAAATTTCGTTGTTAAAACGCTTAGCTTAAGGCGATTGGGAATTTTACCAAAGAAAATACTGTTTTCTTAACGGGCCTTGATAATCCTTCGAGAAAAATGCAGTACTAGACTAGATATAGCTCGTATTGATTTAGAGCTGCATTTTATCGCTCGTATAAATGCATGCAATTTTTAATTCATCATTTTTGCTGCAAATATAGCTACCATCGCTTATTTGTACTGCTATAGTGAACGCGACGCATGCAGGCATTGATACATTATTTCTTATCTACTAAATAAAGAGACAATGAAACAGCTAATAATGTGTCAACGTTTAGCTCGTTTTCCAAAATTACAACGGTTGCCTCACGATTTTGAGTCAACATGACCTTGTTTATGAAATTTGAAAACTGCCTGAAGCATCAATGCTTTTGAAGAAACTAATGAACACTTTAACTTTTTCGCAATTATGTCAGCTTCTTTCGATCTTATTATCTATCTTATTTCATGTAGCGCGCATTCCATGACCCTAGCTCCGTTTTTTAGGTTTTTTGCGTGACCTATTAAACTTTTTTTGACAAAAATTACATTTTCTCTTTTTGATCTTGGCAAGCTTAAAAGAGTAATCATGTACCACTTAAAATTTTTTCGCAATTACGTCAGTTTCTTTCGATCTTCTTATCTATCTTATTCTATGTAGCGTGTGCATTAAAAACTATGACCCTAGCTCCGTTGTTTAAGTTTTTTTGAGTAAAGAGAAAAAAGTTTCATGTTATTCAGCTATAACTTCCATTTTGCATTATTACTCCGCTTGGCGCTTTTTTCTGGTACTATTCGAAAATGAACGAGCCTCAGAATAAGCGCTACGATTTTACACTTGGGGATAACGTTTACTGCTTAGTGTCTACTTGGAACGACTTTGCGAATATTAGCTTCAGAATATGCAAGAAGTACGGCACGAGATTGACCTTATACCCAACGAATCAAGGGGTCAATCTAATGAGTCGGCAGTACCAGAATTTGGTGGATGCTTCGCCGTTAATTTCGAACGCCCTATTATTTAATTTTCGGCTTGACCCTATTGACCTCACGTACGGTCTGATAGCCTCGGTCGAAACAGGAACACTCGATAAAAAAATTTTATGCCTGAAAAACTCGGACAAAGGACGTGAAATTGTGCTAAAGCCGGAACAATTTTATGAGTGGCAGCGCCAACGAGGCGAAATCGTGGAGGCCATCGAAAAACTGGGAGGTAAGGAAAACTTTTAGCTTCGAAAAACACTTGTTTTATAATTTTTTGTGTTTTGGTAGCATAAATTTTTTAAGCATTTTTTTGCATTGAAGGTACTTGATACGCTTAAGGTATATATTTATTGATTAAATAAATGTTTTATAACGCTAATTTATATTTTTTTAAATAATATATACTAAATATTATAAAAACTAAATACAACTATTATGCTTCGAAAATATACACGTATTTGCACGTAAATTTGATACATTTTTTCCTAAAACCAATAATCAAATAAGCGCGTTGAATTTTACGAGTTTTAAAGATTTTCTCTCGAAAAATGCAAATTTTAGTCGGGCCACTAGACTGTCCTGACGATATCTTAACGATACGCGATTCAGTCGAAAATATCTTCGAAAGTATTGCGACTAGTGGTACGTTCGACGATCCCAAATTGCTTGAAGACGCGCAAAGTTTTGATTCTAGCGATTCTGAAATCCCTACAACATCCGGCGAGGCTTTTAAAAAATGATCGGTGTTGCTTAATAAGTAGTGGGTAGTGAATCTTAAATTCGTATATTTTAGCGAGGCGATGAATAGTTATTAGTTTTTTTATTACTCCGCGAAAAATGTTGTTATTATTCGCTGATTTTTACTTATTTTATGTACGTAGAGCAATGAAGCAATATATATATTTAAATCAATAGACTAAAAATGTATATATTTAGATATTACATGCGCGCATATTTAGCGTTATCCTACACAGTGATTAAATAATTGAATTCGCGGACTCTAATTTTCTTTTACAAATCAGGCGTTATTTAATGCATTTCTATTCATTGTAATTTAAATTTGTGTTATTTGTGCTTTTTGACCTTATGAACATTTTTCGCACGTTCTGGGAGTCTACCGATTCTTGGGGGTTTAGATTTACATGCCAATAATTTTAATTTTCATCCAAATTGGGGGTTGCGCAGATAATTAGTCGTAAAGCATCAAGCGTACATAATTTTAGCGCAATGTGACTGTAAAATTGATTTATCCCATAATCCTGGGGGCCTAAAAGCTTAGTGGTCATTAAACAAATACGTACATAATTTTTACGCGATTCATCCCCTAATATCGATACACGGGCCATAAAGCTTAGTAGTGTGTTTACATAATTATGCGCAATGCGAATCTCGATCCGGGGGCCAGAAATTGCTTTGTATGTACATAATTTTAGCGCAAGGCAAATCTCGATCCGAAGGCTAGAAAGCTTAGCTGTGTATGTACATAATTTTAGTACAACGCAACAAAAATTGGTTTATCTGATAATCCGGGGGCCAGAAAGCTTAGTAGTCATTGAAGGTTAAAGTACATAATTTTAGCGCAATGCAACGCTGAAAAGTTTATGAACGAAAATATCACACAATGCAACAAGATCGGTTTATCCCCTAATCCTGATCCATGGGTAGATTTATGATCCCCTGGATATGCTAATTTGGGGTGGGAAGGATGCGCATAGCCGAAAGGTACCGTGGCTCGCCTCCGGGGGTATAATGACGTCAGCTTGCGATCGTAGTACGTCATAATTTCGTATCTAGTGCATGTGCACTTAGCAAGCATCCTTCATCATTGTACCCCCAGGGTAGCGGGTATTACTACTTACCACTACGCCACAAGGCGTCCATATGCATACCCCCGAAAAACTGAAATACCCCCAGAATTCAATTTTTACAATTTTTTTGTTGTTTTTTTCCGCAATGTTTTGATGCCAAAGGATAGTACTCGATGAACAACGTTGAAAAATGGTGTGTTTTTCGCTATGCCACAATTTTTAAGGCCCTTTTTTGACCTTTGAAAAATATTGCACTACCGAGAATTTTCTAGCTGCCCAAGCATGCCCGTGACCCGTGCATATCATTTTACTTTTGATTTTGGAAGCCCAATCACAACTGACGTCTTATGAAGTACATTTTTTCGACTTAAGTAAAAGCGATAAGTACACGTAAAAAGGGTTTTTGATGCCTTTTACGATTTTTGATCATAGAAACACTCTTAAGAAATGTGCTGAAAATAAGCAAAATATAGTTAACAAATAGCAAGTTATGCTTTTGACCCTAAAAATAACTGAAAACGCTTGAAACATCAAATTTCCTAGACGTTCTGAGAGATCAGAAATATAGGTGGAGTCTTTTTGTGAATGGTCAGCAGTCATTCTGGGGGTCAAAGCGCCTCAACCAATCGCCGATGAACTTGTTTATATAATCTTTACGATGATCATATTTGACTAGAATCCTAAATATCTACTTGATTTTGGTTTTTTGGAGCCTTATTTCAGTTCAGAAATAATTTTAAACGTTTGGTCCGAGATTATAGTCTGTTTCACACGAGTTTGGGCATAAGTTTTAATATCTATCTCCGACATGAGCTAACAGAATGCGATTTTAGATAGCATTGATCTTATATATAATTATCATAATCTGTCGGTTTACTGTCGATGAAAATTCTTAAAATTTATGCTCAAGCTTATGTGAAATAGCCTATAGAGTCTATCTTAATAATTCGTGACTTGTTTGATCACTCTCTCCATCGGGGCATTTTTATTTGCTAGTATAGATATATGTATGTACAATCGGTCGGGGGGTTAGTCAGAATTTTGGAATCGAAGTGGCATCAGAAAGTTGAAAAAATGCTAAAATAGATTTTGGAGTACATACCACTTTTTGAGGTCATTTTGGCCCAAATAAGCTCAAGTTTTGACCCCACAGGCTGGCTGACTCCCTCAGATAAGCCCTGTTGTGCATCTATGAGCCTGACATTCTACCTTTTCTTAGGCTAGGGTAAGATCGCTCAGGTCTGCTTCCAAGAAAATATGTCAAAATTTAATTCTGGAATTCTCTCTGAGGGCCTCTCGGATTCCGGGGTAGACAACCTAAAACCCCTCCGCCATCCCGTTTAACCCACGCCACGTCCACATGTGGTCCCTCTCATACTAATGTAGAAGCGATTTTATGCGAAACTTTGCAATTTTCTTGCGCTAAAACATTTTTTTACACTTTTATTTAAACCAAAATATTGTCATCGTGTCAATACTTTTAATAGATTTATGTAGAAAATCAAACAATCTTTTATCATCTAAACTTTGATTAATAAAGTTTATGAATCGAAAAATCAGTTAACAAAGAAACTAAAATGTCAAAAATGATAGAAATTCAAACTTTAGGTCACGGTATGTAGCAAGTGTTGTAAAAGATAAGGATTTTTTGCAAGATAAAAGATAAAGATAAAGTTGAAATTTTGAAATCTAGAAGATAAAGATAAAGATAAAGATAAAGATAAAAAATTAAGAAAGATAAAATAAAGATAATTTGCAAGATAAAGGAATCAAAAAGATAAAGATACAGATAAAGATAAAGATAAAGCGTAAATATGGTCACTTAGACCTAGGAGAATGATGTATGTAAAGTGCAATAAACGAGAGTGGGTGATGCAAAACAGCCAAAGGCATTAAGGACACATAAATGTAGGTTTGGGGGTTTACCCGTGATATCTGACTGACACACGCACTACTACTACTGGCTGACAGCAAGTCACTTCTTTCTTTTCACAAGCATCAAAACAGTGCGCTGTGCGCCTGTATACAAAGTATAGTCACAACATTTATTGATTTTTTCAAACTTCTCTATTCTTTATAGGCTTACAATTATAGTCTGTGTCATTTATTCGAGAGCTTTTTAGTAAATTATTTAAGAGCTACAGTAAACGAAACAAGACAATTCGGCAGATCAGCTTAGTGAGGGCGAGTGACTGGAATTCTTCCATTTTTAATGCACTAATCCGCCCATATAAATTGAATTTAGGCATTTAATCAGTGCCGAGACATACTGTAGTAAGTGCGCTAAACAAAAAGTTATTGGCTGGGATCGAATCCGGGTTGCTTCGACGTCAAGCAGACGTTTTACCACTCACCTATACGAAAGTTCACGGCGGTTCTTGAAATCTTAGTCTATCGCGTTTAAAGTGTCAACTTATGATGAGCTGAATTGGCGATTTTTATCTCTAAGTTGATTGATCTATTAGAAGACAAGAATAAATTATAGGGGAAACGATGGGTAAAAGCCGGAAGCAGAAAGGGAAACGACTAAAACACCGGAACCGGGGTTTCCCAAGTATGTACGCCACATCAGGGTCAACACCCCAACCACGTTTCCGGCACTTTGGACCAGAGGCGTAGCCAAGATTTCGGTTCGGGGGCATGAACAAAACTTTTTTAAGACTACTTTTGCATTGCATGTCAGTAAAGTTATGTATAGTAAAACTGAGTCTTTCGACCTTAAGTAGTGTAGCCTAGCTAATTTATGGGTTTCTGACGATCAAAAATACAAAAAGTGTAAAGCGACGCGAAGTGCCGAAAATTTTTGGAATTTCTACCGTTTTCATGTAGAATTTACGGCCTTCCTATTAACAAACACTTCGGAAATCATAAGTGGCGCAAAGCGCCAAGAAATTTAGTCATTTTTTACCGCCCTTAACATTTTGTAGCTCTGTGAAAACTAATAGTCTGACAGAGCAGAGAATAATCACATTTGTACTAAACAATTTTGACACTTCAAGCTTCTAACAAGAAAAATGCGAATTAGTAACTTTGTCTGAAGATATTTTTAGTGATTCGGGCTTTTAAAACGCAAACAGAAAGAACAGTAAATGGGAAAAATTTTGACGTTTTTGCACGTAAAACTCAACTTATACCGCGCTTAAATCATACAAAACAGACAAATCAATGCCGGCGCGAAGCGTCGGAAATTTTTAGAAATTCCTAACCCTTTTACCTGGCCCGTTCTCCCTAGAATCTCGTTGCCTATGTAACAACGACATTTTACAGCTGCAGGGGGTCTGGTGCATACGTGGGCAGCAGAAAAATTCTGGGGGTGCAAATTTTTCAAAGGTCAAAAAATGGCCTCAAAAGTGGTGGTATGACGAAAAAACACCATTTTTCGACGTTTCTCATTGAGCACTATCTATTAACATCAAAAAATTGCGAAAAAACGAAAAAAATTTTAAAAATTGAATTCTGGAGGGGTATTTTGATTTCTGGGGAAGGTATTTTGGTTGGTTTCTCAGGGGGCTGCATACCCCCCACCCAAACCCCTATGCTCAGGTGTGGTCTGGTGTGGTGCGCTCAAGCGTTCCCAGCGGGTTTCGGGGCAGAGTCCCGGAAAATTTTGTAAAAGAAGCATTTTAATGTTAAATAGTAACGTTAAAATTTTCGCAAAATCGGTCAAATCTCGGTTCTGAATCAAGCCCAAAAACACTTAAAAATGATGAACTCCTGCATTGCACAAAACTTCTGAACTGAAATGTGTTTTTGGACCTCTGGTAATTTACATAGCGCAGCAACGTGTCGCTGCCAATAAGATAAAGAAAAATGTATCAATGAAAATTTTGTTCTTACCTTTTTCAGGTCCATTTGTGGCCTTCTTATTAACAAGATGCAGTTCAGAAAATAGGAAATGCGCAAAAACATAGGAAAATTCGGCCATTCTTTCCATTTAAATTAGGATTATGTCACCTAGTATAGTATAGAAAGACAACAAAGCAAAGAATAAGCAAAGTGGTTCATAAAAGACAAACAAAGCAGAGAATGGACAAACTGGTACACAATAATTTTCGCACTTTTACTTTTATGCTCAACAAGTATGCGCAGTTTCATTCAACGATTAAATAGTGCATCAAATCACTAAAGTGATGTGAAGTGCTGGATTATTTTAGCTGATTCAAGCTTTTAAATTCATTGGATCTACATACATATATAACAATAAATAATAATGTCTCGGCGCGCAGCGCCGAAAAATTTTGACGTTTTTGCCTTTTTGCCTTTTTAAATTCAGTTTTCTGGGCACAAATTATTGCAACAGAAAAATCAACAATATTTCTGAAATATTTCGAGGTGGGGGGGAATGTGCCTCAAAGCCCCCTGGCTACGCCTATGCTTTGGACTACCCCAGGGCGCAGAAACCCCCGGCGGAACCGGGATCAGCTACACATATGAATCAAGGGCCCCCTTTCCGAGCCACTAAACCCCCCTTCAGTGAGACAAATTTTGCCAGAAAAGGGGTTGGGGGTGTTGACCACATATGGGCGTGGGGGGTTGGGGGTATGCAACCCCAGAAGTTGGAATACCTCATCCCAGAAATCAAAATACCTACCCCACAGAATTCAATTTTTGAATTTTTTTTTGCTTTTTTAGCGATTTTTTGATGCCATTTGATAGTGCTCGATGTGAAACTTCGAAAAATGGTGTTTTTTTCGCCATACGACCTTTTAAGACCATTTTATGACCTTTGAAAATTTTTTTACCCCCGCCCCCAGAAATTTTCCACCCCCAGAATTTCGGTGCTGCCCACCTATGGTGTTCACCCTGATGTGCCCTACTTGGGGAACCCCGATTCTGGCGGTTTGGATCGTTTCCGTTTCAGGCTTTTACCCATCGTTTCCGTTTCGGTTTCCAGCTTTTGCCCACTGTTTCCGTTTCCGGATTTTACCCATCATTTCCGTTTCCCTTTCCGGGTTTTACCCACACCCTAAATTATGCCGCAAAAATGCTATTGAAAAATCCTTCCTTGCTTCGTAGCTATAGTGAAAACTAGCGACCTACAGTACATAAGAAAGAAGGGATTACTGTAGCCACCGAAAACATTTACTGACAAAGCTCTCGGATAAATGAAACAGACTATAAGTTAACGTGGGTGCTAGTAGTAGCAGGTACTTATGCTTAGATCGGTATCACTCCCGTTTACTTTGGTCGATATACAGGCATTAGTTTGGGTAGCACACCGTAGGGTTTAAACAATCGTTTTCTTTTCTTTTCTTGCATTACAGTAAAACTTGAATGCGTCTAAATGTATTTTACGTCAAACCTGCATTTTGGATTACATGCTATCTTATGTATACATACTTTATCTTTTTTAGCAAGATAAATTCCTATCAAAAAGATAAAGATAAAGATAAAGATGGTCTGTGATTTTTCCAAAAGATAAAGATAAAGATAAAGATATCTTTTACAACACTAAAAGATCTATGTAGTTTGGTTTTCGAGAACTTCTGAGTCATTTTGAACATTAATAATGTAAAATATCCAAAATCGCAGTTTTGGAATAAGTTAACCTTAACGCTTTCTCAAGTAGCCTGGCCCCTAACTTTTCTTAATTTTTCACAAGTAGTGACAATTGACAGGGTATGCTTAGGCATCTGTAGCTAAAATATCTCTTGTGGCCCGCTAAAATTGACTGAGATCGGAGCAATTTAATGCTAGATTTTCAAATTTTATGTGCTAAAACATTTTGTTTACACTAATCTGTAAACCAAAATGTTATTATGGTGTTAAAAATGTTAACATGCTTTGAAAGGAAATTGAGCGGTCTTTCATCCTGTAAAGTTTCATGGCCATGTTTCAAAAATTGAAGAATCAGTAAATAAAAAAAGGGACAGCATGCGAATGTGTCAAAAAATGACAAAAACCTAAAGCTCGAGTTAGTGTAGCTTTACGAAATTTAGTTTTTGACGAAAATAAATGTCAAATTCGTCTTTGGCGTGCAAAACTGTTTTGCACATGCTGTTTTCGTATCTAATTAATTTTTGACCTGCTCAATCAAAGGTCGACTTTCTCAGAAATTGCGTCTTTAATCCTGCAAATTTCCATTTTCACAATATCAGCTTTCTTCGTCATTTTGACTGTCATTGATTTATATCAAATTGCTCCAAATTAAAATTTTTAGCAATAGGGTGGACCAACATAAATTTCGAGACTGCATTTGACGGATGAAATTGTTTTGACTGCGAATAATTTCGGCCATTTTTCAGTCGTTTGGGTCCTAAGGAGTTTTCAGCTTATTTTGATGCTATTTAAACCCCACGGTTTTTGCATTATTACTGAGTGCTCAGTTTGGTACCCACAGGAGGCGGCACCAAAGTTCTGGGAGGGGGGGTGCAAGATTTTTTGAAAGGTCAAAAAATTGCTTTAAAAATTGTGGTATGGCGAAAAAACACCATTTTTCAATGTTTCTCATCGGGCATTATGCATAGGCATCAAAAAATTGCGAAAAAAACAAAAAATTTCGAAAATTGAATCCTAGGGGTATTTTGGTTTCTCAAGGGGTGAATACTCCTCACGCCCAGGTACCCCTTTCTTGACAATATCTCCAGTCAAAAAATTATTACACTGGCTGAACTTTAGAAATCCTTCCTAAAAAATGTAAAAACTGCAGAATATCGTCGAAAGGGTAAGCAAATTACCGACATAATTGAACAAGCTTCTGAGGTTTACGCAATATCGAGATAGGGTGTAAACAAATGGCTGTAGCACCTGAACCGCTGAAGGATGGCTGCCATTTAAGGACGTTTTTATTTATCTAAAGACATTGAACTTAAAATTTTGTAACCAGAATTATCAAAGTTATGAGACCGATAACATTTGGCTGTAGCCAAAGGTGCGCAGCACCAATTTCAACGTTTCTATCTGAGCACTATCCATTGGGATGGATAACTTGCGAAAAAACAAAAAAAAATTCAAAAATTGAATTCTGGGGGGAGTTTGGTTCCTCGGGGGAGGGGGTGCATACTTCCCATGCCCAGGTATGAGTCGGACTAGGATAATCCAGAACCCCGCACTTTTCCGGATAATGCATACCTGCTGACAGGGCATAGGTGCACAAGGTCAGGGTCCGCAGGGGAGGGGGTAAAGTCCCATGTTTACGATTCTTTCGCCTTTTTCACGATAAAAATGGTCGAACAAAATAGATTACAAAACGTTTCCCGAGGTAATATTGCATTTGTGGTCCATTTTGTCTGCATTATATCACTTTTGACATTGAAAAATGCAAAAAATTATCAATTTTTGGCGCTTTTGGAGTAAAAATACTAATTTGGCGCGAAGCTCCGGAAAAATGTTGAGGTTTTCACTGCTTTTGACCTCAAAAATGATGCAAAAAGGTTCCATCAGCTCAAAAGGCTGACCTCTCGGGGAGGGGTTATACTTACTCAGCCCCTATGTGCATATATGTGACAGGGCCACAGCATATATATGTAAATGCACACGGTTAATGCACTCTCGAATAATGCACACTGGTCCCCAAGCGATGTGCATCATCATAGGTGGGCGGCACCAAAATTCTGGGGGAGGGGGCTGCAAGTATTTTTAAAGGTCAAAAATTGCCATAATAAATGGTGGTATGGCGAAAGAACACCATTTTTCAACTTTCTCATCGAGCACTATCCATTGGCATCAAAAAATTGCAAAAAAAACAAAAAATTCAAAAATTGAATTCTGGGGGAAAGGGGATATTTTGGTTTCTAGGGGGTGCATACCCCTAAACCCCCTGCCCTCAATGTCCAGGAATGTACATCATCCGAGTTCTACTGTATTTAAATCAGCTTCCATTCTTTCATCTTCGCCTATAATAGTTTAATAAATGCGGCCAAATTACACACGTACATATATGAACTGTACACGTATTGATGCACTGTAAGTATATAACAAGAACGCGTGCGTATTGTGCGAATAACAATGCATATTTATGTACGGAAGTACCTACTACAGTATATTATTACGTGAATCAGGCCATCAAAATACACAATTGATACATTCCCTGCACAAGTACAAAAATAACGATGCGATGTGCTAAGAGATGAAGAAAGGAAGCACTGATCGGAATTCGCACTTTTCTCTCCGAAATTTGTAACCCCGTGGGGTGGGATCGATACCATAGGTGGGTAGCAACAAAATTCTGATTGGGGGGGGGGTGTGCAATTTCAAAGGTCAAAAAACGGCCTCAAAAATAAAGGTATAGCAAAAATACACCAAGTTTCAACGTTTCTCATCCAGCACTATCCATTGGCACAAAAATTGCGAAAAAAAACGAAAAATGTCCAACAATAAAATGCTGGGAGAAATAGGCCTTCTGAAGGTGCATATCCCTCAACCCCCACGCCCACGTGTGGTCGGAAACCCCTGTAACAAAATTTTTTTCTAGTTTTCGTGATTTTTTGTTGATGAAAATATGTAGATAGTGCTTGATGAAAAACGACGAAAAAAAGGCGTTTTCTGCTCTCACCACAATTTCTCGGCACCTCTTTATTAATATTTTTGCACCCATGAGAATTTGGGAGATGCCCATGCATCGCAGGGCCTATAAATCAAGAAATTCTTAAGTCAGAAAATGCCGAAAAAGCTGTGCCAGGGGCAAGAACCCGCTCCCTGAAGAGAATTGATTCACTGGATCAAAAACAGAAAAAAGAAGTTTCTAAAAATGGAATTCTTAGGGTCTTAAATATACGTGGGCAGCAAGAAAATTCTGAGGGGGTGGGCGGGGGTGCAAGATTTTTTGAAGGTCAAAAAATGGCCTTAAAAATAATGGTTTGGCGATAAAAACACCATTTTTTGACGTTTCTCATCAAGCACTATCCATTGGCATCCACAAATTCCGAAAAAAATTTTCAAAAATTGAGTTCTAGGGGGGTATATTGATTTCTGGGGGGGTATTTTGGTTTCTGGGGGTGCATACCCCCAGGCCCAGCTGTGGTCTTAGCCAAACATGGGCGAGGGGGTCTCTGTACCCCCCGAGAATCTGGCGGACCCCACGAAATCGATAAACCCCACAATCGAATTTGTGGTGCTATTTTTGGAAATTTTGGCCATCGGACCCCCCACCAAAATTTGGTCACTGTCCAAATGTGATCTAAACCACACATGTAACAGCTCGAAGATGGGAGTCCCCACGGCCGTTTTTCAGGGGAGGGGTAAATGACCTCCAATTTGTTGACTAAAAACGGCCAATAAATTTAATTTTTTCGAAAAATCGGGGAGGGAGGAGTCAAAAATTTTCTGCCTTTGAGTTGAGAGGTCCGATTCTGAGTAGGGAGGGGGTTGACCCCATTTCCCTGTTGCATACATGATCTTAACAAACTCTATGATAGCAACTATGACCAAAAAGTTGAGAAATTACCTCTTCACCATTCCGTCAATGCTTAGGCTATTTTGGTAATTGGTAATGTTAAGTCCTGCTAAAATATGGTTTAGACCAGGCACGTATCTCTGGGGGAATGGTGGGAGTTCGGACCACCCCCGCCCCGGCAAAATTCAGAAAAATAGGACTTTTTAAACGTTATTTTGTGCTATTTTTGGCTTTATTGGGCTTAGTCCCCCAAAAAATTGATGTTGGTCCCCCAAAAATAGGACGGCCAAATACTTGCCTGCTTTGGCACCCACACGCAAGCATGCGAAGCAGCAAAAAAATCGAATTTCGCATGATCTGCTCCATACAAGGAATATTAATTCTGGAGTCCGAAATTTCCAGAAATCAAAAAGGTGCCGAAAAAAAGATGGCAGGGGCAGAATACTATTTTGTCTGATTTCTCATTGAGCTCCATCTTTTGGCATAAAAGACACGAAAAAACTGAAAAAATTAAAATAATTCAGGAGGCTCTTCCGAATTTCGGGTATATGATTCTGGGTATCAAGAGGAGACGCCCAACCTAACGCCCGTTCAGACCGCTCCCTGCCAAAAAACGGCCAACCCTTTTAAACTTTATTCCATTTTTTAAACATTTTTGATAGGTACCGATAACAAAAATCAAAAATGGTGCTTTTAGGTAACAATTTTCGGCATATGCCTGACTCGTTGGGAAACGTCGAAAATGGTACTTTCGGCTACTACCAGAAATTTTTCGGCACTTTTTGGCGGCTGAAAAGTTTTCAAGTCTGGAATTCAGACGCCGCCCACCACGCAAGGGCCCCGAGCAAATTTTGGGGGGCTGGGCGGTGTACAGACGGCAAAATCCCAAAAAAGCGTCAAAAATTTAATTCCGGGGCCCTTTGTAATGATTTTTGGGGTCTACGGACTCTGGAATGGAGAGTTAAAGTGCACACACTTAGTCCCCATCATAAATGGACGGCACCAAAATTCTGGAGGGGTGCGAGATTTTCCAAAGGTCAAAAAATGGCCTTAAAAATGGTAATATGGCGAAAAAACACAATTTTTCAACGTTTCTCATGGAGCACTATCCATTGGCATCGAAAAATTTGCGGAAAAAACCAAAAATAGAATTCAGGGAGGCACAATGGCGGATCTAGGATTTTCCTAAGGGGGGGCGGTACCCTTGAGGGGGCAGAACCCTGACTTGAGCGCAAAAATTAGCCGTTTTAACCCGAAAATCGCTAAAAATCGCGCAAAAATGCTTAATTTTGCGCACTATTTTGAGCCAATGGGGGGGGGGGCGGCCGCCCCGCCCCCCTAAATCCGCCCCTGGGTGGGGGAATTTGGTTTCTCAGGGGGGTGCATACCCCCAACCCCGCCACGCCACGCCCAGATATGGTTTACATGTGCGTCGCCGACGTATGTATAGCTACAGTATCCAACAAAGCATCAGCTCTCCGCCTAATTTTGCAATTGTGCACAGAAAAAAATAATAAAACACTTTGCCAAATAATTTTGTAATACAAAAACAAAACGACGAACCGGACGGCGCCCGTAAGAATAGCGTTTTCGAACGGGCGGCCGGAACGGAGGAGCGAAAGAAAACAACGGATCAGGTACCTACGGCGAATATCATCTCGCGAAAAAACGTAAACGCCACGGGCGAAGGAATTCGGGCGGTTAACGCGTTTTTGGGCGACTTAACGAATTGACACGCTGCGAAAAATCGATTGATATACGTAACAACAATGGCCAAAATTTATTCGTGTGCGCGATTCGGATCGATTCGGGTGGCGGCGGGCTACATTTCGATTCCCCACAAAACAATATTACTAATTGTCCTCCGGCATCGATTCGAGTAACATAAATTTATTCGAAATAAAACTCTGAACGGAAAAAACGTACGATAGATTTACGTTTTTCGAAGGTTTTTACGCATACGGGGCGGGCCAATCATAGGAGCACAAGGTAAGGGTCGGCAGGGGAGCAGGCACGTATATAGCTGGCCGTCATGTTTTGGGGGACCAACACCAATTTGGGGGGACTAAGCCCAAAAAGCCAAAAATAGCACAAAGTAACGTTTAAAAAGTCATATTTTCCCGACTTTTCTGGATTTTGGGGGGGTCCGAACCATACGTGGGCAGCAAGAAAATTCTGGGGGGGGGGTGCAAGATTTTTTTGAAGGTCGAAATATGGCCTTAAAAATGGTGGTATGGCGATAAAAACACCATTTTTCGACGTTTCTCATCAAGCACTATCCATTCGCATCAAAAAATTGCGAAAAAAACGAAAAAAATTTTCAAAAATTGAATTCTGGGGGGGGTATTTTGATTTCTGGGGGGGGGGTATTTTGGTTTCTGGGGGGGTGCATACCCCCCACGCCCAGGTGTGGTCCGAACCACACCTGAGCAATAGCCCATCCCAGTCCGTCCATGGAACGGGCTGACACAAACGCTGGACGGGCTGAAGGGTCCATTTGGACGGGCTAAGTTTGAAAAAAATGTAAGAAAACAGTGGAAAATGAATGGAAATTGTCATTTTTGATCCATTTTTAGCCCAACTAAGGACCAACCAACCCTTGAGAGCTCACGGTTGGACGGGCTGTGCCCAGGTATGGTCCGAACCTCTCATTCCCCCCAGAGATACGTGCCTGCACGGGGGGAGTTAAAACCCAAAAATTCAAAACAGTTAAGTTAACGTTCGAGATTTTTTGCTGTTTTCACGATCAAAATGGCCCAAATAGCCTATAAAACGTTTTTTCGGGTTAATATTGCAGTTTAAAAGCATTTTAGTTCATTTTGACTGCATCGTATCACTATAAACAAATGCAAAAATTTATCAATTTCGGGCGCTCTTTGAGTAAAAAGTACTTAAAAATACTATTTGGCGCGAAGCGCCGGAAAATTGTTGATGTTTTTACTGCTTTTGAACTCGAAAATAATGCAGAAAACGTTCCACACAGCTCAAAATCGCCGGACAGTACCTGCCCGGCTGACCTTTCACAGTGGGGGGGGGTAATACCCCTCACCCCCCTATATGCATGTATGGGTTCAATTGGCTCTTCTAATTTCTCAAACACTTGACCAAATTTAAGAGCTTTTTCCGCCACAAAAATGTAATATAGTATCAAAGACTGCTGATTAATTAGTCACGTCGTTGGTTTACACAAAATTTAGTAAAAGTCGTGTTTTTCCAGAACTATGAAGATTCACTGCATAAAATGAGTCATCTACACAACATTATAACTGTCATAGGTGCAAAAGGTCATGGTCGGCACGGGGGTTAAAATAACAGTAATACAAAACAGTAAATTTAATGTTCGTAAATTCTTTGTTGTCTAAACGGTAAAAATGGCCAAAATAGCCATTAAAATGTCTTCCGTGGTAATTTCGCATTCTAAAAGGATTTTTAGCCATTTTGACTGCGTTATATCACTTTTAACACTAAAAATAAGAATAAATTATTTTTGGCGCTTTTTGGGTAAAAAAACTACATAGAAGTACTAGTCGCCGGAAAAATTTGATATTTTTACTGCTTTTGACCTCAAAAGTGATGCAAAAGACGTCCCGTAACAGCTTAAAATCGCCAGACAATACCTGCCTGGCTGACCTTTCAGCGGGGAATTGTACTCATAGATGAGCTGCACCAAAATTCTGGGGAGGGGTGCAAGATTTTGCAAAGGTCAAAAATGGCCTCAAAAATGGTGGTATGGCGAAAAAGCACCATTTTTTAACGTTTCTCATCGAGCACTATCCATTGGCATCAAAAAATTGCGAGAAAAACATAATAAATTAAATTGAAAATTAGGGGGTATTTAAGTTCCTCGGGGAAGGGGGTTCATACCCCCACGCCCAGATGTGGTTGTACTTCCCCACACCCTACGTGCACCTATGAAAAACTCTTCAACGGAAAATGCAAATTGAACGCGATTCGCTTCATAAGAAAGGTATAAAAAGTGTTTGTTTATTACTGTTTTTTTTTTATTTTGATTTGTTTATGTGAGATAAATGCACTTTTACTACGGGTTGCTATAATTTGCAAGTAGTTGCCAGTGCAATTTGAATAAAGTTTTATCCTTCTACACTTACCAAAAAGTAAAATGCCGTAAAATAAATCAGTACAGTGATCATACATGTAACGGCTCGAAATTTTTTGTAGGGGAGGGGGGGGTCCGAAAACGGCCAAAAAAATAAAAATTTTTTTTCAGAAAAAAATAATTTTCTGCCTTTGAGGGGACGTCCAAATTTGGGTTAAGGCATCCCTCATTCCCCTGTTATGTACATGTATGACAATGATAGTTAAAAAAGTGGCTTTCCAACAAAATAGGTTTCATTCAACTGCCACAGAGTGCTGCAAAGTTACAGGACAACAAATGCAAAGAATGTTTCTAACGTTCATGACTCGAAAAAACGACTTGCTAAATTGTGGGCATATTCTGTAAAACAACGGGCCTGTAATCAAGGGAGGGAGAGGGCACGCCCCCCCCCCGAAACGGAAAATGTTTTGTTTTTCACACGGGTCTATTTAAAGGAAGAAATGACAAATTCTCGAATTGCATTTAAAAGTTGCTAAAACATGGTTTTTGCTCAATTTTGATCTAGTAAAGGCCAAATTTTGCTTTTTGTAGTTTTCGTCTCGTAAATCGCTCAGATTTGAGTTAGACATGGAAAAAATGTCAAATTTTCCCGGCGCTTCCCGCCGCTTTACTTATTTGCCGACTGTTCCTCTTTGCGCAGCACAAAAATTGAGTACAAAAACGAAAGGTTGAGAAATCCTTTATGGACTGCTTGATAACAAATCAGTTGCGCAGGTAGTTTAAGCGATATACAGTGCTCGCCATGAAACATGACGCACTATAATCGTCAGATTTATATTACATGATGGGTCGCGAGCGCCGCGTTTCGTCTATAATGCGCTATCATCTCTTTTTCATTATTATAGGATATTTATCTGTATCATGCCGTTAATCTGGCGATGCGGACGGCGCAATTTAGCTATTAATAGCGCCAACAAGAAGGAATCGCGCACGTGAATGCCGGAAGCGCGCACGTGAATGCCGGAAGCGCGCACGTGAATGCAGTTCTATATTCAGGCAGTGCGAGCTTCCGGCATTCACATGCGCGCTTCCCTCTTGTTGGCGCTATTAATAGCTAAATTGCGCTGTCCGCATCGCCAGATTAACGGCATGCCACAGATAAATATCCTATAATAATAAGAAAAGAAATGATAGCGCATTATAGACGGAACGGGGCGCTCGCGACGCATCATCTAATATAAATCTGATGATTACAGTGCGTCATGTTTCATGGCGAGTACTGTATCTTTCGTATATGAATATGAAATAAATTGAGAAAAGTTTAAAAAAAAACAATTTTCGCTATTTTTTTGCTTTTTCCTTAATATGCTGTACAGAACGCGTTGAGTAACGCTGAAGACGCCACATTGGCCCGTCTCAAAACGAATTTCGTCAGAAATTTAAAAACTCGCGGCATCTCCCAAATGAAATCATAGATGCATAATCATGCACATACACAATAATTCAATATTTTGGGAGGAAAATTTTTAGGATAAAATTTTCCAAAACTTTAAACATTTTCTTAAACTTTAAACATTCTTAAGGACTTAGAAATTAGAAATGCACAATCTAAAACTTTCTTCAAAAAGCAGACACAAGGGCATAAAGAGAGGAGCACAACATCTTGCTAAGAATTAAAAAACAGGGTACTGTCAAACAGTGGCGGATCCAGGATTTTCCTAAGGGGGGGGGGGGGGCGGTACCCCTATGGGGGGGGGGCGGAACCCTGACTTGGCCGGAAAAATTAGCTGCTTTAACCCAAAAATCGCTCAAAAATCCTTAATTTTGCGCACTATTTTAGGCCAATGGGGGGGGGGGCGGCCGCCCCCTAAATCCGCCTCTGCTGTCAAAAAATTCCGCGTAAACTTAAGCTGCTCGTAGGAAAGTTTTGATTTGATTGTGAAGAGACATTGCGTCTCACGTCGCTAAAAGTCGAGGAAGAGGGTTAAAAAGTTTAGCCTTTGGGAAAAGAGAGGAGAATGACTAGTATCCATACAGGAAGGCAGCACCAAAAGTCTGGGGGTGCAATATCTTTTCAAAAGTCGAAAAATAGCCTTAAAAATGAGGGTATGGCGAACAAACACTATTTTTCAACGTTTCTCATCGAGCACTATCCATTGGCATCAAAAAATTAAGAAAAAAACAAACAAATTTCAACAAAATTGAATCACGAGGGGTATTTTGGTTTCTGGTGGGTGCATACCCCCAAACGCCTTCCACACGCCCAGGTATGCTCGTATCCTTCCTTCCAGTTTTGGTGAGAAATGGGATTTTTCGATTATTTTTATGTGCTTTTTGGATATTTTTAGATGCTGTTTAACCATTTTTGACTGAAGTTGAATTTTGAAGTCCAATGGCCATCAAAAACTAACCGACTACCACCAACCAGTGTTTTTTGTTTTTACAAACCCTAAAGTCTTCGTATATTTCGTACATGCAAATTTTTGTGTACTATAATAGTACAGTAGCGATTTTAGTGGGTTGAAACAGGGATTTCGATCTTTGTAAGTGTATTTTAGCTAATTTCTGGGTTTCTGACGCCAAAAATTACTAAAAATTGTCCCAAAACAGCGCGAAGCGCCGAAAAATTTGACATTTTTCCTATTCTAAACGCAAATTCTGCCATTGTAAAGATATGTAGGACAAACAATTACTCATTTCGGCGCGACGCGCCAAAAGTTTTTGGAATTTCACACCTTTTTACAGTTTTTGTCTTCCAATAAATCTTTGTACATTTTGTACACACAAATTTTCGAGTACTATAATATGGTACAGTAGCGATTTTATTGTGGCTTAAACACAGGGTTGTTCGACTTTTGGTAAAGTATTTTAGCTAATTTCTGGGTCTCTAAGCGCAAAAATCACTAAGAATCGTCTTAAAACAGCGCGAAGCGCCGGAAAATTAGACGTTTTTCCTTTTGAAATGCAATTTCTGCCATTATAAAGATTTATAAAACAAACAATGACTCATTTCGGCGCGAAGCGCCAAAACTTTTGCGAATTTCAAACATTTTTTGCAAATTTTTCTTCCCAGAAATCTTTGTACACGTACAAAGACGGTCTCAAAAAGTCTTTGTACATTGGGAAAAATCTATGCCGAGTACAAAAAAACACTGCCACCAACAAAGTTTGAGTTACTATATGTTTAGGGATGGCCGAATTCGTAAAACGAATATTCAATTTAGATGGGCAGCAACCGAATTTCGAGGGGAAAGGGGTCCGATGGGGCAAAATTGCCAAAAATAGCACCAAACACTTAAAAATAGCACCAAAAAATCAGTTCAGCGAGAGGGGGCGGGGCGGGTACAGCCGATTACCGGGGACGCGGTCCACAGATCACCCACACTTGCGCTAGACATATGTCAACGCGTTCTGTGCGGCATAATGGGAGCATCCTCCACCGCGAAAATTGGCTGTCTCGACCACAATTCCTCCCGAGCAAGTTCATATTCATATACGAACGCCTACCAATGTTTGGCATGAAACATGACGCACTATAATCTTTTTTGGCGTTTTTGACCAAAATTTTGAGGTCATTTACCCCCCAGAAATAACCGGGTAACTTCTCACGAAAAGTGGAGCCGTTACACGTATGCACACGTGTCATCTTGACACGTCACATGCACATATGATATAAGCGCACTAACCGCTGGTTTTTCGCTTTCTTTATTCGACGGCAACGGCGGCTTGCCGGCGACGCCGGCTCGCGACGACGTCGTTTTCTCGCTATAGCGTTTGTTGCGCGACGGCTTCGCCGCCGTCGCCGCGGCGTCGTCTCTACTATTATCTTTATTATTATCGCAATCGTTATTATTAGCGTTATTATTATCGTTCGCCTTCGACGAGGACGTCGCTACGTCTTGCGATTTCGCGGCGGTCGTCGACGCCGCCGAATCGGCGGTCGCCGCGGCGGCGACGGGCGGCGGCGGCGTCCGCGACGATCGATCGTCGATGGCGGCCGCCGCCGACCCGCGTCGACCGTAGCGGCTGCTATTTTTGACGAACGACGTTGGCGCCGCCGACGTCGGCGCCGTCGAGCGATCGACCGACGCTCGACGCCGATCGCCGGCGTTTTCTTCGTTACGATACTTTTGATTCGGCCGAGTGTCGCCGTCGTCGAAGCTTCGGCCCGCGTTATCTTAATGCGAGCGGCGGAATCATACTAATTTTTTATTTTTTTCATACATACTTCAAATAGGCGGGGCAGAGGCGCAGGCAGGTAGCTGGCCGTCCTATTTTGCGGGGCCAACACCAATTTTTGGGGAGACTAAGCCCAAAAATAGTACAAAATAACGTTTAAAAAGTCATATTTTTCTGAATTCGGGGGGGGTCTGAACCCCTTCCCCCAATCCCCTCAAGAATACGTGCCTGCAGAGGCGGATCTAAAGCATAGGAAGGAGGGGGTAACCGCCCCCAAGGGCCCAAAGCGATTTTCAGCGAAAATTCCAGAAAACATGCTAGAAATTCAATCCCGAACGCGTACAGATTTTTGCTGGGGGGGGTTCAGATTCTAAGGGGTGCACCAACCCTCTCCCGAATCCCCGACGGCCATGTGCCAGATACCACCTACTTATCGCATTGATTCACTTCCTCGGCAGCCATACTTTCGTAGTGTTCTTCCATTTTTAGCATGCATTCTAAAAACTTTTTGCGCTAAATTCTACACTAGACTTTGTCCGAAATGCGCGAAAACAGGAAATAACGAAGTTCACCAGTCTCTTAACGTCTTTCCGATAAAATGTCACCGATTTTTCGGCGCTTCGCGTCGAGTTTAAGCCAAGATTTAAAGACATTTGTGCGCTTTTGCAAAAAAATTGCTTAAAATTGTGTGAGTTTTGCAAATTTTTGCACCAGGACGATAAAAAAACGGCGAAAAATGCTAATCACCACGGTTTTTTGTATTCGGCAAAGATTTTTCCGATGTACAAAAGATTTTTGGAAAGACAAAAACTGCAAAAAAGGTCTGAAATTCGGAAAAATTTCAGCGCTTCGCGCCGAAATGAGTAATTGTGTGTTCTATATATCTTAATGATGGCAGAAAAAGCATTTCGGAAGGAAAATGTCAAATTTTTAGGCGCTTCGCGCCGTTTTAGGACGATTATTAGTGATTTTTACCATCAGAAACCCAGAAATTGGCTAAAAAACACTACTAACGGTCGAACAAATCTGTTTTTACCACATTAAAATCGCCGCTGTACATACCATATTACAGTACCCAAAATTTCGTGTTTACAAAATGTACACATACTTTTGGGGACCATCTTTGTACATGTACAAACGGACCTTGTACATAAAAAACACTGATCTGCACGCATATATGCACATAGAAGATGAGATGGATACTACTATAGGTACCAAAATTCTGGAGGGGATGTAAGATTTTTCAATGTTTCTCATCGAGCACTCATTAAAAAAATTGTGGAAAAAACAAAAAAAATTTCAAAAATTGAATTCCGGGGCGGAGGCATTTTGATTTCTGAGGGGGGTGCATACCCACCAAACCCCACCCCTTCACGCCCAGGTATGGGTAATGAACCCCCCTGCTGAGGGGTCAGCCAGACAGATATATACTGTCCGGCGATTTTGAGCTGACGGAACGTTTTTTGCATCCTTTTCAATGTCAAAAGCAGTAAGATTGCCAAAAATTTTTCCGGCGTTTGGCACCGGATACCCCAAATTGATCAATCTTCGAATTTTTAGGGTTTAAAGTGGTATAATGCAGTCAATATGGACTGAAAATGCTTCAAAATGCGACATTGCCATGAAAAAACGTTTTATATGCTATACAGACCATTTTGATTATTTAAAACATCTATGTATGTCTGCACGTGAATAGCGAATTTTCGGACATAATTGTGAAGTTTGACTGTTTACTAAAATCACATCCCCAAAAATCAATAAAACCTAAAAATAGATTGCTGGCCATTATTTTCAATTTTGCCCCATCAGACCACCAAAATTTGGCCACTGCGTTTGTATGGGGGAATGCCGCACGCCAGGTATGTCTTTTAGCATTTCACCAGACTTCCCCAAACTTTTTTGGCAAAATTTTGCCGTTCTAGGAATTTTTTGGCGTTTTTTGCCATTTTTGATGAAAAAATGAGGTTGTTTATCCCCCTTAACGGCTGGCTGCTGCCCTCCCAGAATTTTGAGCTCTTGCATACATGTATGAGCAGAATCACTAGGTACAGTGCTCGCCATGAAACATGACGCACTATAATCGTCAGATTCATATTAGATGATGCGTCGCGAGCGCCGCGTTTCGTCTATAATGCGCTATCATCTCTTTTTTATTATTATATCTGTATCATGCTGTTAATCTGGCGATGCGGACGGCGCAATTTAGCTATTAACAGCGCCAACAAGAAGGAAGCGCGCATGTGAATGCCGGAAGCGCGCACGTGCCCGAATATAGAACGGCATTCACGTGCGCGCACTCGCCTGAATATAGAACGGCATTCACGTGCGCGCTTCCGGCATTCACGTGCGCGCTTCCTCTTGTTGGCGCTATTAATAGCTAAATTGCGCTGTCCGCATCGCCGGATTAATGGCATGATACAGATAAATATCCTATAATAATAAAAAAGAGATGATAGCGCATTATAGACGAAACGCGGCGCTCGCGACGCATCATCTAATATAAATCTAATGATTATAGTGCGTCAAGTTTCATGGCGAGCACTTATGAGAAGTTCCGTAAGCAAACCAGGGAAGCGGAGGAGGAATGAGTAGAAATTTAATTTTCTTGCAAAGGTTTCCGAAAAAAGTCAACTTTTTTTCATTAATTGAAAATTTTATTGAAAAAACATTTTATATAAATTGAAATGAAATTAATAAAAATGAAAAAAAAATAAAATTAAGAAAAATTTAGAAAATTCTTTTTCAGTTTCATTGAAACTGAAATTGGAATTTGAAAATAGCAAAAGACAGTTAAAAATTGCGCGGAAGTGTTAGGGTAAAAAAAATGAATTAGGCTCAAAATTTTGGGAGCTAGCGGTCGACCGTTTTTGAGGGAAAGGGCGATAAATGATCTTGTACGAGTAACATCAAAAAATCTGAAAAGAAAGAACCTACATGAAATGGTCGAAAAATGCCCGTTTTTGCTCGAAATTCTGGGGGAGGTTAGTAAAAAATTGAATTTTTTAGGATTTAGGGACGATTGACTACCGGCGGAGCCAGATATGCACAGCATGGGAATCCTAGGGAAGGGCATTAAAATTAAAAATTGCCTTTTTAGGCCCCGAAATGGTAGTTACGCGTCAAAAACATCGTTTTTGATGATGCCTTATCTTTCTAGAGCACAAAACCATAGGAAAATTTCGAAAAAAATTGAAAAATTCGAAAAAATTGAACAAAGTATAGTCACAACATTAGTATAATGGCGCAAAAAGCTTAAAATTTGACAGTTTTGAGCAAATATATGGAGAGCTAAAAACGCTTAAAAAGCACCTTTTCTACGAATTTCTACAAAATTTTAGGGAATTTTCGAAAACTCGCGAATTCGGGAGAGGTTAAAAAAATTTATATGAGCAAGAAAAATTTTTCTGGGAAAAGACCTTCCCCCCTCGAAAATCACATAGGAGCTCCCGCCTCACAAAGGCTGAGATTTCTAAAGAAACAAAACCTCCACTATTCAGGCACCTATGTATCTCTGGGGAGAATCGGGAAGGGGGGGTTCGGACCACACCTGGGCGCGGGGAGGGGGGGTTGGGGATATGCACCCCACCGAGAAAGCAAAATACCCCCAGAATTCAATTTTTGAAAATTTTTTTCCGTTTTTTTCGCAATTTATTGATTTATTGATGCCAATAATAGTGCTAGATGAGTAACGTCGAGAAATGTTATTTTTACGCCATACCACAATTTTTGAGGCCATTTTTTTGACCTTTGAAAAATCTTGCACCCCCTAGAATTTTCTTGCTGCCCACGTATGCTTCGGACCCGCCCCTAAAATTAAAAAAATCAGACTTTTTAAACGTTATTTTGTGCTGTTTTTGACTATATTGGGCTTAGACCCCCCAAAAATTGGTGTTGCCCCCCAAATAAAGCGGCCAGCTACGTGTCTACCATTGTTGACAAGAATTTTCGTTTTTAGGCAAGTTTTAGACGCTTTTCGGATAAACACACTTCATTAACACAGTAACGAAAATTCTGAGTCGTTTCGTTAAGTAAATAAATAGCCAAAGTGGCCAACTTATAGCGCCCCCGGCTGCCGCCCCGCTTAAAAATCAAATCCTGCGAGCCGCGCCGAATCAGGCGATTGTCCGAGTCGTCGCGAAATCGCGGCGGCACCGTATAAAAGGCCGCGCCGCCGCCTCGGCCGCGGCGACCAGCCGGATGGCCGCCGCCGCCGCGACGCCGGACACCGCCGAAATCCGACGACGAATCGCGCCGGCGTTTGTCGTCGCGGCCGGCGCTCCGGCCGCCGGATGATCAAAAGCGTCCGAAACCTCGTCCGTCGACTGCTCGGCGTCCTACGCAACGTAGAGATTACGAATCGAATCGAAGTGAAAAAACGGCACGCGTTCAGGGGTATAACCGTACATGTAACGGGGGCACGAAGGCACCTCCCCCCAGCCGACGTTGGTCGCCCATCCCCAAAGCCAAAAAATTTTCGACCCCCTTCCCAAATTATGGGATAAAATTAGCATTTTCGGCTTTTTTCGACACTTTTGGTCAAAAATTTGAGATCATTTACCACCCCCCTCACTGAAAATGGCCGGAGAGTCCGCTCATGATTGGAGCATAGGTGCGCATGGTCAGGGTCGGCAGGGGGAGTGAAATCCCGAAAAATCGAAAACAGTAAATTTAATGTTCACGTTTTTTTGCTGGTTAAACGATCAAGATTGTCAGGATAGCATATAAAACGTTTTTTCGCGGTGATATCGCATTTTTAAAGGCTTTGCATTATATCACTTTTAACACTAAAAAGGCAACAATTGATCAATTTTGCGCGATTTTTGAGTAAAAAGTACATGAAAAATAAAGTGCTCGCCACACATGTTTACGTTTTAATATGGTCCATAGGATGATAGAGCTTGTTGAGGGATATATGTTTAACACGCCGGTCGTGCGTGGGCGTGAATAGGACCGACGTGTTAAAGATATAACCCTAACAAGCTCTAGAAGCTTATTAAAGCGTAAACATTCGTGGCGAGTAGTGTACTAATCCGGCGACCGGAAAATTTTTGACATTTTTACTGTTTATGACCTCAAAAATGATGCAGAAACAGTACAGAAAAAAAGTAAAAAAACAGTATAAAAAAACAATACAAAAAAAGTAAAAAAACAGTACAAAAACAGTATCTGCCTGGCTGACCCTTCAGGGAGTTAATACCCCCTCACCCTATGTGCATGTGTGGATTGAAGGAGATGTTAAACCAACCCAGAAAAGCTTTCCCCAGAATTCGTGATTTTCCAAAAGTTTCCACGTAGAAAAGGCGTTGTTATAGCTATATTTGCTCAAGTGTCAAATTTTCGGCGCTTCGCGCCATTATATTCATTTTTCTGAGCTGTAGCAAGATAAAGCGTCGTCAGAAAAGCCGAAAAATGATGTTTTTTGACGTGCGTCCAGCACTTTTGAGCCAAATTTCACCCCTGACCCACAGAATTCCCATACTTTACATGTCTGAGCGTAACCAAACGACGGAAGCTGGGCCATCACTAAAATGAAAAAATACTAGTAATTTATAATAAAAATTTGCATCGCTTAAATACGACAAAAAACCTCATAAAACAAGTTTAATTTTTTATTCAATTTCACGATACTCTTATTTTATTTTAATTGTTTATTTTACCTTTCGATTCACACATGTAAGAGTATGAAATTTTAGGTGGGGTTTCCGGCGATTTAAGTGGGGAAGTGTGGGGGGAATGACTTCTAGTTTCTTGGCCAACGGCCAAGAATCTAAAATTTTTCCAAGAAAATAAGTAGGGGCCGAAAAATTTCTGGTTCCAGTCCGAAAAAGGTCCAAACTAGTCATTTCGCCCAAAGTTGAGTATTGCCTACACATCAAAACCGTGTGTTTTCTCGCTTGACTACCGCAAGGGGTCGCTACCATAGGTAAGCGGCGCCAAAGTTCTGGGGAAAGGGGTATGCAAGATTTTTTCAAATGTCAAGAAATGGCCTTAAAATGGTGGTATGACGAAGAAAACACCATATTTTAACGTTTCTCATCGAGCACTATCCATTGGCATCAAAAAATTGCGAAAAAAACACAAAAAAAATTTCGAAAATTGAATTCTGGGGGGTATTTCGATTTCTGGGGGGGTACTTAATTTCTCGGGTGGGGGGTGCATACCCCTAACCCCCCAACACGCAGGTCTCGTCCCTACTATCAAGGGTTGACCTCGCTACGAATGTGACTTCCATTTATCGACCTAATGGAAGGGGGCGACCAACTTTGGGTGCGGGGTCACCCAAACCCCTGTTACATATATGTCTATTTTAATCTCACCGGCGTTTTATCCTCTTGCATTTGCGGCGTCGAGTCGTCGATCGTGCCGTGATTTTCGTCGGACCGATCGATCGAAAGATCGGCCGGCGGTGCGGTTCGGCGTAAAATGGTCACGTGGGGTACCAATTTAGGGTCTTCGGCGCCCTGGGCGCTCAACGACGATTGCCGGATCCGGTCCGATCCGGCGCCGGAAGGCCGCGGGTCCTCGACCGGACTGCTGCGGGCGCTGCCGGTGCTTATAGCTTTAAGTAAAAGCGATCATTTTGGTCATAGGACACTTTTCATCGAACACTCAACAGGGGGTGTGGAATGCATACACGGGCAGCTGTGAAATTCTGGCGTGCGAGGGGGCTCAGACAGGACCCAATTGCCAAAAGTAGCACGAACATTCAATCCTGAAAGGTCTATCGGTTGGGATGGACGAGATCCGCCGGGTTTTGGGGGGTCCAGACCAGGGGGAGGGTTAAATGACTGATTTTTGGCCAAAAACAACAAAAAAACCTAAGAACGGCCAAAAAAATTCGGTTTTTTCCGAGGGGGGGTCGAAAATTTTCTGTCTTTGGGGATCAGGAAGGGGAGGACCGACATTGGGTGGGGGATCCCCCTATTCCTCTCTAACATGTATGGTCCTGCCTGATCATACATGCTCAGCATGAGAATTGGGGGGGGTTATAAAGTGTCTTTTTGGGGTCCAAAAATGGTAATTTTTTAGATTTTACATCGTTTTACAGCATTTCTGACGATGCTCTATCATTCTAGAGCTTGAAAAACACAAAAAAATTTCGAAGAAAATAAGTCGGAACAAATTGAACAAAATATAGTCAAAACATGAGTATAATGACGCTAAACGCCGAAAATTTGGCACTTTTCAGCATTAGATATCTAAAAAACCTTAAAAAAGCATTTTTTCAACAAATTTTTAAAAACTTCCAAAAACTCGTAAATTTTGGGAGAAGGAAGGAATGAAAAATGGCGGGAGTGAAAACTCCCTAAACCTCCTAAGATAATGTAGTGTCCTGACCCCCATGAAAGAATGGAAAATTTTGGGCGGAAAATGAGGCACAATAAAGGTCAAAAACGGATAGAAATTGAAAATCTTTTCAACAGCGTTTAGATTGGCCAGAAACTGTGTAATAATGTAGTTTTGAAGTTATTTTAGCGCTTATACCAGTTTTTGAGGCAATTCCGAACTCTTCACTGTTTTCTGCCATTTGAAGAGTCTATTATGCAATTCAGTCAGCATATTGCAATCGCTGTATCTTTTCTGATTGTGTTACACAAGTTATTTTACATAGCTCTCTGAGTCGAATTTTACGTGTAAATTCAACGCAAGACTCATGAAAATTCTGCCGAACTAATATAACCAGCTAAATTTAGGGCAAAGTACGAGAAACTGAAAAATCTGCCCAGAATTCAACTTTTGAAACTTTTTGTTTTTTTCGCCATTTTTTGATGCCAATGGATAGTGCTCGATGAGAAACGTTGAAAAATTGTTTTTTCGCCATACCACCATTTTTAAGGCCCTTTTTGATCTTTGAAAGATCTTGCACCCCAGAATTTCGGTGCCGCCCACCTATGGTCACGGATACCAATCGAGTAGTATGTAAACATCTGTATATTTAATAGTATATCTATACGTTATATATACACAAAATTTTTCGCTCGTACAAAGACCTTTCTGGAGATCTTTGTACATGTATGTACAAATAGGCTCGTATAAAAAGAAACAGTGCCCCTCCAGATTGACCATGCTGTGCATCTATGGTCCAGACCTTACATGCACAGCATGGGAATTCTGGGTGGGGGTCAGGCGCAGAAGATTTGTAAAAAACGCCTTTTTTGAGCTAAAAAACGAAGGGTACACGTCAAAAACACTGTTTTTTGACGTTTCACACAATGCTCGTTCGTTTTAGAACATAAAAACGTGGAAAAAATTCCGAAAAAATTTGAAAAAATTGAGTAAATTGAACAAAATACAGTCACAAAATGTGAATATGGCGCGAAGCGTCAAAAATTCTAGATTTTGAGCCAAAAAATGCTTAAAAGGGCACACTTTTTGCATCTTTCACCAACTTCTACGAAAAATCGACAATTCAGGGAGGGGAGTCGCAGCCATTTTGTGGGGCTCACTTGCCAATCCGGAGGGGGGCAAACCCCCAGAATACGTCTGGTCCAGACCCCGACGCTCCTGCGTGGTAACAGGTCTGGTTCTAATATCTCATCTGTAGGCATCAACACGTACTTCTAGCTTGCTGACGCGGCGGCACGAATTTTTGGTGGCCACCCGATGTTTTACGGATCGATGATCGCCGACCATTTTCCGCATCCGCTTCAATCGAACTCGATATGCTTAGCCTGAAGCAAATTTTAATTAAATAAAACTGATTTTCGAAAAACCTCGAAAAATAGAAATAAAAATAAATGAGACAAAGTCTTTTTTTATTCTCAATTGTTTTTTCCATAAAAAACGGATCATTCGATTAAACACATGTATATTGCTTAGAAAACGCCTTTTTGTTCAAAAATTTAAATTAAATATATCATCTTACTCGATGGGCGTGTCAAAAAAAACTTAGGATAGCAAATTTCAAGCCACATGCTTCTCAACACACCGAACAGAGAAAAGAATCCGCAAGCCATACCATAAATTGGCATAATTTCGGGGGTCTGGTTAGTTAAAATCGATAAAAATGTCACTAAAAATAGAATTCTGGAGTCTACAGTAATCTGCGGGGGAGGGGGTTCCAACTTCCGGGAAGAAACCGCCCACGATAACGTGAGCCCCATATCGTGACCCAACACTGAACTATTAATTTTTGTTTTTTGGTTGTTTTTTTCATTTTTTTAAAATTTTTTATTTATCCTAATCTGCGGGGGGGGGGAGTTCTTACTTCAGGGAAGAAAGCGCCCACGCTAACGTGTGCCCCATATCCTGACCCAACACTGAACTTTTAATTTTTGTTTGTGGCTATATTTTATTTTTTTCAATTTTTTAATTTTTTTTATTTTTCCTAATCTGCAGGGAGGGGATTCCAACTTCTGGGAAGAAATCGCCCACGCTAACGTGTGCCCCACATTCTGACCCAACACTAAAATATCAATTTTGAGTTTTTTTGGCTATATTTTATTTTTTCTTTTTTAAAATTTTTCATTTATCTATATTTTTTTATTTTACGCACTTCTTTTCCTTCTTAGCCTCCAATTCTTCCTTTTCTCGCTTAATTTTCTCTTCGATTTCTTGTTCGCGGCGCCTCGTGTCGACGGGTTTGGCGCCGCCGAAAATCGCCGAACTGCGATCCGCCGGCGGCGGCGGTTTAATTTCGTCGTCGACGGGTTTCGTGCGCGGTTGCAAAGCGAGTTTGGGACGTTCGACGATTCGTTCTAGAGAAAATAAGGAATGAAAAAAATTAATGAAATAAAAAATTGAAGACGGAAAAGCTACAGTAGAAATAAAAAATAAAATGAAAAACAGAATATAAAAAACACCACAATAAAAATCAAAAATTACAGTAGCGGGTGATGGCTATCCACATTTTATCGGGCCGTCCCGCCACTTTCATTACGGGTCATTACCATAGATGATCTTGGGGGAAGGGGTTTGGGGGGGAGTTTCAACCCCCCCCCCGCAGAAAAATTTTTCACCCCCAGAATTAGCGATTTTTCAAGTTTCCTAAAGTTACCTGAAAATTGGTAGAAAAAGTGTCTTTTTATGGGTTTTTGGCTATCTATTTGCTCAAAATCGCCAAATTTTCGGCGCTTCGCGCCATATATTCACGTTTTAAGCGTGTATTAGTCAATTTATTCGACTTTTTCGAAATTTTTTTCATGATTTTATGCTCTAGAAGAATCGACAGAAACGCCAAAAAACGATGTTTTTTTAACGCATACCGGCTATTTTTGGGCCAAAAAAGGCACTTTAGGTTTTCACCCTCCCCCCAGAATTCCCATGCTGTGCATGTATGGTCATTACAGGACGGAAACGTTTTAATGTCAAACTCGTAAAACGATGTTACGATTCTGCTTATATTATCGACACACGCGCACAAACACGCACACGCAACGGCTCGACATACCGATATTATAGTTTTAGTCGAAATGGCGGAAAACACCTATAAATGACTCAAAAATGCAAAATTTTTTCTAAAAAGATTGCAAACATATATACATGCACAGCAAACTATCAAAAATCGCCAATTCTGTAGATGGAGCGACTTTTTTCTGGTGCCCTCTCGAATGTGAAGAAATTTGATTATTGGCAAGGAACTCAAATAAGACCGCCGAAAGAAGTTTTCGCATTTTACCTTCTTGGCATAAAAAATGTTGCAAAATGTCCTGTTTATAACTTTGGTTGTGTTAAACATATCATTTTTTTGAAAATATATAAAAAAATAAAAATATATCAAAAATATAAAAAAAATTAAAAAATGAATAAAAAATAAAATATATTAAAAAATATATATAAAACAACAAAATATAAAAAATAAGATATCGTCAACATTTTTTGAAACAACAAATGTAGGGCATCAAAGCTGTGAAGTCTCATGGAGTTTTCTTTGCTACTGCCTTCTTGTTATACATATATGTAACACTTTGGCAAACACCACATTTTTGGTACGTTACAAGGGAAAAATTTGCTACAAAGGTGTTAATTAGGAAACCTCTTCTTGAAACGCATGGACTTTAAATTTTAATTAATTTTTTAAAATTTCAAAAAATGAAAAAATTATATTTCAGGACAAAAACATGCTTTTGTGAGACATTTTAAGTATATATTACGCGGTATTTTTGACAAAAATAGAAATCTTTCAATCCACTTAAAAAAAAGCGACTAATCGATTAATTTATGTGATATTTTGGAAAAAAAACAAAAAAACATACGATTAATTTATGTGAAATCAAATTTGAACGAAAAATTGTTGAACATATTCTATTATCCTGCTTTGAAAAAGTTGATTTTACCAGTATTAACAATATCTTGTCTGCAAAAATAAAAATTTTGGATAATTTTCAAATGCCTATACCGTCATGCAGGCACCCAGGGGGCGCAGCTGGCATAGACGACCTTGGGAGGAAGGCTCCTTCAGTAGATAAATTTTCACCCCCCCCCCAAATTTTTTTCACCCCGCCCCAAAAAAAAATTTTCGACTGCCCCCTCCCCCAAAAAAATCTTTTTAACTCCCTCAAAAATTTTTTTCAACCCCCCCCCCCCAAAATTTTTTTCACTTCCCCGAAAAATTCTTTTTCATTCTTCTGCAGAATTCGCGATTTTTCAGAAAGTTTCCAAAAATCTCATAGAAAAGGTGCTCTTTGAGCATTTTTGCCTGCTCAGGTGCCCAATTTTCCGAGCTTCGAACCACATACTAATGTTTTGACTACATTGTGTTCAATTTGTTAATTTTTTTTCATTTTTTCCGGAATTTTTTATATTTACATGCTATAGAACAATGTAGGATAGTCAGAAACGCCAACAAACGATGTTTTCGACGCGTACCCACCATTTTTGAGTCTAAAAAAGACACTCAACCCCCTCAGAATTCCATTCTGTGCACGTCTAAGACGTGGCCATCTGAATTTGAGAGGGGACTAAAATTTCCAAGTCGAATATCTCACTTTTTTGAACTTTAAACAGCGAGATCTATGCGTTGAAATAATTTAAAAAGAAACTGCATTTTAATTACATAAAAAATACGCCGCGTACAAATAAATAGGATTATTAGTTCAAAAGTGGGCAAAAATCTATAAAAGCGGCAGTTCAGATAAGCTTTTGATAATTTCCATTGCTTTTCCGTCGGCGGACTCCTTGTAAAAAATACTCGTACTTCCAAAATTTTGGGGACTAGTCCCACCTCCCTATCATACGTGTAACGGCTCGAAAGTTCGAAAGTTTGATTAGGGTCCCCGGCTATTTTTAGAGGGGGGTAAATGACCCCTATTTTTTTGATAAAAACGGCCAAAAAACAGCTGAAACCGGCCAAAAAAAATTCAAATGTTCCAAAAAAACAGGGAAGGGGGGTCAAAAATTTTCTGGTTTCGGGGGAGGGGAGGGGGTGGGAGGGGCGAGCAACTTTTGGTGGAGGATCCCCCATCCCCCAGTTACACGTATGCCCCCCGCCCCAAGAGCTAAGCCATTGACGCACGCGGGCCCATAAGCAGCCAAAAAACTTCGTACCTTCGCCTTCCGCGAAATCGGTCGCCGGCTTATGGCCCCCCGCGGCGTGCCTTTGATCGAATTCCGAGCCGACGGTCGACGTCACCGACGGGCGACGGTCGCCTCTGCCGCCCTGATAACGCCGTCCCTGGCCCTGGCCCCGACCTCCGTACGATCTGTCGTCATATTCGCCGGCGTATCCTCCTAAACGAGCGAAATCGTTGCCTACAGTAAGAATATATGCGTAGTCCAGTGTTTTTTTGGTACAAGGTCCCTTTGGACAAATACAAAGATAGTCCCCAAAAGTCTATGTGCGTTTTGTGCCTAGTACACTACCTTCCAAAAATCGCAACACCCCTGTAAACGGGAATACGAAAGATGAGCAAGTACAAACTTGAGCGTGACTTTATAATGGAGTGCGTTTACTGTAGCGATTTGTTGTTTCACCCGATTTCACTCGCAGCTCGAAATTTCGAAGATTTTCTTATTTTTTCGTCTTCCGTGTTCTTGGTATGGCTAGTTGATAGATTGAATTTAACCGGCACCCATAAAATGCCCTAAAATAAGTGTTGTTCTAGGTGGATATGTAATTCGTTTTCTTATCATTTAACGCTTATTTGGTCACTTCATTGCAATTTTTTGACTATATATCACTACTCTGATTATCGATTTGATTTTTAATACGTTATTGATCTGATCATATATCAGAATTTGCTATCAATGACAGCTTTTTATGATTTTTTTCTAATTAGCCTTCATGGTTTTGGTTTTTTGACCGCTAATTGGTGTTTTTTCTTTAGGATGACTCCGTATAAACAGCTTACTGTTAGTGATTAGGCCAAAATTTCAGCATTTTCGCATAGTATAGTAGCGTTTTTGGTGTGGTAAAACAGAGTTTTTCGACCTTTAATAGCGTCTATTAGCCAATTTCTGGGCTTCTGATGACAAAAAATACTGAATATTGTCTCGAAACGGCGCGAAGCGCCAAAACATTTGATATTTTCGCTTTTTAGGTGCCATTTCTGCAATTATAAAGAGATATAGAACGAACAATTACTAAATTCGGCGCGGAGCGCCTAGAATTCTTGGGAATTTTACACTTTTACACAATTTTTGTCTCTCCCAAAAATCTTTGCACATGTACAAAGACGGTTTCGAAAAGTCTTTGTACATCGAAAAAAATCTTAGCCGAATACAAAAACAACCGTGGCGTAGTCTCCAAATTGCACTATACCTACGTTGAAGGATCAATACTTTTTGGACTGCCAAACATTTTAGCCAGACGGCGTGTTCTAATTGCTAGTTTACGATAAAAAAGGGAAACGTTGAAAATTTTAAACAGTATTTTTCTCGAAAATTTGCGCTAATCGCATTACTGCGAAAGCGTATGTTAAACACGGATCTAAATATCAGGTAAGCGTAAACGCCTAAAAAGGCTCAAGACCATACATGATTTTGGGGAAAGTAGTGGGTTTTCACCCCCCCCCCCAATTTTTTCACCACAGGAATTCTGGATTATTCAAAAGAGGCTTTTTTAGCGTTTCTAACTAGCTATTTGCTCCAGAGTGTCGAATTTTCGCGCTTCGCGCCATATACTTATGTTTAGACTATATTTCGGTCAATTTGTTCGACTTTTTTGATTCGTTCTTAAAATTTTTTAAACGTTTTTATGCTCTAAAAGGATAGAGCATGTTCAGAAACGCCGAAAAATGATTTGGGCCCAAAAATGACACTTTAAAATCTAACGCCACCTCAACTCCCATGCTGTATATGTCTACTGGAAGATCCCCACTTTCTCTTACTAGACGCCTACCTCTGTTCCTGGGCTGCCTATAGCCGCCGTCGTCGCGTCGTCTGTAATTTCGGCCGTCGCCCGTATCGCTCGCGTAGCCGCCGCCGTGATACGATTCAGGGCGAGACGCAGGATACGCGACGTAGGATCCGGCCGGCGCCGGCCCGCGCGGCGGCGCGTAGTCCGGCGTCGCCGCCGGATCGGTGTAATTCGTCGGTGGCGCGCGAAGATCCGCCGCCGAACCGTCCGTTAACGGCACGCCGTGAGGATAATCGGCGCCGGCGCCGGACGGTTCGCGTTCCAGCGCCGCCGGATAGCCGGACGGCGGCGGTAGGAGAGCGGGGGGTATGGCGGGGTAAACATTCGGCGGCGTCGTATAAGGGCCGCCGCGATACTGATTAGGAGCCGGCTGGTAATTGCGTTTGCCGCCGTCGTAACTGTCGCGACTTTGGAATTGCTGGTCGTAGCTGTATGTAATTGATTAGCAATATATGCAAGGGATCGGGATCATCTGTGATCTTAAGGGAGAGGTGGGAACGGGGTTTCATCCTACAAAAACGATTTCACTCCTCCGGAAATTTTTTCACACCCCTCCTCCCGTACGAGCGCAGGTCGAACTTTCAGGAACGGGTGAAATTCAAAAACTTATAGATAACTAAGTGCTTTGTAGAAAACGATTATATAGCCAAAAAACGATGATTAGCTTTGAAAGCGCGGTTTTCGAGCATTTGTAGCAAATATTAAGTCGTTCGAACTCGCAAACGTAGCTTTATAGCTTTGTTAGACTAAAATAGATGTTTAGGCCTTTTTTGAGTCGGAGAAATAACTTTAACTCCTAGAACGTTTTTCGTGGTAATATCGCATTTTAAATGCATTTTTAGTGCATTTTGAGTGCATTATATCACTTTAAACGAAAAATGCAAAAATATATAAATTTTTGGCGCTTTTTGAGTAAAAAGTAATTGAAAGTACAATTATGGCGCTAAGCGCCGGAAAAATTCTGACGTTTCTACTTCTTTTAACCTAAAAAATGATTCAAAAATGTTCCACCAGCTCAAAATCGCCGGACAGTACCTGTCCGGCTGATTCTTCGGGGAAGGGGGAGAGAAGGTAGGTAATAACATCCCTCAACGTGCATGTAAGCCTCTCACCCCTACCATGCATATATTCCTATGCTGATGTATGAAGTAATTTATATACCCCTTCCAACCCAAGATTTCGAGCCGTTACATGTAAGTTGGCAGATCTTCATGTTGATATTAAACTCGACTACCATTGATATCGAATTAAATAAGGTGTTACGATTTGTTAATACATGGTTTTGCTTCACCCCCATCCCAAAGAGCAGGTACTATAGAACAATGTTGTGAAATGCAAAGTGTTGATATAAAATTTGAGAACTTTAATCAGACAATCTGACTCCTTTCCCGAAGTTTTCAATCAAGTTTGTCGGTTTACTGCAGACGTAGCGACTTTTCGATAAATTTGTCTGTTTATTAACGATCATTGATCGAACACTTAGAATTATCTTCTTTATCAACATTGTCAAACCAAACATATGCATTTGATATTATAAAGTGAAATTTGAAATTGAATTAAATGGCCTTATTTGGTCAAAAATGGCACTTAAAATGATAGATAAGACGTCAAAATGGTATTTTGAGTACTCAAAAATGCATGTTAGGAACAGAATTTAGTAGAAAACAATTCCAGAATCTCACCCCTTCAAGCACGTAGCTGGCCGTCGTATTTTTGGGGGGACCAACACCAATTTTTTGGGGGGACTAAGCCCAAAAAGGCCAAAAATAACACAAAATAACGTTTAAAAAGTCCTATTTTTGCGATTTTTCTTAATTGGGGGGTGGTCCGAACCCCCTCCCCATTCCCCAGAGATACGTGCCCGCACCCCTTTCCTCCTTACAACCCCCTCATAGCCCATCTATAATTATCTTGTTATAGTAGATACACCACAAGCATTCACGGCTAGTCCGAATTTTGAACGAAAAATATACTAGCGATCAATAACGCAATTAAAACGGGTTCTAATGAATTCTATTTGTCCAGCTTTACTTGCCAGTCGAAAGCCGATACGGTACGCTCAAATTAACATAAAGTATCAAGCGTTGTGCATAAGCATGACAATAAAACATTATGTAATTATTCGTTCGCGTTAAACGCTTGAAACTAAATGCACCGACAAAAGATAACTTGTTTACTTCAAAAACTGCGCATAAGACATGGATACGAAAAAATGCTCACAAGTTTAGATAGCAGTTAGGTGAAGCCGAAATTACATCAAGAATCGCATGAAGTACGACGATATAAAATTCTTAAGCATATGTCACTGCTGTAGAAAACGTCGATGAATAATAGGATAATAGATACTCAGACTCAGTCCAGTCACATGCACGAAACAGTCCAGAATTTGAAATAAATTCACGACTTTCGACCTATTTTTGGGCAGAAACATGAAAAAATCGTACAAGGGGCAGGCACATAGCTGGCCATTTTATTTTGGGGGGACTAACACAAATTTTGGGGGGACAAAGACCAAAAGGCAAAATAGCACAAAATGACGTTTAAAAAGGCATATTTTTTCGATTTGTCTGAATTGGGGGAGTCGGAACCCACCCCCGCATTCTCCCCAGAGATACGTGCTCTGACAAGGGGCACAAAAATTAAGTTTTGTCTTAAAGTCTGTTTTAGGTCAGTATTTAGAGGGAGCAGAAAGCGAGACGACCCCCCTCCCTTAGCCGAAAAAATTATGGAAGGTAAGATAATGCACGAAAAGATGGAGGGATTGCAGTGTTTGACCTTGAATCTTCAAATTTTTGGCGCTTCGCGCTAGAGGTAAAATACTTTCTATAATTTTGGCTCAAGCGCGACCAGAAAACGACAATTTTTTGACAAAATTTTTTTTTCGAAAAGCCTAATTTAAAAATCGAATTTCATCCATTTCGTTTACACGCTTTTTTAATGCTACAGTAGATGTCCGAGTATTAAAGGTCATTTACCCTCCCACTCTATAATGACCGCCCCCACCTCCCAAAATGTGCCTTTAAGCTTGCATTCAAATGATTCACCATTACTGTAATTTTCGGAATTGGCACAAAAATTTTTTCTTCAATTAGTTTTTTGGCTTAAAAAGCCGGGTACAGAGACTGAAAATTGCATTTTACAAGTTTGCTGTTCAACACGTTTAGAAAATTAAAGCGTTTGATCCATGTGCGGTCCAAAACGGCTTTGATGTATACATTACTTAAGAAATAGGCACAAAAAAATTGCTAAAAAAGCATAAAATGACAATTCTTTTAGTAGCCTTCTAAAACTTAAAAATTTAGGAATGGCCAGACCAGAAGCGTTTTAGGAACAAGGAATCATTTTATAAATGTGTCACATCCATATTTGGGCAAGGGGAACGGTGAGAGGAAGTATTAACCCCCTGAGCTCTATGAAACTGAAAGATAGACATTTGCTCAGAAAACTAGCTATATAGCCTTTTTCGGACTCAGAAACGTATCGTGTGAGTTAAGAAATGCTAAGTAAGTTACTTTTTCTGGGTTTAAATACGATTTATAGCTATTTTTCCGACTTAAGAAAAGCTTAAAAGCTATTTTTAGTCCAAAATCGCTATATAGCTTTTAACGTGAGTTCAAAAAGCTATATATTTGCCACTAATGCTCAAAAACGATAGTTTTAAAGCGATAGCACCGTTTTTTCGCTGTAAAATACTTTTTTACAAGCTAATTAGCTAATAGCTATCTCCAATTTTTTGATTTTTGCCCCTCCCTGGAAGTTTGACCTTGCACATCTATGATCACACCCTTCGAGAACGCGTAAAACCAGCAACAAAGGCGCGCTTTATCAAGTCTTATGCATAAAATAAGACCAAAAGATAAGCAGCTGCAGATCGTAATAAAAACAACAACTAAATAAAATTAAATGAATACAATCAGTTAATTATTAGGATAATAAATTAATCAGTATGGAAAGAACAAAGTAAAGGAAAAATAGTAAAGAATTAAGAATAATAGAAAAAAGATATATGTATATATGTAAAAGTGTAAACACGGATGCAGAAAGAAAAAAAGAAAAAGGAGGCGATGAATTAGGATGCATAATTCAAATTACAGTAGTAAATGATTAAGAAATTATGGTATTAATGACCTGCAAAAGGCTTTAAATAAATGCTTAGGTAATAGATAACATGAAAACTGAAGCCAAAAACGATAAAAACGTTAGCACGAAATAGCGAGTACATGAATTAATACAGGATATGGAGAAACGCGACATGGAATGACATCAAAATTATTATTTAAGCGTGATCGACTTTTTGCAGCCATCCAGTGCGAGCATAATCGAGTGTAAAAGTAAGTCATCTTACACCTATTAGACCAATTAAGTGTAAAATAATACTCAACTCATACCATACAAGTACATAGGGGAGAGGGGAGGGGGTGAGGGGAATTAGATACCCGGCCGCGCCCCCGTTAACGGGTCAGCCGGATAGGTACTGTCCTGCGATTTTTAGCTGACGTAACAGTGTAAGGTACATAATACCCGATCTTCAGGATAAAAACATACATAATTAAGTGTAAAGTCATATTGAACTAGGTAAGACCAACTTCGAGCATTAGCAGCGTAAAGTCGTATACATGCACAGCATGGGGAATTCGGAGGGATTGAAACCGAAAAATTGTACTAAAGTGCCTTTTTCGAACATAAAAATGATGAATAAGCGTCAAAAATACCATTTTCTATCCTTTTTTGACAATGCTATGTACTACTTTTTCTAGAAGCACAAAAATATAAAATTTTTTCAAACTATAGAAAAATACGAGTAAATTTACGGGAAGCGCCAAGAATTTGACACTTTGAGCCAAAACATCGCTAGAAAGGCTTTGTATAAAGTTGTAAAACCTAATACTCAATTTAAGCGATTTTGAACATAATTATAATTATGTAAGTGTAAATCATATAATATAAATAACATTATTAGTGTAAACTAAAGTAATGCTCAATTTACGCGATCCAAACATAAACATAATTGAGTGCGAAGTAAAACTTGGCTAACATAAATCCGAATGTTGTGAGCGTGAGCATAAAAAAGTGTGAAGTATTGCTGATACAGGGCCGTATTAAGACGAGGAGCGAGGGGGACCTCCTTGCTGAAAATAAAATTTTGAAGGGTAAGATAATGTACGGAAAAAGGAGAAAATTGCATGTCTTTGACGTATGTATCTTCAAATTTTCGGCGCTTAGTGCCAGATCTGAAGTATTTATTATCATTTTAGCACAAGTGCGACCAAAAAATAACACTTTTCGAGTGAACAAATTTTTTTCTCGAAAAGTTCGAATTTTATGATCTCAGTGGATAAAACATGCCCGAGAAATGTCGGAAAACGCGGCTTTTGCTAGCCATCCCGACGAATTTCCCGAATGACCAATTTGTGTCGGGTCCGCCCACCTGACCAAATCCTGGACACGGGCCTGGCTGAATTAACACACACTCCGAAGATTAGCGCAATATAGTCTGCGTAAACTGATGTATTACTCAAATTACGCAATCCCATATCTGAGCATAGTTAAGTGTAAAGTAATCCTGAACTAATTTCCATCGCGACTGTGACCAGAAGTGAAAGTGTAAAATAATGCTAAATTAACCCCCATTCCAAAATAAGGGCAATATAGTCAGCGTGAATTGATTAAAGTAATACTCAATCTACCGCGATCCCAAACGTAAGCATAGTTAAGTGTACGGTAAACTGTTTTTGCACCATTCCAACTACGAGCATAAGTGCAGGTGTAAAGTAATGCCGAATTGTCCACATTCGGCGAATAGCGAAACATAGCCAGTGTGAACAGCAAAGTAATACTCAACTTACGCGATCACAAACTTAAGCATATTTAAGTGTAAAGTAAGGTATACTGTTTTTGCACCATTCCGACTACGAGCGTAAGTGCAGGTGTAAAGCAATGCCAAATTGCCCACATTCGGCGATTAGAGAAACATAGCCAGTGTAAACAGTAAAGTAATACTCAACTTACGCGATAGCGTGAGTAAGTGTAAAGTAAAACTCGACTTACACCCATTCCGTGCAACGATCGCCGGGCGGCCCGCCCAAAGGAGCTCGACCGCCGGTCGGGTAGTGAGGCTGCTGCTGCTGACCAGAGCCTGCGGCGTTGTATCGCCTTCGCGGAAACGTGCCGTAGTGCGACGCGGGCGGCGGCTCGTACGGCGCTTCCATCGACGCGCGACTACCGTAATCGTCGCGCGGCGACGGGCGGCTGAAATACGCGTCGCGATTTTGCTGCTGCGGCGGCGGCGGCAACGACGGCCCGCGTCCGTACGAATCGCGACTGGGCAAAGGAGCGGGAGGAAGAGCCGCGCGATTATCGTACGAATCGCGCTGCTGGTATCGATTAGGGCCGTAATTGTAGTTATTGCCAGCGTTGATAGGCGGATAGCCGTAGCCGCGTTGATCCGGGTAGCGCGACTGCGGTCCGCGATCGTACCCGTCGCGGTCGCGTTGTTGCGGGTATCTGTTGCGGTCGTACTCTGCAATTAATTGACCGAATTAAACTGAATATTTAAATGGTACTTAAAATTAAAGACAGCGCTCGCCACGAAATTCGAACAATAAATAAACGACTGAGTTCATTTAGGGACGCTTTTTCACGACCAAATCGCTGGAAACCTATATAAAGAGTTTCCTAACCGACTTGCTTCACTTTAAGAAAACGTGACCCAAACAGCGCGGAGGGTTGATTAGTTCTAAGAAAACGCGACCTAAACGCTCAGGTCGGCGGACCGTTTACGACTCAGCGCGCGCAGAGAATATTAATATCCATTATACTCGTGCAATTCACGTGCATATAGTATTGCATACATAATGCTCACACGTGCGCTATCACCATATGTCTTTTTAAGAACGCGCGCTGAGTGCTAAACGGTCCGGCTTAAGCGTTTAGGTCGCGTAAAGCATGTCGAGATATTCTTTATGTCTCCGTGAGTGTTCCTAAATAACCCCAATCGATTCTTTATTGTTCAGATTTCATGGCGAGCAAAGCGTAAATACACAAGAGTACGGGAAGAACCAGGCGGTATCGTCAGGTGTGGTCAACGAAAAATGCATACCGGGGATGCAATTTTGGGTAATGGTAGTCAGCCGGTTTTGCGGGCGGGAAGGTGAGGGTTTGTGGCTTTCATTTTTGGCCAACAATGGCAAGAAAGGTACCTAAAGGTGGCCAAACCCGTAAGTTTTTGTCAAAAAATCGGCGAGATCAAAAATTTCGCTTTGGGGGGAGGAATGACATTGACTTTGGGTCAGAGGATTCTCGTCCCTCCTATTATATACATGTACGGTTTTGTCTAGTGCCGAAATAAACGGATGAAAATTTATCAAAGGTTAAAAACAGCAAAAAATTAATGATAAGAGCGGAATAAAATTTTTCGGCCAAAAAACGACAAATTCGACAACAAATTCTCATTGGGGTTCTTGGCTATTGGGGTCCAGCCAGACCGAACCATCAAACTTCCCAGGTCCATAATTGGTTGAACCCCATATGTACAGGTGCACAGGGTCAGGGTCAGCAGGGTAGGGGGGTAAAATCTGAAAAATCCAAAACAGTATATTTAACCTTCACGATTTTTTTGCTGTCTTAACTCATTTTAACTGCAATTAAAAAATGCAAAAATTTTATCAATTTCGGGCGCTTTTTGAGTAAATAAGAAGTGCTGGAAAAATTTTGACGTTTTCACAGCTTTTGACCTCAAAAATGATGCAAAACACCTGACATCATCTCAAAATCATAGGACAACACCTGCTCGGCTGACCCTTCAAACGGAGGGCAATACCTCCCTCACCCCCTCCCTAGGTGCGTGCATGCCCACATGACTCTCTCCACATCCGCCTGCAAAACCTAAAAATAGAGCGGCTTATTCGGTTTTGAGGGCAAAGCCATGAAACTAACGTTTTTGCTGCCAGCTCGACGCATCGTTGGCCGGTGGAGCCGTTTCGCCGCGCGCTGATCGCGGCGCCGACGGCAACGCGCTTCGCGTCTGAACGATATTAACGCGTTGGTCGATCGTCGCCGACGACGTCGCGTTCGAAGCGCCGCCGCTGCCAGCCGTCGCCGTCGCCGTTTCGTTCTCCATTTCCTCGGCCCAGTTAATCGTCGACATATCTTTCAGCAAATCGCCCAGGTTCAACAACGTACCCTTCGACTTTGACTTCGATTTTGACGCCGAAGCGCCGCCTATGGAACAATGAGACGTTTTTGAGGGATAAGGTCTAGAGGTCATTATTGTAAATAATTGTTTAATAACTCAATTATAAATAATTTAATGAATAAATTATTAAATGAATGAATTCTCATTATCGTGACTCGCTTGCATCCTTTTGTATATATTATATCGCTCGTTTTGTCGACAGTACATGTTACTCATCTTTTTTTGCATTCTTTGTAATCGTCGTATGTACGTTTTCAATAAAATACTTCAGTTCAGTTCAGGTGCGAAAATAGATTTCTCAGCCTAGTTGAATATTGCCAGCACATCAAAACCGTGTGTTACAGGTAAGATAAAGGAGTCGACACCATAGATGTATAGCACGGCCGATCAGGAGAAAGGATCAAATATGAGAACTTTGCTTTTTCGGGCCAGAATGACGTCAAAAACTGAGTTAAATGATTAAATGACGTGAAAATTATGTGAATATGTAGTCTATGCTCAATTTCAAGCACTTCAGAAGAAAATTCGGTAATTCTACAGAAAACCATCTATTCATGACGTCATCATCAATGATAATGATAGTGATAGTTAACCGCAATATAGTTCATTTGTTATAATGTCAAATCGATAATGCATGAATATCAAATGCCAAAGAAGTAAGCCTAATCCTGAAGATAAAAATAAAACAAATTGGGTATCTAAGTATTTTCATTTACCATTCTGTAAAAGTGCCAGAATATTTGACTTCCATTCGTTTTTAGGCTTCATTTTGCCTCAGTTTCCATTATTGCATTCTAAGGAGCCTAGAACTTGTATCACAGAACAAGAAATGACACTGCGGTTGACAGATGCTCATTTCGATGCACGCACAAATTAAATAGGTAGGCACCTTAGGACTTAAAAACTAACTTAGGCAGAATAAGTTAATTGTGTTATCAGACCAAGTGAAAACAGTAGGTACTAAAGTTGTTCGAAAAGAGCCAATTTTCTGCGTTATCTGTATAAAACAGAAAGATGCGTTAGTACCGCGTACCATCCTGGCTCAAACTTATCTGCGCCCACAGGCCCGTAACCAGGGAAAGAATAGGGGGCACGTGCCCCTCCCGAAATGAAATTTGAGAATAATTTTTTTTACTCCCCCTATGCTTGTTTAGCAAAAAAATCGCAAAAATTTATGCAGCTTCGCACCTAATTTCACAATTAGGTATTAATTGTTGTAATGTTGTATATTTAGCCCCAAACGCGCAGTTAAAACAGTCCAACAGGCTCGTACCCAGGGGGATATGGGGGTTCATGCCTCCCCCGAAATAAAATGTGAGAATGATTTTCTCCTCTACTCCCCCTTTGCTTTTTTAAGCCTGAAGTCGCAATCATAATTAGAGTCTATTTAGTCCCAAGCGCGCGGAATAAAAACAATCCATTTTTAGTCCTTATACAATCTAAAGCATACTTTGCATCAGTATATCTTGGCAATTTCGCTCGTGACCCCACCCCCCCCGAAACGAAATCTTGAATACAGGCCTGATCTCCATATTCAATCTTTATACAATATTAAGCATATTTTGTATCTATGTTTTCTGTTTTTGGCAGATTTTATGCAGAAAATAAGATCCGTGCAAGAAGAGAGAATGACAGACATTTTTCCGCAATGATAAAGTATTTTACTGATAATGTTGATTATTTTAGACTGATTTCCAACAAAAATTATGCTGGTTTAATGAAAATTTCAATATTATGATTAGCAGGTGGTCTTTTTGCACTATATTAGAAATGAAAAAATTTCGGCGCTTCTTGCTGAACTTCAAAATTAATAATGGCAATCTGTTAAGATCCAAGCGCTTGGTTAAAGATAGCCCATTCTATCCCATGCGTGCAGGCCCACATCCAGGATTTGGTTTTGGTGGGGGAGGGGCACGACCAAAATTTCTCAAAAACCTAAGGTGGGACCGAAAGATGACTTAGGCATCGCTTATTTCGCCCTCAAGGTCGTATAAATGTTCTAATATTTGTCCCTGAGGGCGAGTAATTTTTATTATCCGCCCCAAGGGCGGATAATACCATGGTAATATTCGTCATTGAGGGTGAATAATTTTTTATTATCCAGCCCCGAGACCGGAAAATTTTTTTATTATTCGCCCCTGTATCATTAAATATAGAGCATGAAGAAAGTATGGCCATTACCTAGTTGGTTATGCCTATTTCAATGGAATTAATCAGAAACCCAGTTTCAAGACATTGCTCTGACTAGCGCAGCATTGTAGGCTCAATTCCTATAACTGGTTGACACCAACCCTTAACTGCGTGACACTTTAAAGATCACTACAGTACGCAAAATGTTTTTACTTAATAATTTCGTTAATTCTAACTTACTGGCAAGGTTCGATCGGTTTTGCCAGTTTGTGGTGTAAACTGCAGAAAGTAGTGTAAACCTCAGAATTTGATAGCATTCCCTTTAAAAACTAATAGATTTTGCGCACTCAAGCAATGAACTATCATGCATTTTGAGTAAACGAATACTTGTGAATCAATGAAATAAATTGCTGAATCAGTTTGCACAAGCTCATGAATACTTGCCGTCAAAAGTGAGTACGACAATTTTTGTATAGCAGTGAAAAGTTAGTTCTGTAGAAATATAATTAAATCATGTTAATATTTGCCAGTTTGGTGGCCTATTAAACGTTCTTTATTCTCTCGAAAAACATTTCGGAAATATCAAGAATTGATTGACCTAACGCGAGATAATAGTATGGATACATGGGTGGGACAGGTTGCAAAAACGGGTCTACGACGTTTTGGCGCCAGTAACTTATAAATTATTCTAATTAAATCAATTTTAAAGAAATTTTAAAATAAATCATATATTCAGAAAGCAATTTTTACAAGATACAAAATAGCATATTGTTCTTTTCAATTCAATGAGTATCCATTTGTGTACGACTGAAAAACTGAAGAAAATCCAGCATATTTTTAGATGCATTTAATTATCTCACTTAATTCAAAGATATTTAAAAAGTAATTTATACCATAACGTAGAGAATCGGGCACTTCTAGAAAAAGAGAAGCCCTACATTTTTCCTCAAAAATTTTTTTTCAAATCTAAGTTTTCTGACCAAATTCAGTAGGTTATGCTGAACACGATTCTAACAAGATTATGCATCAAACGACAGATATTGCTTGCGGATTCAGATTGGTGCCAGACATGGGCTAAGCCCAAGACATAAATGGAGCAAAAATTGCTCTGCTCACTTCGCTAACTCCGCAATTTTTGCTCCATTTATCTCAGGCTTAGCCCATGCGCTGGCATCAATGTGAATTTAGAATGCACATAACTAAGCCTAAGCCGAAGACATTGGTAATCCCGCTCAGTCACAGTCCCTCGACGCTTCGGAGACTAACCTCAAACATTCTCAAAGGCACGACTTACTTTTCGCTTATCCTTTTGGCATTTGTGTAGCTGGTTCACATATGTATTAACATAGTCATATTATAAGGGCGTATGTGTGCGGTTGATAGCATCTGAGGAAACAAGAGAAAGTTGCTGGCAGTCGGATTCGAAATGTGGACCCCTTGCTCAAAAGTCCATAACCATAACCAATTGACTAATGCTGGTTAATTTCGATAAAGATTGCAAGGTATTCGTGATGTTTTGCTGGTTTACCAGGTGATTAGGCTTAGGCTTAGTATCATGGACTGACCAAAATGTTGGTGTCGGCGTTTAAAATAAGCCTGAGTAATGGGATGTGACGAGCGGAGCGAGCGACGTGAGTTGCATCCCATTACTTAGGCTTATTTTAAACACTGGCATCGACATTTTGATCAGTCACATGAATCTACTGGAAAAATCTGATGACTGCCTTATTTGTTTTCGACTTGACTCAAATCAAACCAGTTAGGTGGCAGCTTTCACCGGATACTACTTGCTGTATATGTACCTATAACGTGGCTATCTTAATACATATGTGAACCAGCTACACCAAGGCACTGATTATTGGCCAATGTTGGCCCCGAATTTTTCGTTAAAGGCCAATATTGGCCAATAACTGCGTGCATTAGGGGCCAATATTTGCAAGATTTAAAATTCTTAAAAAGCTCCGCGTCCATGGGTTTCGAACCCCGTACTTTTGTGTTAGTAAACTCATGCGCGCACACTGCGCCATAGCGAAATTGTGATTAAAATTCTGAAGAATGATACTAATGCTATCTCTTATATACAGTATACATGGTTAATATTTTTTGTTTGAAAGAGATTGCTTATCCTATCTTTTATGCCTATGTAGTTTGAATTGTATGGTAGGTATTTACAATTGTCGTTGGTTTGCCTTACGTATTGCAAAATATATATATGAAACACAAAAGCGTGCAACGGTGCAAAATATTGACATAATCAACGATTGTTTTGTACTATCAGTAAAACTTTCCGATCGTTTTCTCCATACTGTTGACACACTTGTTTTTGAAATTTTCGAGTCAGATATGTATCTGATACATATATGTGCATAATCTACCTGACGTGCACGATTATATCATTTTTTATGTATTATGTTCAAACTACATAGGCATAAAAGATAGGATAAGCAATCTCTTTCAAACAAAAAATATTAACTGCGTATACTGTATATAACAGATAGCATTGGTATCATTCTTCAGAATTTTGATAACAATTTCGCTATGGCGCAGTGTGCGCGCGTGAGTTTACCAACACGAAAGTACGGGGTTCGAAACCCACGGACGTGAAGCTTTTTAAGAATTTTAAATCTCGCAAATATTGGCCCCTAATGCACGCGTTATTGGCCAATATTGGCCTTTACCGAAAAATTCGGGGCCAACATTGGCCAATAATCAGTGCCCTACACCAATGCCATCCTTTTCTACCAAAATCAGGGCTAAACTTTACTATATGGTGTGAACGGAAAACTTGCAGATGTACGTTGAAAGGAACGATATTGATTGAAATGAGGAGGACATGCATAAAGAAAGTGCGGAAAAAAATTTTATGAAAAACGGACCAATATTGGTGAAGATAGAGTTACTCAGGATATAGCTACATTAAGGTGAAATATTTTACAGTTTACCAAAATTTTCCGAATTTGGGCTGAAAAAACATATGTATCTGACATTTTCAATTTCGCTGATTACGAAAAAAATAAGTTTTATTTTACGGGGAAAAAATTTTGTTCGAAAATTTTTAAATTTGAAAAAACAATTTTTGCATGTGCTTTCTGTCTAGATAATGTGAAAATTCATGTTTCTGCTTAAATGACGCTTAGGCTTAGGCTTAGTTTATCTGAGAAGGTGTTTTCGGCTGCTTAGGTCGAGGTCGCTCCCGCATAGGTCGAGGTATAGATGCTTAGGTCAACGTATAGATGCTTAGGTCGATGTATAGATGCTCAGGTCGATGTATAGATGCTTAAGTCGACCTAAGTAGGGTACATGTTATTCTGCATTCCACTGTTTGAATGTTAAAATAGTTGGAACTTTAAGATTATCCAAAAATGCTGTTTGAATCGTCTTTAAGTAGAAATCTTTAACTGGATGTAAACAATGCTAATAATAGTGAAATTAAAAAAAATTTCTTGAAAATTTGGGCAAAAAATTACAAAAAATTTTTTCTTTAATAATTAGTAAAAATTGGAAACCTTTGATAAACTGCTAAAATTCCTTGAAGTGGCTCAAAATGGTGAATGTCGAAGTATGATGTTTGAAGTACCGTAACTCTGTGAGTTTTGTATGGGATTTGGTTTATTATTTTTTCCGCGCCTTTTAGTGACACAAGGTATCGTTTTTGCGCAATTGTACGGCAGTTCTGCCGGAATGGCGCAAAATCGGTTCACACCATATTCTTCAAAAAACTCCCAAAATCAGTTTACAACTTTTTTCCAAATAACTTACTGAAAAATGTTTCCGTGCGATAATATTGTAAGAATCGAGTTCAGCACACTCGATCTGGTCAGAAAACTTGGTTTCGAAAAAATTTTGTGAAAAAATGTAGGGTCCCTCTTTTTTCCAGTAGTGCCGGTCGAGTCGACACTCGACAGACATGTCTAATAGACGTTGTGAATCTAAACAGCTTACCAGACGCTGCACTAGCTGGAACGGCTTCCATAGCGCTTTATACGCAGACTCTCAATCAATCCTTAGGCAAACAGCAGGTAGCAAACTGAACTTTTACTTCTTATTCAAGTTCGTCGAAATTTGCCAAATGCTACTCGAAAGCATTAGATTTGCTTCACAAAAAGCAAACCGTGGGATTAGGCGGGACAGATAGAAAACAAAATAAGCGTCTGTAAAGTTGCAGTAAGTCGCACAATTTTCACTTAGATATATTCGCTTAACACTTGAAAAAATTGAAGCAAAACACGTTGCAAATATGCTATTTTATGCTATTTTCAACAGGTTATGCATGAATCGAGTAAGCAACTACCGTAAGATAGACTATCAGAAAACAGTGTCGAAGTTGCATTATTGCCTTATCTTGCTAATCGCATGCTGTTTATTTGTGGAAACTACGCATCCATTAATATTCAGTGCTAAAAAAGTAGCTACAATAGTGATTTCAAGACAGCCTAAAGTAATAGAACATTGCATCGTGAAGTTCAATATGCTAATCAAGAGCTGTACTCAGTGCAACGTCCTGGAAGTATGGCTAATTTTCAATGTAAACTATACACACCTGCTGAGTGAGAAAACTATGCAATCAGATGCGTAATTCTGACGGTACGAAGAGCATTTTGAAAAAGCTTAAATTCTGAAATGTTCTAGCTGAAGTGAATTTCAAGCGTGAACATTACGCAACTATTAGGTGTTCTCGAATACAGATAACTGCAGTTCTGATTTACGATTTATAAAATTCGAAGCGGCTACGCTAATATAGGCAGAGGTCAGCGGGTACCACACGTGGGCGTTGAGGGGATGATTTAGACCCCCAGAATCCGGCAGGCCCCACCCAGGAAATCGATAGCCCATAAATTTTCGCTACGTTTTTTGCCAGCTCTACACCAACCAGACCCGGCAGAATTCAGGCTGCTGACATGCATGGTATTTACGAAGCCTCGGAATTATGAGTGATGGACGATTTTCAAACGTATCCAAGGATACTACAAAACTGCCTTCGATGCTGACCATCGTTAACCTTTAAAAAATCCTGAGTAGTACTCCGTGGCACCCTGGGGTTGCCACCAACGCACTTTTGCACTTAAGTGCACTAGTATACGTACGCGTTTAAAACGCATACTAGTTGGTGACGTAGGCCCCGACCAACATAGGGAGGCCTATAGCGAGTAGGGGAGAGTGGTCAGAAGCACTGAAACGCTCAGGCGCTGGACTGGTCATCTAATGGTCAAGAAAAAGTATAATACATTGTAAATGAAGTTTAGTCAGAGCCTAGGAGGGCCCCGATCGACCTAAAAGATGGCAAAAAGAAGGTTAGGCGCATGGTCAATATGGTCATCTAATGGTCAAGAAAAACTAGATACATTGTGAATTAATGTTCAGTACAGCCTAGGGGGCCCCCGACCAACCTGGTAGACGGCCAATAGCGAGTAGGGGGTGTGCACTAAATGCTTCGGACAAGTCATCTAATGGTCAAGAAAAATAAAAATAGTGTAAAGTAAATAACAATACAAAATTGCCAAATTTTAAATAATTAATTTTTGGCGCATGGTTAAATAAGCGCTTGGGCTTGGAGTGGTCAAAACACTATCATTTTAGGTATTGCTTAATCGGATTTCATTGCTAAAATAAGAAGAAAAGAGAAGTGATAATGAATACGTATTGTACTTATTTGCAATTAATATTCATGTAATCTTTTATTTCAAGTAAAATATCACCTAGCTAAAACACTAAATACTACGTAGGTACGCATACTAGCAAGTATAATATAAATCTAATACTATGTAGATACTTGCGTCGCGACGCTAACACATTATTGAGTATAATTATCATATTGCGGTTGATAAGTGCGAAACAATGAATCGGGCGGATATGTATCAAAATCTCCCTCAAACATTAACGGTTGCGATGGATAAATGGGCAACTCAAGTTCCTCAATTGATGTGCCATCTTGTTGTTGATGTTGATCCGAGTTGTTTAAATTTTTCACTGCGTCTAAATTTATCAATGCTATTACTTAATGTATAAATGAAAAACAAGAAAACTCATTACCACGCGTTTCTTCATCATCAAAATTGATCATTTTTAACGATTTATCATCACCATTATTATCTATACAAATGTAAAAATAATAAACATAACTAATAATAGTTATTGATAATGCAAAATTTTACTTTTCATCTTCTCAATCGCCTGCACAATATCGGCTTTTTTATCTTGCCATTGGCAAAACTGTGAAGGTGTAAATTCGACCTGTTGCTTCTTCTTATCATTTTTAATAATCAATAATCTATTTTTTGATACAGTATTAGTTTCGATCAATGCAAAAGTATTATTCGACAAATCAATTTCTTCCATGGGTTTACCAAGCATCAACCCGTCAATAATCTGGTTTGTCATCATAACCAGCTTTTTGTATTGATCTTCCACCATATTAATCCCATGGGTCGTAGGGTACAATGGTGGTTTGTCGAAAAATTGACAAATGCGAAATGCAACAGAAACAATGCCTTTCCACTTTGATACCAAGCAATACAAATCGCTACCCAAATTGAATTCAAAACGCATGATTATAAGTTTAAGAGCAGTACAGCAAAAACGACCTCACGAATCTAGCTATAAGGTTTCAATGATCGAAATACCAAAAAAATTTTCAATATCGTGTTTTTTACGTCATCAGTCATGTGACAACTAATTTGATAACACTGAGTACTTGCAAATCTTTTTCATTAGTCATATATCGAGTCAATATTTTAAGTTTACACAGTGTAATCAAAATAAACTTGACGAGTGTGATCAATCATTAGGAGGGAATCGAATTCGGCATAAATTATACATTCAATACCACCAACAGGTAAGGCTTTTCGAAATTGCATTTCTAAACTAGTCGTTCCCTCTCTTATCAATTCCCACGTATTGGTATCGGTACCATCGGCACTGAGTTCAAATACAAAAAAGGTACTGCCATTTAAAAATTTTCCAACACTAATCATGTTTCCTTTGTCATCCTGAGCAATACCTAAACCATCAAATAATTGTACATAGGAGCGAAGAAATTGATTTCCATCAAAATTTAGTCTATAGGGAGTAGAGGGTACGCTAGTTGCGCCACTGACAATTTTAATTTCGGAAATTCCAAAATCTTGAAAATGGAACGGCAATAGTGCGTACGATCCTCTCGCTGATTCGGCGTTCACCATACCAACAACTAAGCGTCTTGGTAAGGGTCCACTGAACAACAAATTTAAAGGCGTCGATCTTCGGTTCTCTGTTACATGCAGTGTTGTGATTTGAGTGCGTCTAATTGGGTATTTTAAAGTGGTTTGTTGTAGCATCGATTCGAGAGCGAGCGAAATTCCATCAGTGACTTCAACTTTTCTAACATAAAAGCACATTTGTTTGACCTCTATTTTATAGTCTGTAGTTGGGTTCTTAGCATTGTCAATTAAACAAAATTTATCATTGTTTCTGTATAACTCTAGACGTAGTTCGCATTGGTTAATTAAAAATCTTTCTTGAAGCATTAGATCAGCATGCAAGGGCGCCATCACTTCAATCCATGCGCTATCTTTGAAAATGTCCATTCTTTTGTAATAGCCATGTTTTTCTCCCATCTGCTCATCATCATAATCAGAGTAATACATTGCTGCTTGCAATTGACTTTTCTTCGCATCTCTTCCAAAATTTAATTCAGTTTCCAAGAATGAATGATAGGCATACTTATCACCGCTGTCGGAAATTAGCTTTCCATTTAGGAAAATTTTGATTTGTTTAAAAAAGTTTTTCCAATCAAATTTATAGGCAGTACAACATCGCCGCCTAAAACTCCCTGCGTTTTGGTTAATTTGCAATTAGTGCAATTGGGTTTTGTAATTCGAATTACAAAATAGATGTAATTTTTGGATAAGTCTATCATATACATGTCGGGTGGCATTCGAAATTCGTACGGTCCATCATTGGTGCACGAATTTTGCAACTGAACTTCGGACCAAAAAGATCTTTGAATCGCCACTTGCATAGTTGGTACAGTAAAAGGTCCAACTCGCTCTTACTGCTAGGAATCGAGCTCGCGTCTAATAGTTTACTCATAATTAATCAGCAAAAACATCCAAACCAACTGATTTAGGGCGTTTAGTTTTTCTAAATGAAGGTTTTGCGCTGCGCTTTCTCTTTTAAGCACTCTAACTCTTGACTGCTTTTTACGTACGCCAATACCCTTTCCGGATTGATGAATTTGGTCGGCCGTATCGCGCAAAGCTTGGGCCGCACCGGACTTTCCGTGTTCAATAACACTCTCTTTGAATTTACGACCCGTGGCTACATCGGCTGCAATTTTTAATCCACTTACTAATGCATGTTTTCCAATAGTTTTAAATAAAGGCAGAGCTAGTCGATATAAGCTTTTGAAGAAACTGCCAAGCCCTTCCCCCGGTGATAGGGGGCATATGCCTTGAAACCTTTGATCGCGCCGCCTAATTGGTATTGCGGATTTTCGGACAAAGTGTTTTTATAATATTCCAACCAGTCATTGGCACTGTCGGGCACATAAATAACGTGCATTTTTTTATTGAAAATAAGGAGAGCGTTTACGAAAATGAAGCTTCACAATTGTTTTGCCAAACTCAAATGAAACAAATTCATCAAGATCGGTCTTTATATTAATTTCGATCCACGCTATATCTTTTAACAAAACTGGTAAATAATGAGCATTGTCAAAAACCTTATTTATTATGTTTCCGAATTTACCTTGTACCTCAACAATACGTAATAAAGGCGCCACAATGTTTCCGACAATCTGATTTTCTACAATATTACTATAGATGTACATGGTGTCAAAATTATGCTTTCCTATATCTGGCGCATTTGTACTGAATACCCTAATAGGTTCACTGTCCGATGTGAATCTGTATATGGTTTGATTAAACCCCAAAATTTGGGATAGTTGTTTATTCGCATATACACCTTTGACAATTGTGGGATCGAGGAAAAAAATGATCTGATTCTTTGCAGCATTATATTCTAATCGTAGGACACTGTTGTTGTCAATTTTATTTTGTAATTGTTTCAGACTATTTTGGACAGCCATATTAATCACAATAACAAGACTCTCAATCGTTTCATAATTTCCGGCCGGGAAAATGATTTTTTCGAATTTCTTTAATTGTCCTAATTCTATTTGTAGCATAATATAGTTTTGACCCTGTTTTATCGTATACCATGAATAAGGATAAATAAGTTCTACTAGCGCAACTTCCCATTCACCATCCAATCTAATTCTGTGAGGTAATTTCACTCTAAAACTCGAAGCACTACCATCTTTTTCAGTATTGCTAGGCAAGGTGACATAAAATTGAGTAGAATCCTGCATGACAATAGACGAATATTTTATTGAAATGATATGAATAATTATGTAAGCGCCTTATATAAATTTCATTTTCCAGTAAGGTACATAGATTTGCAAATCGATAGAACGACAGGTACTCGGACAAACATTATAAGTATTATGCATAAACTCGCACACAATACTATCATTATGTAATAAATTTGACCCTAAAACTGTACTAATTTTTATATTTCTGCAACAATGAAATAAAAAAATATACAATACAGACCACAAGATGCACTAAATGAACTCTGATAACGAGTTTTATTACAATACTGGGCATTACTGTTTTTTTGCATAAATAAAACCAACGAGTTCACATAGGGCGCGAGTCCAAACGAATCAAAATAATTAACATTGCCAATGGAATCGAAATAAAAAGCAACCCAATGTTGCCCGGCTCGATTGTGAGGGTCTGTATTTGCAATAAGCGCTGCTGGGCGAAACAAAATTTGTAACGGCAATTGGTCGCTGGCAAAAACACCGAGAAATAATTGCTTCAGTGCAGTATCTTTCCTGACAATATTAACGATTTCAGCGCCATTCATTCTAAATCCGATTCCAAAATCCACTCGTTAAATTTTTCCGGATATCCAAACCACTTTACTAACAGTTGCACTTGACCGTCCTCGCAACCGTCGCTTCTTTAAAATAGTTTCAATCTTATATGCACGATTTTCAGTATAATCAATCTTTTGCAGCTCTCGTTCATAAAATGTACCAACAATGTCCTCACCGCTCAAATCCACCAGTTAATATATGGGTTCAGTTTGATGGCTAATTACCCGAGAAATTTTAAAAATTTCTTCAGTGTATTGAGGTTTATAGCTTTTTTCAAATATCTGACGGTACTTGGAAATGCGCACATAATCACCAATAAACAATTTAGGTTTCTTTCTATATTTTGACGTCCCATATAATGTGTGTAGTACTTGTTGAACATTATCAATATTAACATCCACTGGTCTCATTTTAATCGATCTATGAATACTATTGTTATAATTTTGAACCAGCTTATCTAGAATATCGATCCATTTATAGGTTGCATTTTCAGTAAAATAACGATACATTTTATTCTTCAGTGTACGATTAAATCTTTCCACAACAGCACATTTAATATCTTCGTTCTGAGATGTAAAAAATTCAATGTTTTCCAATAAGAGTACGTTTTGAAATTCCTGATTGAGAAATTCCTTTCCTTTATCAGTGCAAACACGCCATGGTTTACGTCCTTTGTTGAGAATGCTTTTAAACGCATGGGCTACGCTCGTACCTGATTTGTTTTTCATTGGTTGTGCCCATGCGTACTTGCTTAATACCTCAATGCATGTAAGAATAAATTTAAAACCCATCATTGTAATCTTTCAACAAGGTCAAATCGGCCAGATCCAATTCCCATTGATGATCAATATCAAACACGTAAATTTTATTGCGTTTAAATTTTTTATAAGCCTGTTTATGCAGCGTATAAGTATCTTGGGAAGATAGCCATTGCTTAACTTGAGCTAAAGTAATTGAGGCATCTTTTGCCTTTGCGGCATCATACAATAATTTGACACTTGCAAAAGATGAGGGATTGTTCAAATTTTTATAAATAGATTCAAGCAACCAATTTTTGTTCATCTTAAGAAATAATATAAATTATCTTTATTGTACCGGTTGTTATATAAAAATTTCAACCATTATCCGCATACAGTGGCGAGTACTTTAATCGTTTTGGTAATGAACTTCTTGCGGCTGTCATAAGATCTAATTTACGTTTATGACGTATTGGTTCTTGCTTAAATCGCTTTTGCAAATGTCTCTCGGGCAAGTTAAGCTTGCGCTTACGCATTAACTCCTTCTTTAATCTTTTTACTGTAGGTAAAGTTGAATCTTCAAACTTGCGCTTAAAGCGCCACTTCCATTCTGGTATGCGTACTTGTTGTTTATATACTCTTTGTTTTGATTTTGCCATATGTTGTTTTCTTTTTAATTTATGATCAACTGATTCCTTTGTTGTCCCTATTCTCTTTGAAGGCGGTTCTTCTAATTCCAATTTGCGTTTCACGCCGCTTGGCTCTTCTTGCAGCGGTACTACTGATGATTCATCATACTCCATTTTATCATTAATCATTTCGAGTCTATTTGGATTTCCAATGTAGTCTACGGGAATATGTTCTTCAGATAGGACCTGAGCCAATTCTGATGCGCCAATAGGGGGTTTGGCCGCATTGGTTCGTTCTCTACTGAAATCATTAATTAAATCAATAATGCGAGAATTGGGAATCGTTCGACCCTTGATTGCAATTTCGCCATTGTCATTAACATTAATCATGTTACTATGTTGAATGTGCGACATTAACAGTTTAGCCTTTTTTTGTTTACTTTTTGGCATATCTCTTAGTACCGATTCATACCATTCTGGCTCTAGTTTTTCATCTTCCTTAATAATTAAAGGTTGTGGTTGGTGTTTTTCAGCTTCCAAGTTCAAATAGCGACTAAATAGTTGGGAGTACAACTGAAATTGTCGCTCAGCGCTCTCTTTACTATCCAAAATCTTTTGAAGCTCAGTTTTAAATTCGTCAATTTGTTTTTGTATTGGTGATTTTTCTGTAGTGGACTGATTCGAAAAAACAACATCTTGAGGAACCAGCACCATCTTATTTGTAAATTTCATCTTTTTGTTATAATATCCGCAAGTAAACTACCAGCAATGCTGAGTAATGGACCTAGTATTAAAGGCAGAAGTCCGCCTTTTTGAATAATTTTGCGTTTTTTAAATAAATTTGTTCCTTTTTTGGAACCCAAGTACCGTATTTCTCGTTTATGGCATTTAAGTTGTTTCTTTTGATGTCGAGACAGTGGAATATTACCTCGTAGCAAGTTGAAACAAATATCAGAAATGCAATAAATTAAATCTTTAGATGCTTTCTTTAAATATGCTCTGCGCTGAAGAGGATTACACGTGGACAATACTTTTAATTCGTCAAAATGAGTCTGCAAACGATGCGACATATTAAGACAAATACAAAATATAAAACTAACGATTAATCAAGCACGACAATTATTTATAGCAAAAAAGCAGCCTCATCCTTGAAAACTTGCAAAAAAAATTTTTCTCGCTGCACAATACTGCAATCGTTGAACAATGAGAAATCACATTTATCATCTCGCGATATACCGTCGTACAACTCTTCGATAAAATCAGTGTGTATTTGACGTTGTTTCATATTCTTTGCAAGCTCAATTGCAAAGTACCAAAAGTTTGTAATACGCCTACGTCCATGCAAATCATTGAACATGTTGTAATTCTTAGCCGTTTCTTTATGCGATCTTTTTGCTTCACATGTGAAACGGGTCCAAAATAAATCGGCGAGCATTTTCTTTTCTTCATTTGATAAAATCATGCCTATTTTATAATGCACTATAAGTATCTACTTTATTAATGATTTAAAAAAAGGCATCTTACCCTTGACTTTACTATGAACCAATCTAACAAACAATTCGAATGTCGCCGAGACCATTTTAGAAGAACCAACCAAATATCATCAAACAAATTGAATCAATGAGACGTACCAATTTAAATGCTCTTTTTAGCTATTGTTGAATTTAGCGATTGAACTAGTTGTAGCGTATTTTTGTATGGAAGATTTACAGGACCCAGGTGAAGGGAAAGAAATAAATTATCATATGCGCAGCAAATGTAAATTTCAGGAGTGTAGAATATCAATCGATCACAATTTTTCATTTGAAACACCTTGCCCTTCTCAGCGGGACATTCTAAATTTAATTGAATGAATTTTAGCAAGTTTGCATATCTCAACACTGGTAATACTATACAATGTGGTATCGTTGGTTATAGTATTTGGCGAGTGAATTAAAATCAGCGTATTATCACATTTGTTAGCAGCACAATTTCTTGCATAAGTATCGTAACAAATTCCACTGGCGAATGCCAAAAATAAACAAATGGCTAATAGCGGTGATGTCAACATGACTTTGTGATTTATAATGAGTGTTTGAAGTGCAGATCTTAAAAAAGCGTGGTGGCCATTTTCCATTCAAAGAGCAATAAATTAAATTACCGTTCGTCAGATATACCAAAATGAAGAATGAACTGTTAGTCTACACACTCCGTATATATCATTATTTAGGTACATATACATAATTTACATTATCATTCGGAAATATGTTTGTTCTAAGTCGCATGTTTTCGGGTGTTGTTTGACATAAATCAATCAGCAAGTACCCAAACGGCTCTTTTGTAGCATCCAAATATGCTTCAACAAAATGCTTAGAGCCAGGGAATAATTGCTTTGCTAAATTTTGAACTTGTAACTTGTCAGATGGGTTTTTCATCAGCACTAAGTACTGCGTATTAATTTGACTTGTACGTAATCCATCAATGAACGCATTTTGAATTATGTGTACGATAGATAAATTCCAATGATGCGAGCCTTTGGTGAACAGCTCGCTCAGTCTCGAATCCGATTTCAAATCATACATTAAATCATCCAAAATTAATAATTTAGGCTCATTTTTATTTTCTTTCAGTTGCTCAAAACTGGGAATTCCTTCAATAAACTCAACTTTTCCCAATAAATCCTCATACGACAACTGCCATTCAGTAAAGCACCAAAAAATTTTAATAGGAACTGGTTTTATCATTTCATTAGAAAATTGTATGAGTCTCTTAACAAATTCGGTTTTACCCGATTTCGTTGGTGCTGAAATTATACAATTGAATGGATGCCCTAATCTAACATCCATGTTAAACGTCAAATGTTAATGTATCGTCACAATCAATAGCGTTTTTAATTATCAAAAAACCTTCAGTAAACAGATTTTTTGCAAAATTTAGTTTGCTAATATAATTTGCAATATCATTACAGCATATAAATACATATGGCGTATTATAAATAAACTTAAAACAAGTGTCAATTTCAGTAGAACAATCAAAATCAACACTGACGTTAAACCTCGCGGCTTTGTTTATAAAAGCAGGAGCGCGTAAAACCAAAATTAAATCTTTTTGCGTACAATTGGTTAATTTTATTAAATCATCATTAGGATCAAATGATGTATTTATAGTCAACAAATTACGAGGCTCGCTAGATACTCTTAAATGGGGTAAAAGAGATTCTTCGGTGCGCTTTGTACTATAAGCACCAAAAGCTGTTTGTGCAGTCAAAAATATAAATAAGAGAATGTTTTTCATTTCTAACCAAATTCTGTGTAAAAATTTAATTAAATGAAAATTATTTTTCAAACAATCATTTATATATGTGTTTAGTACCTATATTAATTGCATAAGTTAGGTACTTATGATCAGTAAGTAGGTATACTAAAACTAAACATCTGTTTGTGTATCATATGCTAACGATATGATGTTATAGTCAAGTGTTGTTATTTATTATTAATCCTGCCAACCATATGGAATCGTACTGAAGTTATTACAAACAATGCGTTTGTTATACACAACACGAAACTTTTTTGGAACAACCTTAGAAACAACTTCTCGACAAACGCCTTTCCGATGAATGCGATTGAACGTTATTGTGATTTCATTAGTGCAATTCCATTTTACAAAATCACGAACCAATCGAATAAGCGATTTAAAATTTACACGCCTGGTGGCATACTGCGACAATGTAATACCGCGTACTTTATGTACATAATGTTCAATTCCATCATTAGCACCACATATTCGATACCCATAATTCTTCGGTCCACCACTACAAAACTCCTTAATGTACGCATTTTCTCCATATTCGCGCAACTCGTTTGTCATATCACCAAGGCACGATCCTATGGGCACTCGATATTCAAATGGATTGTTTAGATTAGAAACATAAATTATACTGTCGGTGTCAAAGTAAAGCACGCGGCGATTAAGTTTTTCAAGATAGGAGTATAATTTTAAGCGTGCGTGCGTTGTGACATAAGATGCAATCACTGGATTAGTGTTGCCCATCACATCAACGAAATCATCGTGTTGTCTGTATGTAACCATAACCATGTCGTCTCCAATACCGTGAATAGCCAAAACTTCATTCGATGGGTCGAAAACGTGTTTGTAGTACTTGGCTGGATCTGTAAAATATACAGTCTTGCTCAAATTGTTCCGCTGGCCAAACTGAATAAGAAATTTATAAAACAACAAAATGAATTAAAAATTGCACATTGACTATGAAACAAACAATTTATTAAATGCACTCACATTGCAATAAGTACCCTGAAATAAAGGACATAGGTTAAAGTATGCTTTTAAAAAAGACTCACTTTGCCCCAAAATGAATTTAGCATTAGCTTGGCTAATGCGCGTTTGCCTGGATTTTTTCGATATTCTCTACATCGAGGCTGATATCTTCACGTTGTTCAATATAATTGATGTAATCTAATTTGTCCTGCTCAGTTTTTGCATGCACAGGAAATCCTTCGGCTTCCTGTAAAATGCATTACGACTGAAAAATAACAACACACACACATTTGATCATAAACGCAATTTCATTACTAGTTTCATCTTCATGAATGTGTTGACGTACTTGGCGAACAGTCCGCCATCTGGATTCTCATCACAATCATACTGTTCCACTTTATCGTAATGCCAAACTTCGACAATTTTCAAAATCTAAAGAGCTCTAAAATAAATTAAAAATTTGATAAATGAAAATCAAATGTAAAACCTTGTAGCCCTTTGTCAGAGCCTTGTACACTTCCAGTGTGACCCACGTGGCTTTCAAAGCGCGCTCTTGGTCATCATGCTTGCAGGGTTCATTTTGTTGCAGAATTGCACACATTTCACACAGTGGGAACATTAATTTTCCACCAGTCCGAAATGGTAAAACTGGGTGGAATAAGTTTTTTGGTGGTAAGATTGTGCACTTTATCAATCCCTCGTAAGGTTGATTGTGAACAGTAACGTTTTCAAAGTTTTCGGTAATAATTTTAGGATGGCCGATTGGGTATTTTCCATATTTGTTTACATACGGATATAAACTGCATAGTCTATATAATTAATTTTTTGCATTGGAGCGCCACTCACAAAGTCCCTTTTGACCTTTTTGTATAGCTTAATCGCATTTGTTCTTCCTCCGTAGAAGGCTGAAAAATTTTAAACTAATTATAAAACACAAATTTATAACAAAAACTGACTCACCATCTCGTGGATTTATTGATGATTCATCCGTGTCAACATTGTCAAAATAGCGCTTCATTTCGGAATTGGTAAGAAGTTGTTTTTTCAATTCGCATTCCCACATTTCCACAAGCATGTATCCCGCCTGAGCAATAAACTTTGCTCTCTCCCTCGTACGATCGTACGCTTCCTTTGCCGTAAAAGCCTTATTCGCACTAAATTGATAACGTTTTGGCATGCAACTAGGACACCCATGCCAGTAGCAGCCGTAAAATTCGAACACGACCCGTCCACAAATCCCATCCACTCTGTATTTGCCAATTTTGGCCTCATACCCATTTTACTTGTGCCTAATATACAAACCCTCCTTGAAAGAAACCCATTTTATCCATTTTACAGCAATAATAGATTGTTTCTCTGTCCGCCTATATCCATCTGCCGGAATAACGCCAATTGTGTCCGATTTTAAAAACAATTTCCTAAACACCAAATTGCAAGCACTGGCAATTGTTAACGATTTTTCAAAGGGATCGATGGTTGTCTCGGCCACAAAAGTATCACGGAACTTCAAACAACACTGACGCAAAACTGTGACATCGCTGTCACAGTACTTTAGTAACTCTTCCCGAAAATCGAACGTCTAAAATTATTAAAATTAAATGTGATCAAAAACTGTAAATGTAATAATACTTTGATACCTTTCCCTTTTGCTCGCTGTACCACCATTGAAACTTTTCATATTCATTGGGTTTCATTGAAGTCGGGAAGTAAAAATATTGATCGGGCCATGGTCCAACGTACTACCAATTATTACAAACATTAAATCCGTGGGGGAAGTGTCCCTTACAAACTTCGGTAACACCAAACGCCTTTGGCAAATTTGCCAGCTTCATTGGGAGGAAATTGAATGAATCGATAAATTTTATTGTTCCACAGCTGATTGACATAAGTTCTAGCCCTTAAAATACATCACATTTTAAAAATATGCATACAAAAACTTTCATAAAATTATAATTGTTTCAATTATCAATGTATATAACTAACATCTATTACAATTTTTCAAAAATTTTATGTACCCTTGCTTATGATTTTCGGCGCGATGCCTTGTTTGTGGAAGAACTGCAGAATAAATTGTCCATCGTAACCTTTCATGTTATGGGCGATAGCCGTAACATGTTTCATTGAACACAAAAATGTACAAAATTCGTACACACATTGCTCGCCCCAAAAAATGTGTTTCCTCTTTCGACAATGCCCGCAGTTTATGTCTAATTCAATATGGCGACAACTGTCGCACGCTAGATGAGCTACGATCAAATTTGGTACATGTTCGAGCTCGGGTCCATAAGCGGTATCGCGCAGGACCCGCTCCTGAGTGCTTTCTATATCAAAAAACACAAACGTCATAATGAACTCTTCTTTTTCATGCTTACTTCGCTTGTTGGAATCATTCACGTAACCTGGATCGATTAAATTTTCTTCCTCGTCATTTGCAATCTTTTGTATATAACATAAATGACCTAAAATTGTAATCAAATAAAGAATTATTAAATATAAAACATAGAAACTAGTAATTAAAAACCTTTTATTTTGACCTCCATTTTGCAAACGCGGCAGTAAAAATACCCACACTTGTGCTCTTTGTTCTTCTTTTGACCCCCACTAATATGTTTGCCGCATCGTTTACATCGTTGTACACGCATGCATACAGAGCTGCTTAATAGTCCTTTTTTGCCTTGCGATCTGTAAACTCGACGGTGATTTTCGAAGCAATAGTAGCTGTAGAAAAAACGATTGCACGTTGAACACGTCAAGATTTTATGTCTTACGCAGGCTGGCGAGTGATAACAGCATGGGCATTTTTGGGCGCAATGATGATTTTCTCGACAATTATAGGCGACATTGCACTCCTCGCAAAAATAAGCCATTGAAAAGAATCCAGTAATTCGGCTTATAACCGTATAATGATTATCGTGTTGATACAAATGAATCACCTCGTTTGATTTTGGCCCTTCAAATGATTAAAATAGATTAAGCAAGCACAATACATAAATGGCTAAAAATATAACCCTTAAAACTAATCAAGTTTATACAAATGCCTTACTATCATTGCAGTTTTTTTTAGCTCAAAATATGAATTGCATTACTATCATTTCAGTTTTTTAGCTCAAAATATGTAAGAAATGAGAATATAAAAAATCAATGCCTCTAAAGTTATCAAGTTTATACAAATGCATTACTATCATTGCAGTTTTTTTAGCTCAAAATATGTAAGAAATAATATAAAAAATCATTGCAAATGATCAAAAATATTAATCGATTAGAACCTATAAAAGATAATAAACAAGCAATGTACCTTCAAATAATAAATTATTTGCTCCAATCCTCGTAAACACTTTAATTTGATATTCGGGCATCGCTTGTTGCAATTTCATCAGCTCGGGAATACCACAGGGCCCCTCGTGATTTTCAAGGCCCGCCAACTGCATCAGCTCAAGGGCTTTATTCTTTTGTGCCTTATATCTACGTAAATCACCCTTTCGTATTATGTTCCAATGATATGCAGGATCTTCCTTATGTAAATATGAGCGAGCAACAACAAGGGCTCTAGGCAAGCAGAAATCATCATTATTGTTTATTTTTATAAAACATCCTCCGTGTGAGCGATTCAAAAATTTTTCGTGTAAAATTTGTTTAGAAAATCTTCCGGATCCGGTTGGAGGCGTTACTGTAACAATTTTAATGATTAAATCGTCCGAATCTATTTTAATTTCTTGATTCGATTGTAATACGCGTTCAATTTGATTCAAAATTATTTCTCCCGTAATATTTAAACTATTTCTAAAATGTAATAAAATGGGCTTGTCCAAATTCGAATGCGATAGTTGTAAGCCAACTAAAGCCCCAGGGTTCGTTCGTGACATAATGCTATTCACTGCATGATCAAAAATTAAAGGTAATTGTCAATCAAAATTATCCAATTTGTTTGTATTCGAAAACCGAAATTTGTACTCGGAACCCTCAGTATTAAAACGTCTGATACGTTGAACTACAGGATCACTCAATTCGTAATACCATTGTGGCTTAAAATTATCATCTTCAAAGTCCGATACTTCTAAATTTACATCATCATCATCATCTTCAATGTCCGACTCTTCTAAATTTGCATCACCTTCGCCGACCTGCTTGCGGTCAGATGCTACCCATTCGTCGATTGTAATCAAACTCGAAGTTTCAAAAGAGCCCAAACTTTCTACATCAGATACGTCTTCTAATATTACTGTATCGTTTCTAGGCTCAAATACTAATTCAAGTAATGATGAATCACTCGATTCTCCCGAAATACTCGAATAATCCAAAGATAATTCGTAATCACTATTACTCATTTTGAAATATTGCGCTAAACAAAAATTTGTTTCTAAAAATTTTGATATAAAACAAAATTGAACATTGACGTTATGTTTTCAAAAATTATAACTAGTTTTTAGAGTCGAATTGAAAATTACATGAAATCTAGTTTTATATTAGATTCAAATGATCTAAGCTAATGATGTCAAGTTGCAACACATAAAACGAGTATTCAGTTTAGAATCTTTTGTGAAATATACTTTGACTCGATTGTACGTACCGTTTTGAAGCTTATTATAATTTGTTACAAAATTGTTGAAAATGGAGGACGATTTGATGTTTAAAAGGAGCGAATTTAACCTGGGAGAAAATGTTTACTTTTTAGTTTCGAAATTTAATGGGTATCCCAGTAATGGTTTTAGGGTGTGCAAAAATTTTGGAAACATTAACAAAATTTATCCAACAAAAGTCGGAATTAATTTGAACAGACAGCAATACAAAGAGTTGTGCGCCGCTATAAATGAGATCACTATCGCTCTAAACTCAAAAGTCGGCTTGGAAATCGAGTTAAGCCACGCAGTTTCGGTAAAAGTTCTGATGATGGATAACGATCAAATGATGATACGTTTGGAAAGCACTCTCAAACATCAAGAAATTATTTTGACCTCAGAACAGTTCGAATCGTGGAAGATTCAACAAAACGATATCCAAATGGCTATGAATCGTGTGCAAGGTAAAAATTACCGTTTTTATTTTTATTGCCATATTATTTCTATTATCTAATTAGTTATTGCGTAACTATTATTTATTTTTATCATTTAGCTCTTAATTTTTCTAATTATTTCTTATAATTATTATTTTCTATCATAAATTATTTTTAATCATATATTTTTCTAATTAATTTAATAATTAACGTACACAATTGTCTTCAGCATAAATAATAATGCTATCTACTATCGAATATTTTTAGAATAATACTGTATTAAAAAACATTATTTTGCATACATATTTACTCTATCAAATTGACATTTAGACAAATGCTTCGGAGAGAACGATACAAAAGGGTTAAAAAGGAAATGGTGCACAAAGCAAGAAGATCCAACCAGAGCCGAAAGACAAGAAGGTACGAGTACCTTTTTAATTTATTATATATTTTTTCAAAATTAAGCCCGCAATTTTTCACAATATTCTTATTTAGGTGTGTAGATAAAAATAAATAATTCAATATACAATATTAATCATAAAGAATAAAATTGCTAGATAGAAAAATTGCTTAAATATCTCCAAATTTTAAAAATATCCAACAAGGTATGTATAACAAAAACTCGAAAACCGAAGCAAATAATCAAGATCCCTCATCTACAAATGAAAATCGGCAATAATGAAAATAATTAAATAAATAGAACAATTTATACCTGCACTGGCGTCACTTATTACTTTAGACTAAATTAGTGCATTCTATAGTAAAATTATACCATTATTATAATTCTAAGTTGAAATGTGTATCATCAGACGAAGAAATAAAGAAAATTTTTGAAGAAATATCTCAAATAGCGCACACGGAAGAAGATTATTACAAACTGCTTTGCGAATCTATGATAAAAAAGGTTAAGAAAGTCGATGATGACGCTGATTTGAATCTAGCATCAACGTCGAGCAAGGGTGTTTGAATGCCTAAAATTTTTTTTCGTTTGAAACGACAATTTAACGTACGCTTTTATTAAATGTGCATAAGTGTAGCTTATTTTGTGTTTAATTAGATTTTTCCGCTGGATTAGGGCCAGAGGCGTTATTTTGTTTGTATGTCGTAAGTACTAGTATGAACTTAATAGGTACATATGTATATGTAGGATTTTATGTACGATTTCGCAAATTCTATGATAATCCAGCTTTGAGTCATTGCCCGTATCAAACCAATTAAATTCTATGAAATGCAGTTTTTATGACGATAATTCCGGCTTATCAACCAAGTTTGATAAAATTTTGGATAAATTCCAAAACTTCTCAACAAAATAATAAATAAACTGTGAGATAAACGTGTTTGGCCGTCCCTTCTTGCAAATAACGCCCATATGTAGTTCTCTAAATAACGTATCCTGAGGGCCTTTGTTTCGCTAATTTTGAATAAATGTAATATACGTAAACTAGCGCAAACTTTTACAATACCCAGTTTGATTTATTACATCTGTAGCTTGCCGCATGCCCTAAAGCATTAATTTACGATTATCAACTGAGCCTGATAAAATTTTGGATAAATTCCAAAACTTCTCAACAAAATAATAAATAAACTGTGTGATAAACGTGTTCGACTGTCCCTTCATTCGAAGAACGCCCATAGTTCTGCAAATAACGTATCCCGAGGGCCTTTGTTTTGCTTATTATCTTGCTGTACGCCCTAAAACATTAATTTGTACGATTATCAACTGAGCCTTATAAAATTTCGGTTAAATTCCAGAACTCGACAATGAACTACTAAATTTTAAATAGGAACATATGTAAATACTATGTACATCAAAATAAAACTAGAGCGCATAATCACTGCATACTATACCCACAGTAATCAAACGAATACAACCTAGAGGGCGTTTGCTTCGCCAAATATTAAATTGCAGTAATCTAAACTACACATATTTTGGTGATACTGACGATACAGTTTGATTTATTATCTACCACGTGCCCCGAATTTCTGTTTTATTTAATAATGTTCGCTAGATGAAAAACTTTTATTTACTCCCTAGATTTTAACCAGCTCGTAATTTTATACGGGCGGTGTTAAGTTAGGAATAGGGTTATTAATAAAAGTTTCAAAATTCCTAAAAATATAATTTCTCTAGTTTTCTCTGAATTTTATTCAATTTACTCATTTTTATTAGTAATCTAACTTAACTAAAATTCTTAATATGTTAAACGATCATAACTTTTAATTTTCTAATAAGGAATGAATCTGTATTATGACCTCGAATTAAGAAATATGTATGATATCATCCTCTTCTTACGATTTATGGATAGGAGATTGCTGTATTTTTAACGTGCAAATTGAATTTTTGATATTCGTGTACATTCCTTAATTGTAGATCACAGCCAAAATATTCATTAACTACTCGACGCTTGCGCTGCCTAGGACCAACGACCGTAGGAAATCGCCATCCATTTCTTGAAATTTATTTGTACCTATTTTCTGCGTCTGCAAATTTGTTGATCGTTATAAATGAAATTTTTAAACAAAAATGGAAAGTCAAATGCTGCGTTTTAATATTATTTAATTTATATTTCAGATGTCATCAAGAGCAAACTTGCGATATTTTTTCTACCAAATTCGCGTTTGTAAATTATTAAACGAACAAGATGCAAGAGAATCGCGGAATTTTTACACTACTTATTTTTTTCAACATTTTTCACAACGATCTATCACTGAACTGGGCAAAAAAATGGACAGAAGTCTGTATAATAACGAAGTAGAATATATTGAAGATTATATTTGGGATCATTTATTTGATAAAAACATTTCGGCACACCAATTTGCAAGACTTTTCGAACGACATTTAAGCGCGAAAAATAGAAAATTGTGGTTCAACAAAAGCCCGGCTGAAGCCATCGGTTTCGGAATGGCGATGCCGATTGATTGCTACACGAAATCATCATAAATAGTAAGTTGTGAATAATGCGCACACAAAAGTATCTGTATTGAAAGAGTGTTTTACTAGGTGATGTTTTAATTGAAATAAAAGCTTACATGCATATTAATTGCAAATAAGTACAATACGTATTCATTATCATTCAACAAAATCCGATTAAGCAATACCTAAAATGATAGTGTTTTGACCACTCCAGCCCAAGCGCTTATTGACCATGCGCCAAAATTAATTATTCAAAATTTGGCAATTTTGTATATTATTTACTTTACACTATTTTTATTTTTCTTGACCATTAGATGACTTGTCCGAAGCATTTAGTGCACACCCCCTACTCGCTATTGGCCGTCTACCAGGTTGGTCGGGGCCCCCTAGGCTCTACTGAACTTAATTCACTATGTATTAGATTTTCTTGACCATTGGATGACCATACGCGCCTAACCTTCTTTTTGCCATTTTTTGGGGCCCCCCTAGGCTCTACTAAACTTTTTTACAATGTATTTACTTTTTCTTGACCATTAGATGACCAGTAGCGCCTGACTTTCTATTTGCCATCTTTTACATGGGTCAGGCCCCCTAGGTTGTACGTCACCAACTAGTATGCGTTTTGAACGCGTACGTATACTAGTGCACTTAAGTGCAAAAGTGCGTGGGTGGTAACCCCAGGGTGCCACGGAGTACTACTAAAGTCTAAAAAACGTTAAATCATGTTATCCTACAGTTTCGGAAAAATTTCAGGCACTCATGAAGAATTTCTCATTCTGCCTCATTTTTATTAATTGTCCGATGGTTTAGCCGGTCTGTTGGGGGTCAGTAAGTTAGTTTTTCGGGCGAAAATGACCCTGAAAACTGGTTATAAAGTCTGAAGTAGTGCCTAAACTGCGGTAATCAATTTTTCCATTTTTTTTATTCTGTTGGGTGCCTCTCGATCTCTACCTAACCCCTTAACGTGCTTTTCTGGCCTAGGCTCTGCAACATTTCCACGTGCGTGTCTCGGGTTTACGTGGCAGCCCCTACGACAAAAATCTCTTTTTTAGCCTTCACAGACAAGAAAAGACATGAATTTAAAATGAAAATCGAGCAGTGAATTCAGATGTGTATCTTGTGTTAGATATGTTTTCTTGACTCGTTACGCGGGTGAAACAGATGGCTGGCCTTCTATTTTCTCTGATATAGCACATGGGGGCTGAAAAACAATATTAAATAGATTAATCAGAGAGAAATCGGTTTAATTCGGGGCGGATCGAAATTGGGCGGGCGGTGCTCTCCCATTGGCCAAAAATATTTGGCTAATAAAGGATGATAGGTAGCTTGCAATGATTTTTATCTATCGATCATCGTTACTTCGTAAATTTTCCGGACTATTTGTTACTTTTATGCACTTTCTCGACGACCTGCTAGCCACGTTTTTGTCATTTTCTTTCATTTTTCAGCAAAAATTCTACAATTTTTTTGCGCTTCGCCTTAAATTCCTTTATGTGCTTCGCCCCTAATGCGCAACAATAGGAAATAACGAAGTAATTTAAGTCTGAGTCTTTCTGTGACATTTCATCAGTTTTCCCGTGTTTCGCGCCAGGTTTTCGCTAAAGTTACAGAAATTCAAGCGCTCTCAGCATAAAATTGCTCAAAATTGCCGACTACAAAATAGACAGGATAAAGCCGCGAAAAAACGCTACTCTCCACCTAAATAGCCGATTTCTCGGACCTATTCTCGCTCTGATAGAAAAAGTTGGGGCACCGCTTTCGTGGGAAAATCCTAGATTCGCCACGGTTTAAATCACTACTCTTTGACTCAGTACCTTTAATTACGTTTTTTTCTAAATTTAGAAAATGAGTTTTAAAAATAAAAAGTAAAGTAAAGTTGGAAAATCTCACAGGCAAGAGATGTAAATTCTTGGGAAATACAGTACCATTCTATAGGTAGCCAACTCCATTAGGCCGTCAAGGTAGCGCCCCCCCATCACCTCTACATTAGCTTCTCTCACTGTCGATTAAAAATATAGTTATCACTTGGTTTCGTTTACTTTGGATTTATTTTCAATGAGCTTCATTTGATTTAATCAAAGGAGCAATACATCATCGACGACTATACGGTTGGGGCAAGACGAGACGAAAAAAAAGCCATTCAGTATCAGAGCCCGAATCAGACGCCCTTGGCCGGTATTAATTTTTTCATAGCTGATTCGGTTGAAGAACTGATTTGGCTAGATGAGATACAGCCAAACATGACATTGCGAAAATTGGCTCCAAAATGCTTAGAAAAATTTTAAAAATGTCTTGGTAAACGTCACTGAGCACGTACATAACTGGCTGTCTGATTTTTTGCGACTTAGATTATTGAAGTCGATTATCTGAAAAAGTACTCTTAGACTGACGAATTACGATGGTGTTTTTGAGCGTTTTTAACGACCTCTACACCATACATGTACAGCATGGGAATTCCGGTTATTAATGCCCGAAAATTTTTTGTTTAAAAAAAGTGTTTTTTGGGCTAAAAATCGATGGGTACACGTCAAAAGCACTGTTTTTTACGTTTTAGTCGAAAAAAATTGAGATAATTGAACATGGTCAAAAACATGTGTGTATGGCCATCGCCAAAAATATGAGATTTTGAGCCAAAAAAGCGCTAAAAGCACTTCAAAAGGCACACTTTTTACACGTTTACCGACTTTTACAAAATATCGATCATTCTGGGGGTCGCGGTCATTTTTAGGGCTCAGATGCTGTTCGGGGAAGTCAAACCACCCTCCCCTATCTGCTTTACACTTTAAAGAAGTTGAAATATAAATGAAATTCAAAAAATTTTACTCGATTTAAATCTGATTCCTATAAAATAGCCTTATACATGATTGCTAATCATTTGACCCTACTGAAAAATTGTTTAACTTGTTTTGCCCTTAATCAGTTGCGGAACATTGCTAGTTCAATCAGAAAAACGCAAAATTAATAATTCTGCGCAGAGCGTCAGGAAATTTTGATATATTTATTCAACATGCTTTACTTAAACAGTTCCCGTAGACAAAAGTTGAGTAAAAAACAACAAATCTTAGACTAAATATTCCGAGTTAGTTTCCTCAAAACTGTGCTAAAATTTATTCTAGCAGTCTTTCCAATGCGCTTCGCGAATTTTTTCCTTTCGGTTGTGAAATATATTTGTACTTCGAAACCCCTTTTTGATAGACTAGTTCCCCCTCCCTATGACCATGAATGCACCTAGGGGAGGTGAGCCTGGATTATCCCTCTCCCCTATCTGGTGAAGGATCGGGCAGGCACGTTGCGTCTGGTGATTTCGAGCTGATGTGACGTTTTTGCATTACTATTGAGATCAAAGCTGTAAAAATGTTATATTTTTTTCCTTTGATTTAGTACTTTTATGCACTTTTTACTCAAAAAGCGCCCAAAATTGATCAATTTCTATTTGTATTAGTGTAACAAGTGAGATAATGCAGTCAAAATGGAACAAAAATGCTTTAAAAATGCAATATTGCCTCAAAAAACGTTTTTAGTCTATTTTGACCAACAGCGAAAAATCGTGAACGTTAAATTTACTGTTTCGAATTTCTGGGGTTTTACCCTCCACCCCACCGACCCCAGCCTTGTGCGTCTATGCGTTTAACTCCTCAGCTACGTGTGCTGTATTTTCAATCGATCAAGGTTTTTGTCAATTGTTTCAACTGTAAAGGAATAAAAGTATATGTGGAATTTAAAATTAGAGACTTAATCGAGGGATAGCAGTTGGACAGGGGTCACGCTTTACCCTTTCGGATCTCTGATGATCGTGTTTAGCATCATACATTCAACGGTTTGAAATTTAGGTTCGGGGTTTCCCGCATACGTGGGCAGCAAGACAATTCTGGGGGGTGCAAGATTTTTCAAAGGTCAAAAAATGGCCATGAAAATGGTCGTATGGCGAAAAAATCACCATTTTTCGACGTTTCAAATCGAGCATTATCCATTGGCATCAAAAAATTGCGAAAAAAGGAAGAAAATATTTAAAAATTGAATTCTGGGGTTTGGTTTCTCGGTGGGGGCACTATCCATTGGCATAATAGGTATTATCCCCCAAACCCCCCACACGCCCAGGTGTGGTTCCCAGCCATTATTTTCGTAGTGGGTTAATGACTTCCAGTTTTCGACCGAAAATGGCGTAACACAAGTTCTCGCTAACAACCACGGGGTTTATTAATTTTTATATTCTTATGGGCATGGACGCATTTAGGATTTTCCTAAGGGGATCGCTGCCCCAACTTTTCCAAAAGCATTCGTAAATAGGCCCAAAAATTTGCCCTTTATGTGCGAAATAGTGTTTTTTGGCGTTTTACGTCGTCTAACTAATCGCTTTTGACTTAACATTGTTTCGCAAAATTTTTAAATTTTCGACAACTTTGTGCGAAAAAATCATTAAATTTCTTCGACTTTAGCGAAAATCCAGCGCTGCCGAAAAATTCATGAAATTTAGGCTGAAGGACGTTTAGATGCTTGATTAACTGCTTAATTTCCCGTTTTTGTGGCATTTGACGCGGAGCGTCAAAAATTTTTTAAAAACTTAGGCTCGAAAATTGAAGAAATTTATACTGAAATGGCTGTTTCTGCTCTTAAAAATGTTTCGGAAGCTATTCCATGAGAAAAATTGGCTTCAAGACCGCAAAGAAAGTAAATAAGTGCTATAAATAGGTATTATCCGGCGCGAAGCGCCGAACAAATTCGGGAAATTATGATCACTGACGGCAAAAAATCATTGCAAATGACCTATCCATTCTTTATCTCGCCAAATATTTTTAGCCAAGGGGAAGGCGGCCGCCCCTCCCCGCCTTCCTCCCTAAATCCGCCCCTGTTTATGAGGATGATAAACGACCATCTTCGGGCAGACGGAATTCTATCCCCTTCTTTAATGTACGTTTTACATCGTCTTTATGATGAGGAATATGAAGAAAACTTTTGCACCGATACATTATTTCCTGATTTTCCTAACGTACACTGGAATCAATTTGATCATTTTTTCGAAGAAGCCATCGTTCACTGCATTATAATCTTTCTCTTTTCAAATCAATATAAATAATTGAGTGAACCACAGGTGGGCAAATGACTGATTAAGTGTTGCAACGATAAAAAAAGCCGTAAATCAGTGTTATTGATTATAGGGGATGATTGTCATATTGTACCTTATTGCTGGGCGTCATCCAAATTCGAATTTTATTATCGATTTTAGATGAATTTGAGCACTTGATCAAACGATGCGGCGGTCAAATTATTTACGTTAAAGATGAGTTTAAAGCGGAATGCGCGAATGGCAATTGCTTAGCTTTGTGCCGACCAGACAAGTTTGCGCAAGATGAACTCGATAACTTTTTCTTCTTTATTTTAGTCATGCTTACTCTTTATTAAGTTTTGAATAAGGCAAGGCAGGGGCGGATTTAGGGGGCGGGGGCGGCCGCCCCCCCCCCCATTGGCCCAAAACAGTTGCCAAAATTAAGGATTTTTGAGCGATTTTTAGCCATTTTCGGGTTAAAACGGCTAATTTTTCCGCCCAAGTCAGGGTTCCGCCCCCCTTAGGGGTATCACCCCCCTTAGGAAACTCCTGGATCCGCCACTGAGGCAAGGCATCTATAATCAAGGACTTGTGATCGGAGTTTATTCGCACTGGCTGGTTTAGATGGGGCCGGGAGTGTGCGGCCGCCCTCCCCCTCCCCTGTCGTCAAAAAATATTTTTGTGCAATGAAGACGAGATGTATATCATTTTGATAATTTTAGCCCATTTTTATCATGATTTTTCAAATTTTTTGGCTCTACGCGCAGGCACGTAGTCTGGGGGAAGGGGGGGTCCGGACCCCTCCCCAAATTTCAGAAAAACCGGAAAAAATAGGACTTTTTAAACGTTATTTTGTGCTATTTTTGGCCTTTTTGGGCTTTAGTCCTCCACTAAATTGGTGTTGGTCCCCCCTAAATAGGACGGCCAGCTACGTGCCTGGCTACGCTCCGAGGTAGTACTCATTAATGATATGCACTGATTCTCTTGGCGCTCTAAAAAACTTATTTTACGTCGGAAGGTTAGTTTTGTACAGAACAAAGATTTCGTAGCTCCTACAATGATTTCTCGAGTGTTTTTTCGCCGATTTGTGTCGATTTCTGCATTAATTTTGCGGGTTTTCCATACAAAATTTTGGAATATTTCGAAAAAAGTTTTTCTTTTTTCGCATCAGAAATCATTTTGCCTATCAATAGACAGCAAAAAACCGGTATTTTGAGCATAATATACGAATTTTTGAACAATGTTTGGCAATTTGAGGGAAATTTTGGTTTCCGCTTCCCCCGACCGAAAATCCTGGATCCGCCACTTTTAATTCGCATCGCAATACATAAGATTCAGTGCTCCTTTTGGAAACATGTACAAAGCTTTCCACTACATTCTTTTGTAAATGTAATCCGTGTCATGCTCGCAATTGCTTTAAACGCTCTAATTTTGGAAGGGGTAGGCGAATTTTTCTTGTGCAAACTTTAAACTGTGTTTTTATCCATAAAATCTTGTTAAGGTTAACTTATGGGGCTGGCATCCGTTCCATGTATTTATTGTCTTGCATCGCACATGAACAGCGAGTTCGAACAAAATCAGACCAAGCTACCGATCCAGGATTTTATTTCAGAGGCGGAATTACAGCTTTTTTTCAACCTGTCGAAAAGTTCATAAAAATTCGCTAATAATGCAATGATGGTCGCTAAAATTTAACTTCATGCAAAAACTGTCGCAAAGTTCTGGACAATTCATGAAATTAAGATCAGTAAATCGATGATTAGATAAACGACATTAGCTTTAAATTATACACGCTAGTGTAACAGAGAATTTTCGCTGAAATGTAGGAGGGAAATGTTGATTTATTATTTTTTAATTTAATTACTCGGAAACGGCTTAAGAGCCACAAAACCTTCGCTGAACTCGAAAACTTCATTTTTATTGCCAAAAATGTGACTCTCGGACTGCCATGAAGGGCAGTAATGATAATTAAGCATTATATCAGCAATGAAACGCCGAAAAAAACGTAAAATTATAACTTATAAATTTTTAACAAAATACACAACCGGTGCTTCATCACCAGCTATCCTGGGTGAAAGGGAGGTCTGCCGCACCCCCTTTGATTCCCTTTATATCTTTACATCCGCGCCGTATGTGATTGAATGTTCGCAGTCGTTTCCAGTAGTCTTTAATTATTCGCTTCAGAGTGTGGGTACTTTATTTTACATAATTTTAATATCTTTGTTTTCATCCTCTGTCTCTGTCATTTCAGTTTTTCCGCAAGTAATTTAAATGTGCATAAACGTTTGGAGCTGACCAATCAGAATCAAACTTTGTGATTATTGTTTTTGTGATATTTTCATACTAATAGATAGAGTTGGACTAGTGCGTTCGACGGACTGTGTATGCTACCCTTTTGGGGCGGATTCAAGGAGGGCGGGGCGGGGGGCGGCCCTCCACCTCTCTCCTGGCGAGATAAAGGAATGAAAATGCAATTCGCGACGATTTTTGGCCGTTAGTGATTTTGATTTCTCACGTTTTTCGGCGTTTTGAGCCAGATAATGCCTAATAATTAAAGACATTTATTTACTTCCTTGGCAACCCGTAAGCCGTTTTTTACTAATGAACTAGGTTTTAAAACTATTTCAAAAGCGAAAACAGTTATTTTAGCATAGATTTATTGTATTTTCAAACAGAACTTTTACAGCATTTTCGACAATCCGCCTTAAATACTTCAAATAAAGGAAATAGACCTATAAATCAAACTTCTAAACATTTTTTGCCTAAATTTTACACATTTAGAGGAATTTAATTATTTTTCGCACAAAATTGACGGAAATTTCGAAATTTTTGGAAAAAATTGCGTCAAAAGTGGTTTTAAAGACATGACAATGTGAAACGCCGAAACAAACTATTATGCACGTAAAGTACAAATTTCTGGACCTTTTTTTGACTGATTTGGAAAGTTTGGGATACCGTTCGCCCCTCCTTAGGAAAATCTCAGATCAGCCACTGCTGCCCTTATCATTGCTTTTCTAGGTATTTGAAATTGTTGACCCACGGTCGCCCGAATTTTCTGGCCCTGACGTAAGCATGTGTGCGTATGTTCGCATACGCAGGTCTACCTACTCGTATATGGCCTGCGTTCTAAACTGTAAATCTAAAACTGATTCGTAATCTTACCGATTTTTAGACTTTTACAAAATGTTCAATGCACCGGTTGTCGACTTGGCTTACGTGATGATGTGCATCAGCCGCAATAAATTGGTCCCCGATTTCTGCAACTATATTTTGTGCAGTCGAGCTTTGTTCGAAAGAGATTTAACCTTCGCCTGATACTTGTTCATTCGGATCTCTATTTGTTCAGTCTTTGTACATGTTTGTACGCTCTAATACTGTTTTTTTAAAATTCATTGATTTGCTGCTGTAAGTGTGTTCGAATCAGACGGAGAATTTTGAAGGTTGCGGGTGAGAAAAAGTCCCTTCCTCTCCAACTTTATTCTACATTAGAAAGTAATTTTTGAGATTTGTAGGTTAGGGCAGTAAAGCTCTCCTTTTTCTCATGATATGTACGTATAGGTACCTAAACTATGTATGTAGACAATAATTTGGTCGTAGGAAGCGCGTTAGCGACTGGGCAGGTACCATAGGTGGGCGCCACCAAAGTTCTTGTTGGGAGGAGTGCAAGATTTTTCAAAGGTCAAAAAATCATCTTTAAAATGGTGGTATGGCGAAAAACACCATTTTTCAACGTTTCTCATCGAGCACTATCCATTGGCATCAAAAAATTGCGAAAAAAACTAAAAAACTTCATAAATTGAATTTTGGGGGTGCGTACCCCCCCCCCCAAGCCTACATACGTATCCAGGATTTTCTTCGAGGCACAGCCAAAATTTTTTAAAAACCTAAGAGGGGGCCACAGGATGAATTAGACAAGACGTTTTACGACATTTATGCCCACACTTATGTGAAACAGACTATAGTGGTAGTTCTCTACACTCAATATTGAGTTATTGTGGAGGTGTAAAGCACTAGCACTGTGGGGAAAAAGCGTTTTTGCAATTATTCTGCCGTCTGCTAATTTTTCCTAGTATGCATTGCTACAGTTCGAGGCACAATCGGAGCCTAAATATCAACTTTCTCAAGCTAACAATTTTTAGGTTGTCTGATCTCTAAGGTCAATTTAGGCGAGTCAAACTTAGAAACTTGTTCAAACGGTCATATATTGCATAAATAACAGTAATGTCACTCATGTATGCGTGTGTGCTTCAATAGAATGCGCGTTTTGCGATCATAGGTCTTAATGAGAGGAAGGCATACTGTAGTTTGAACCCGTCAAGTCTGCGCGCGTGTACCTATGTAAAGGATTGAATTATTCTTACGATGCGAGGCATTTAGAAGCCATATAACGCCTCATGTGCAATAAAGCAAATGTGCTCGCTCCATTTCGGAATTCCACACTTATACCTGTATAATTCACCTATAATACTTCTGCTTAACTCCGGCTACGAGTCCCAAGAAATTTTATCTGATAGAAATGTACGACTGTTGGGCTACTTTCTGCATACCATCAAACTTTCGTATACTCAATAGCTAGATATAGGGGTTTAAACTTTGCGTTCTAGTGGATGGTGTCAAAAAGTTTGCTAGGATTTCTCTGCCAACTTTTGTGGTTATAATGTCGGGATAAGTTGAATATAACAGAAGTAAAGTATTTTCTAATGACTACACGTTGCAGCAAACTGCATATAAAAACCTAATATTGATTTCTTTATTCAGGTGTAAAGTTAAGAAATCAGGGTGTAAAATATGTGAAAAAGACATGTTTCATTCCGTATTTTGAATAGTAAATTTCTCAAATATTCTGTGGAACAGAAGTTTTTCGCGTACAAACGTACCACGATTTAAGGGCTACTATCTGGCCCAAACTGAAATTCTTTACACTCAATGGGGAGTTAGGTTCAGATTTTTAAAGTTTATAATGTGGTGAATGACGGAAAATATTTTTTTGTCCGTTTTTTTATTCGCTATTTTTTCGTTTAGAAATCGGGATAGATCAAATAAAAATGAAGTGCTTTGTGAGGGCTACACGTCACAGCAAATTGTGTTTATTTACATCAATATTGAACTTTTTCGAGAGGTGTAAAGTCAAAAATTGGGTGTGAAACGCGTTTCTGTCTTGTTAATTCTGCCAACTTCTCCGGTTACGAGTCTGGACATGGTCTTAAGTGTAAAAATGTGCCAGAAATCAAACGTGATACGCCATTTGCGCGCGTTTGTTAATACTCAACAGTGGTGTAAAGTAATTTACTTCAAATATTTATTTGTCTTCAGGCCATTGTGGAGACATAACTTTTCAGAGATGTTGATCGTAATATCAGAGTAAAATCAAAATAACGAATACGACTAAAATCTGTTTTACACTCTGTGGTTGTATAAAGTTTACACTGCAAATTAACTTTAGTTCTAGAGCCTTGCGGAAGCTGAATTTTTTCAAAATCTTCTACGTAACGTCAGAATTACGAATCTGACTGTTAATTTTCTCTACACCCAGTAGTTGTGTATGGTTTGCACTATTCATCTATTGTTAATGTGTAGTTTATACTAAAAATTTATTTTACTTTCAGAGCGTTGCAAAACGTGAATTTTTCGTAATATCTTCCACAAGGTCATAGTTACGAATCTGGCTGTGTGTTTTTCTTTTATAAAGTTTACACTGGAAATTAAATTTAGTTTCAGAGCGTTGCAGAAGCTTAATTGTTTTTTCAAAATGTTCCGCGTAACGTCAGAATAACGAATCTGAGCGTACGTGTTCTTTACATCCAATATTTGCGTGAAGTGATTGCTGAAAATCTTTGATCTGTTTAAATAAAATAAGGTTGTCTTGTTTAATAATGGTGAAACTTGTGTGAAACAGGCTATAGTAAAAGCGAGCATTGTCCAAAATAATCAAAAAGTGTTTTTGCCATTTAGTCATCGTTATTTTGCCTAAAAAAGGAATTCCTATAGATTTTTAGCGCTCACCATGCCCAGAATTCTGACGCTGGTCATATATGCATGATACCTATCGTCTGTTTTTTTCACCTAATGCATGGATCCGCTCGGAAAACTGAAATCCTTATTATCGTAACGCCCGATTTTCCATTCATACTGCACAGAGTCGGTAGCGAATCCTTTTATGGGTATGGCGGGTCGAGCGATGAAGGAATCGGGTGTTACAGTAATGAGCAAATTGGATTAAAATGCGAATTCATGCACTAGATTAAAAAATAGACTGTTCTGACATATCCTATGTACCTACCTACATGTTTAAGTACTACATACGTAACCTACATACGTACATACATACTTATGTACATACCTAATACATAGTCTGTTACATGATTCCAGAGATTTTTGGAAAAATTGCACTTGCACGAATGGAATGGTAATCTACAGTATTTTCATTTGAGTATGTTCTTTTCTGATATTGAACACCGAAGTCGCATCAGACTGCTGCAAGCTACATAAGTATGTAGTTTTATTGCCCAATTAGTGGAAAAACTTTTGTAACGAACGAAACTTCAACGTGTTTGAAATCCTTAATGTGGTTAATGTTATACTTTCCACTGAATGAATAGCACGTGAAGTGGCACGTAATTAAATTGGGAGGCATAACCCAAGCTAACTCATCGTATAGATAGATGCTCCATTGGTTAAGGGATTCTTATCTGTACGTTGATGCAAAGCTGTAATCGATTCGCTTTCAAAACAGTAAATTCATAATGTTCGATAAAATGTTCGTAAGGTGTAACTATCGCAGTAATACACTTATAATTATTCTATTTCACATTGCTTGAACGTACATTGGTATCTCAGACTATTAATTACATAGGTACTACATATGTACGAACTAAGTCTGTTACATTTAATCGAGAGTTTTTAGTAAATTTTTTCAACGGCTGCACTAAGCGAAACATACGATTTACTGTAATTCAGCAGATCAGCTCAGTGAGGGCAAGTGACTGGAATCCTTCTATTTTTAATGCTCTCATCCTTCCATATGAATTTAATTTAGGCATTTAATCAGTGCTGGGACATACTACAGTAAGTGCGCTAAATAAAAAAGCTATCGGCAGAATCAAATCTGGCTGGCTTTGACGACAAGCGGACGTTTTACCACTGACCTTTGCGGGAGTTCGAAGAGTTTTGTAACATCTTTGTCTATTGTGTTTGAAGCGTCAGCTTAGGATAAGCTGAATGCGCGGTTTTTATCTGTACGTTGATTGATCTTCTGGAAGACAAGAAGAAATTATGCCGCAAAAAATTATTTTGAAAAACCTTCTTTGCTAAGTAGCTACAGTGAGATCTAGCGACCTACAGTAAATAAGGAAGAAGGTGTTACTGTAGCCTTCGAAAACATCTAATGGAAAAGCTCTCGGATAAATGAAACAGACTATAGGTATGCTAGCATGTACACTGAAATGTCTAACTGAATACTACACGCAGCAATATGTATACCCAGCTTAGGTCGCACAACTTACATACGTGCAGACTGCAGACATATGTACATTTTTCGATCCTTGCAAGTTGAATTGCATGCAAGCATAGATGGGTGGCTTGAAAATTATGGGCTCTAAAAATTTTCAATTGTTAGGGCAAAAACACTGTTTTTCGGCGTTTCTCAATGGCGGATTCTGATGTGGTTGCAATGTAAGATTGGGTTTGCTGACTTGAAACGAGAATTTTTCATTGAAGCAACTTCAATAAAAATGCAAAATTATAAATCATAGTCTATTTTGAGACAGTTTTGAGTGCCAAAAAGCATGCTTTGTTAATCATATAAATAAGTCTTTTAAATGGGTAACTCTATTTTAGAAATGGGGTTAGTGTTAACTCTAACCCTATTGACTTTTTTTGAAATTGGCTGAAGCCTTACTCTAACTATTACAATTTACTAACTTTGACAACGCTAATCGTCTAGCATAACCTGACCAGCGCTAAGTTTAGCCTAGGTACTTATAGTCTGTTTCATTTAACTCTGTGGTTTTCTGTGAAATTTTCCCACAACAATTAGGCTACAAAAGTGGTTTAGACTTTTGATGTAGTAATGCGGCTTAACACTGCATGCGTCTCACGAATGACTCGACAGACTGTAGAATATCATATTAATTGTATTAGTCTAAAACACTTTTGTAGTCACTTTAAATTTTTTCAAAAATTTCAAAGTTAAATGAAATAGACTATAGGTAAGCCCCGTAGGTATGTAGGTTATCCCGCACCGTCTAGGTAGATATAGATATTTAGGTACCGACGGTGGGCTGCATAACTTGTCAATATGACTCGATATACTGTGGAATATCATATTTACCGTATTAGTTTAAAACACTTTTGTAGCCACTTTAAATTTTTTTCAAAAACCTCAAAATTAAATGAAATTAACTATAGCTTTAGGGTTAAAAAAAATTTTTTGCTAGGTTTTTGTCTGTTAGCTTTTCTCGACAGAGCTGGGACAGGATAATGTCTATGCATCGAGGATTACACATGAACGTGGACAGTTTAATTATACTAAATATTGAGTTGATGTAGAGGTGCTAAGTGTGCAGCTTAATATGCATTTTATTTCCAAAGCTTTGCAGACAATAATTTTATCAAAATGCTCGCTGTAACGGCAGGATTACAAATCCGATATTGATTTTCTTAACACCAAGTAACTCTGCGAAGTTTACACTGAAAATTGATTTTATCTCTAGAGCATTGCAAAACCTCATTTTTCTTAATGTCTTCCTTAACTTCAGTTTACGAATCTGACTGCAAGTTTTCTTTGCACACAGTCTTAGCATTAGAAATTGATTAGAATTTTGGAGCGTTGCAGAAGGCTATTTTCATATCTCGTCATTGCCGTCGCCATCGTCATCGTCTTCGTGTTCTTCATCGCCATCGTCAGCACCATCGTCATCGTCATCGTCTTCTTCATAAGCCTTTTCATCGCATTCAATAGATTGAGTGCATTAGCGCAAGTGTGTCCCATTCGAAATTTACGCAGGCTTATTTGTCTACTGTAGGTTATCAAATTTCCTGAAGACACTACATATCATTCAAGCCTAATTTTTGGGCGAATTTTAGAATACCTACACCCACCGTTTTTTCCACTTTTTGGTCTATTTGTCAACCAAAATTTTAGGAAATGGAAAAAATTTTTGGGCTTGGTTGGCATTTGTGAAAAATTTTTGTAATGTTAAAAATGCGTTTTACAGAGGTAAAACTTCAAAAATTTTTCGCGCTTCGCGCCGAATTGATTTAATTCTTACTTATTATTAATCTTTTAGCCGCGCCGCGCCAATTGCAGCATTTTTATCCACAATCTGGTCTAGAACTTCACTACGATTGAAAATCCTTATCTTCTGCACGGATTCGGTTAGTTTTTGTAATGCAAAAATGTGTTTTAGAGAAGTGAAACTACATAAATTTTTCGCGCGCGCCGAATTGATTTAATTCCTTTTTTGTTATTAATATTTGAGCTGCGCCGCGTCAAATGGGCACTGATTATTGGCCAATGTTGGCCCCGAATTTTTCGTTAAAGGCCAATATTGGCCAATAACGAGTGCATTAGGGGCCAATATTTGCAAGATTTAAAATTCTTAAAAAGCTTCGCATCCGTGAGTTTCGAACCCCGTACTTTCGTGTTGGTAAACTCACGGCGCACAATGCGCCATACCGAAATTGTGAACAGAAATCAGAAGAATAATACTAATGCTATCTCTTGAATTAAGTGAAGAACACACATTATGTAATAAAAATACAGTAAATAATGATAAACATATTATGTAGAAAAATTAGAACCTGCTGGAAAAATACTATTTACATTCAAGTAAATGTTAAAGAGAATTTCAACCTACCGTAAAGCGTAAGATATCACACGCCGAATCTGTATGACCAGAATTAAGTATAGTCTGTTTCGTTTATTGGAAAGCTTTTCCGCAGAATTCAGTCCGCATAAACCAGGCTACAAAAGTGACCTATAAGTACATACCTATATGATGCAGTCTTGCCTCTTAGCAGTATCAAAGATCATAATGCAACTCGATATTCTGTAGAATATACCTATTTGCTGTCGCTTTAGTATAAAACACTTTTGTAGCCACTTTAAACTTTTCAAAAAACCCTGGATCAAATGAAACACACTATAGTTGCGTAGGTACCTTTATATGTACCTATCGTCCTGCTACATAGGTAGGTAACCTCTACCTAGCTATTTGAAATCGCATACTGACATGGCATTAGAATATTTATGCACACATGTACGTATACATATGTATTTATGTAGGTACGTATGTAGGATTTTGCAATACGCAAGGCAAACCAACGACAATTAGAAATTCTTCAGAATAAGTATCATTAGTATCATTCTTCAGATAGCATTAGTATCATTCTTCAGAATCTTGATCACAAGTTCGCTATATGGCGCAGTGTGCGCGCGTGAGTTTATCAACACAAAAGTACGGGGTTCGAAACCCACGGATGTGAAGCTTTTTAAGAATTTTAAATCCTGCAAATATTGGCCCCTAATGCACGCATTATTGGCCAATATTGGCCTTTAACAGAAAAATTTGGGGCCAACATTGGCCAATAATCAGTGCCCGTCAAATGCAGCATTTTTATCAACAACTCTGGTCTAGAACTTTACTACGATTGAAAATCCTTATCTTCTGCACGGATTCGGTTAGTTTTTGTAATGCAAAAATGCGTTTTAGAGAGGTGAAAGTGTGAAACTACAAAAAATTTTCCGGCGCTTCGCGCCGAATTCGGTAATTCTTACTTGTTATTGATGTTTAAGCCGCGCGGCGCTAATTGCAGCATTTTTATCGATAATCTGGTCCTACAACTCCACTACGATTGAAAATCCTTACCTTCTGCACAGTTTTTGAAATGCAAAAATGATTAAGAGAGCTAAAATTTCAAAATTTTCTGGCGCTTCGCGCCATTTGATAACTTATAGTTTTATTTGTCAAAAACGACTTCAGAATTGGCTAAAATGCTTTACTGAAGGAAGGAAATTCAAGTTTCAACATAAATAACGTTTACTGATCGTGATATTTCTTGAGAGCGCGAAATTTTTATACAAAAAGTGCATCAAACACAGCTATTGCATGTGTACATAAAATTGTCCACCTAAAAACGCTGATTTTTCAACTCAGGCGCTCTATTTTAAACGTTTTTAGACCTCTCAAAAAACGTGGGAAAAGTCGGAAAAAGTGGAAAATTTTGGGTTCGGTCTATGATGTCAACCAAATTGTTGGGAACAAAACGGTGCCTACAACCCATTTTGCACATTCAAAAAAATATCGTTTTCATGCGATTTCCTGAGCAGGAATCTTCAACATAAAAGTTGAAAAAACAGACAGAAAAGCCTTTGATTGGAATAAACTTGAACAAAATTTCAGAATTGACTGTTCGCCATAAATAGTTTTAAAAAATGAGCATGCTAAGCGAGCAGGGGCGGATTTAGGGGGGGGCGGGGGGTGGTCTGCCTTCTCATTGGCCCAAAATAGTGCGCAAAGTTAGGGGATTTTTGAGCGATTTTTAGCGATTTTTGAGTCAAAACAGCTAATTTTTCCGCCCAAGTCAGGGTTCCGCCCCCCATAGGGGTACCGCCCTCCTAAGGAAAATCCTGCATCCGCCACTGTAGGCGAGTGTTGTAAACCAAGAGAAACTTAAAGTTTAAGCCTGTCATTACATTATGAAGAGAATTATGAAAGATTTTAAACTTCAAAGAAAATGAAAAAGGTGGGATATTGGTAAATTAAAACAAATTTTAAAGGATATGATGAAACATTACTAAGCTGGAGAATGGGACGATCATGTGGCAGGTTTAAACTTTAAGTTTCTTTTGGTTTTACAACTCTCGCCTAGCATGCTCATTTAAAAGAAAATTTATTTTCAGAAGTTTCATTTCACGTCTGTTTTTCAACTTTTATATTAAAAATCCTACTTGGAATTCGCATAAAAACGCTATTCTCACCTTAATCGACGTTATATTTGGGCTCTGTGCATCTTCAGATTGAGTGCCAGTGGGATGATATAAGCCTATGAAAAAGATGGGGCAAAAATTGCTCCGCCACTTTGCTCAAGCTTGCTCCGCAATTTTTCCCCATTTGTCTCAGGCTCAGATCATCCCCTGGCACCAATGTGAAGGCACATAACTAAGCCTAAGCCTAAAAAATTAATATTAGAAGAGACTTAGGAAGAAAAATGACGCTAGCACCTAGGGATCAACCGGAGCTCCGGCTCCGGCTCCGGCCCTCCGGCTCCTCCGGCCAGGCTTTGGTCCTCCGGCCTCCGGCGGCCGGAGGGTACAAAAAAGGGGCCGGAGGCCGGAGGTTTTTTGAGCCGAATCATTCAATGCTTTAACGCTCTTCTTTTCTTCTGAAGCTTAGCACTCAGAGTGCCTATTTTGTGAATTTGTACAAACACAGGTTTAATAAGTGAAGCTCTGAATGTGAACACTTATGTGGCATGGTTGAATGCACCATTGGTGAAATATATCATATATTTTGCTTAATAATGAAACGAGAATATTTCAGATTACAAAGCGAGCCGAGTCCGCGTTAATTCAGGGCACAAATGGATATAAATTATTTTCGAGTGAGAGAATAACAAACTTTGGTGCGACGTAGCCCGGCTCACTTACTTTTTGAGCTATCACAGATTGTAGATATAAGTACATACAGACACACTGCTAAGCTCTTTATGCTATGTTTATTTGGGTACTTTTCGAGTATAAAGATGCATCCAGACAATAAGGGCAAAGCGAGAAAGCAGTGAGATTGGAGCTAAGACAGAAATATGCTGATTAAATGATTTTTTCGATTACCCAACCGCCGCTGCCAGACCAGTCATTTTGAGAACATGTGTAATAGGTGAGGAGAGAGCCTCACAAATCGGACAGTCTGATATGGAAATGGAAGATGAAGAAATCGCTGATGACAATTAATTGAAAAATAATTGATATGGTCGCAATATTTTAATACGTATAAACGCATGGCTAGATAATAAACATTCACTTCTACAGACTCTTTTACTTATCCATGAGCAAATGTATTTATACAAACCTATATACTGTACATCATATGAATTATATTTACGGCTTGTGAAAATTCTAGTTCACTGAAAATTCTAAGCCTTCACCTCCGGCCTCCGGCCTCCGTCCTCCGGCTCGTCGTCTCCGGCCGGAGCCGGAGAGTGACAATGTGCCAGAGCTCCGGCTCCGGCCCGGAGGAAAAAAATGGACCTCTGGTCGATCCCTAAGCACCCTTATTTATCAAAATATACGTAATCCTTCCCTTTCTAACTAACCATAACAAAAAAAGAATTTTCACCGGATGGTTTGCATGACTCCTAATTATTATAATTACTGAAGTATAAATTCTCACTCACTTTTATATGTTGATATCCGTGCTGATCCAGACAGTTGTACCATCCTAAATCTGCTCCTGCTTTAGGAAGATAGAGCATCGAGCTAGAAACGCCAAAAACGATGTTTTTGATGCGTACCCAGTCTAAGGATGTGCCGGTTAACCGGAACCGGAACGGACTAGAACCTAACCATTTTTTGGAACCGGAACCGAGAATCAATTTTCCAATAACCGGAAATGGAACGGATTTTTTTCAATTTTTCAATAACCACTGGAACCAGAACCAATGTTTTTTGGATCGGTTTCCAGTTCCTAGAAAAGATGAAAAATTATGATTAAGAAAAGACAGAAACAGTTCTCAGATTTTATTATTAAAGCTAAGAGAAAATGATATGGGCGATTATACATATAATCTTGTGAACCCTTCTCTTGACACACGCAACATTTTGCACTAAACTCAGCTTTTACAGCATCGTTGTACGTCATTTTTAGATTATTTTTCGATTTGCATTAAACATAGTCCTACCGCTCAAGGTGCACAAGCTGCTGAATGCATCAACAGTCCTACTCCAAGTGTAACTTGAAGTAAAGAAATTTCGATTAAATTAAATATTCATAATTATTACAGAAGGGTTTGAGCGCGAGAATGAATAAAATAAATGAAATAAAATAAAAAATTAGCATTTATAATTAGAATCCTACACAAAATAAGCAATCTTTGGCCGATTTTTCACTGTATAAAAAACTGCGAAGTTTCCGTAAAAAGAACAGTGATTCGAATATGTTATTCTCTACTGCGATAAGGGGTTTGAGTGGGAGGAGCCTATTATATGTAGCTGGCGAGATGAGGAAAAATTTCATATTTAAATGCTTTTGGTCTATTGTTTAGCATAATTTCTGTGATTTACCTGGCGCTTGCCGCCTGCTATTAATGACTTTATTTATTTTCTAAGCTGGCTTTGTGTCAGAAATGTAAATTTTGTATGCTACGAACATTACACGGTTGAATAAAGCATTTAGAGACAAAACGGACGACTCCAGCCTTTGTTATGTCGTTTTTAGTGGACGTTCAAGAAATATTTTGCTGAAATTTCCATCGGTTTTTGGTTCAATCTAGGCAAATGTTTGTAAAGAAAGAAGCAGGGGTTCAAGCTCTCTTTATTCTTCTTTCGGTTTGAATTTATCAAATATTTCGGAGCTTCGCACCGAATTTTCACTTCTTAACAGGTGTGGATTTAGAGGCGGGCGGGGAAGGGCGGACGCCCCCCCCCCCTGTCGTCAAAAAATGGTTAGGTGCAACAGAGAATAATGTGTATTTGTTGATGATTTTATGTATTTTTTATCACGAGTTCTCATAGTTTTCCCGGCGCTTCGCGCCCGGCAGTTACCCATTAATGACATTAACTGACTTTCTTGGCATTTTAAAAACTTTTCTTTCTCAGCAGAGTAATGTACCATAAAAGAATTTTTTCATTCTTAAAATGATTTCTCGAGTATATTCTTGGTGCTTTTTACTCAGCAGAGTAGTTTGTGTGCAGAAAAAGGATTTTTTGTTCTTACTAAGATTTCTCGAGTATATCTTTGGTGCTTTTTGATGATTTTTGCACTAATTTTTGCGCGTTTCTCGTACATGAATTTCAACATGTTTCAAGTTTTCTGATCACAAATGATTCTATCTACCAATAGACAAAGAAACCGACGTTTCAAGTATAATGTACTGATTCTTTGTCTAATTTTTATACTGTTGTGAAATTTTGGGGTTCCGCCTCCATTAGAAAATCCTGGATCCGCTACTGCCTCTAAATGACATTTTAATGCGATTAGGATAGCATTATTGCTAAATACATAAGAATCTCTACTTTGAAAATGACTTCATCTAAAGCGCACAGACTGAAAAACTTCAAAAAACCTTATTGTTGCATTTTAACGCTTTCCAGAGGACGGGTGCGTCGTGTGCTGCGACTTCACTGATGATATTGCATTTATAAGACGACTAACTCAACTGAATCTACCCTTCATAGTCCTATTAGCGCTGATAAAAGCGCTTTTAAAATTGCTTAACATTTCAGTGCACTATGCAACCTCTTATTAAATTTTATCAGGATGAAATGAATACACTCCAAAAGAGTTACTATGAATTTGAAGCTAGCATTACATATTTTATTTCATTGCTTCGTCGCCCAAATTAGCAAAAGTATACTGCTTTAATATTTTAGCAGAATGTGAAGCAGATCGAATGAAAGAGATTAAAAAGATGTAAAATACAATTTGAAATACAACTCGTATGTAGCATAATTCACTGATGACGCATCTTCATTAGATTTTATAATAATGATTTTTTATCAATACTTTCGATAAATTTAAGTTAACTTTATACACTTACTATAGAAACCGAGAACCGGAACCATCGGTTCCTAGGTCTAAGATTTGGAACTGGAAGCGCCGGTTCCAACTTTTGTAAGAACCGGGACCAGAACCGGAAGCGATATTTTAATTTTCTAAAAGCGGGAACCGACTTTTTCGAAAATCCTGGAACCGGATATCCCTAGTACCCACCATTTGTGGGCCCAAAAAAACAGTATAAAATTTCACCCCTTATCCCAAGAATTCTAATGCTGTGTATGTCTGGGTAAGTAACTGTCTAAAACCATGGCTTTTTGCAGTGGCGGATCCAGGATTTTCCTTAGGGGAAGGGGTGGGGCGGTACCCCTAGGGGGGCGGAATCCTGACCTGGACGGAAAAATTAGCCGTTTTAACCTGAAAATCGCTAAAAATCGCTCAAAAATCCTTAATTTTGCGCACTATTTTTGGCCAATGGTGGGGGGGGCTGCCGCCACCCCCCCTACCCCCCACCCTCCTAAATCCGCCCCTGCTTTTTTGTATTTGGCAAAGATTTTTCCTGATGTACAAAGACTTTGGGGGACCGTCTTTGCACATGTTGTACAAAGATTTTTGTGATGACAAAGACTGCAAAAAAGGGTCTAAAAATTCGTAAAAATTTTCGGCGCTTCGCCAAATCTCGAAATGTGTAATTTGTGTGTCCCGTCCCATATATCTTTTTAATACCAGAAATTGCATTTTGAATAAAAAATGTCAAATTTTTTGGTGCTTCAAAGACGATTCTGAATGATTTTTGCCCTCTAGAAACTCAGAAATTAGTTAAAACATACTATCAGTGGTCGAACAAGTCTATTTTTATCACATTAAAATCACTACTGTACCATATTATAGTACCCAAAACTTTGTGTGTACAAAATGTACAAAAGACTTTTAGGGACCATCTTTGCACATGTACAAGCGGACCTTGTACAAAAAATCTCCATCTAAAGCCTTATTTGCTCCATTTAAGTGCTGATTGCCATGATTATAGGACTTCTATAAAAGATGCTGGCTGGAAAAACAGCCTGCAATCGAGTTTTATTTTCGAATTCGCTACTTACATTACGACGCCATTCTTGCTTCTTAATTAGATTTCGTTGCAAAGTAGATAGATGCGTATTGTCGTTATGCCCGAGTAAGTCAATTTTTTAATAAATGTTCATGAAATGGTTTATCTCCCTATGACGTCGTACCAATATTTTATTCATATATTTGTTTTGGTCCAGCCGTGTTCTAAATGTAAGTTGTTCTTTTATTTAATATTGATTAGATTCTTTTTCGAATATTACGACATTGTCATAAAACGAAGTAATTTTTCAAATTTAATAAAATAGCATGATGAGTATTCTGGACTAGTTAGAACGATCATATACAGATAATTTTTTATCTGAATATGCTTGACCGGATGCGTGCAAAGCATATTGATGAAGTTGTAGAAAGCATAGACGGAGGAGAGCTCCTAGTTAGCGTGCATTATATGTGTAATTTACTTGTTACTTGTCGACGTTGATCATCCATGCTGGATATTTGTCGCTTCATGAGTGATTTGAATCCATTGCTTCCGGTCAGTTCGGCTAGTGTTCGGAGGTGTCCCATCCATGTATTATTATAGCTTTGCGGCTCAGGTTGAATGGTTTCATGATGAAGTGTTCAGCAGCTTTTGGAAATAGCGCTGGTAGTCGTTACGCTCCACGGGGCCGTTTCCAATGCAGGTCGTTGTGCATAGGAAGGCTTTTTGTGGTAGCCTGCCTTCCGACATCCTGAGAACATGCCCAAGCCAAGTCCAACGGCGTTTTAGTGATTAGCTGCGAAAGTGGTAGCGCGATTTCCTCGCATCTTCTACGAATTTCCTCGATTGGTAATTCTATCCTTAAGGCGAATTTTTGTGATCGAGTGTAGGCAACGATGGTCAAAAGTTTCCAATTTTTTGAGGTCCTGCTTTTTGGTATTCCACGTTTGCACTTCCATATAGTAACGTAGCACGTACCGTTGCACAGTAGGCCTCGGTCCCTTGGTTTTATTTCGAATGTCCCTGCATCTCCTGGAGACATTTTAGAGCCCAGGAATGCAATTAGTGCCTTTTGTATACAGCTGTCAGTCTCGTTGGAAGCTGGCGCTCACTTTGCAGTTATTAGGCTACCTAGGTAGGCAAAGGAACCGACCCCTTCAATTGCATCAGGGCCGATTGTCAGTACACAGGTAGGTGTTGGTCCGGATCTGGGTCATACGCAATAAATTTGGATTTTGTTGGGCTCAGTTTTAGACCTAGTTGGGCGGCTTCTTCCCCTATTCGATCAATCATGGTTTGCATATTCGGCCGCTGTTCCAGCAAATAGGGCTACATCATCCGCAAAGGTGAGGTCCGTCAAGGGCGCTGCGGTACGGGTGTAGACAGATGCCTCCTGGTTTTTTGTAGTTGTACTGTTCATGAAGTTTCTGGCTAAGATACCGCAAGGGGCGCCACTCCCAAGGGACGAAAATTCTCCCAAAAACCAGTCGGTATGTGAAACACTGCCACATTGCTTGTTGGGTGTAGAGGCAGGGAGGCGACAGATACTGCACAGACCCTTCTCTGCACTCCGTCCAGTCGTGGCCAGATGCTTGACAATCCATGATCCCAAGCTTGCCGCACGCACGGATTCAGTGTTCGCATTTCCTCCAACACCTTGAAAGGTTATTATCCTGCGCCCATGGTCACAGTCGCCTGAGCCCTGTTCGATTATGCATCCAGCACTTTTGACGAGCACATAGGGTTGACATTTGTATATGAGAGGCTGTATGTTACGCATCATATACCTTGCTGGACCATTATATGTACAACAGGAAAATAAGCAAGAAAACTATGCTTGCTGTAGCTAAAAACTGGAATTACTCAATATGATTCGTATTACTTTTTGGGCGAGTTTCAGATTTTATTTACATCTGATTTTTAACCTTACCTACATACCTGGGCAATGGCTGACGGTTCGCCCTGTCCAATTTCCTGCCAAAAGGGTGGCTGGGTCCCTAGACCATGAAAAAGGTGGGTCTGTCCCTGAAAAAAGGTGGGTCCGTGCCTGAAAAAGGTGGGTCGTTCAGCTTAATCAGTGGGTCAGTCACTGAAAATAGGTGGGTCCATCCATGAAAAAGGTGTCGAACAGTGTAATAAGATGGTTCCTGTACGTGTTTTGCAAACTGATCATGATATACTGTATCTAGCATTTCCTTAAATTATCTCCAAAAAATTTTCTTCCTTTACAAAATATAGCCCCGTCCAAGTTATCCCTTCACCCCGTCCAACGTTTGGTTCGGCCCGTCCTGGTGATGGGCCGATATGGGGCATTGCCCAGGTGTGCTTACCTACCTGACCTGGTCAATTCTAATCAGCAGACTCAGTTTCGGCCATAAAACTGATAGATTCTTCTAACACGAAGAAATTATTTTTCAATATTCGCCTCGCAGGGGCGGGATTTTGGGTGGAGGGACGGGGGGGGCGGCCGCCCCTCACCATTGGCCAAAAATAGTGCGCAAAATTAAGGATTTTCGAGCGATTTTTAGCGATTTTCTGGTTAAAACGGCTAATTTTTCCGCCCAAGTCAGGATTCCGCCCCCACCCCCTTAGGGGTACCGCCCCCTTTAGGAAAATCCTGGATCCGCCACTGTTCCCTTGGATGGAGTAGCTGAACTCAGATATTGACTAATCCTTCAAAAACCCCACAAGGAAGCAACGCATGAGCCCGGATGCTTTAATTACGTTTTTTTGGAAATCGCTAATTTTAGATAGCGGATGAAGCCCTCGAAACTCACCATAATGTATGGTGTACTCGTGAAGAGGCTTGTGTTCAGGATTCTTTCCTGGCGTACAAAAGCATGGGGAGAGGAGTGAGAGGGGGGCTGTTATTCCCCCCTGAGGCTACACAACCATTTTGGCCGAAGAAGCATTGCTATTGGTACCTATATCCTGTTTTGGACCCTAAAAATTTGCTATATAGCCTTTTTTGGGCTCAGAAAACTAGCTATACAGCCTGTTTTGGACTCAGAAACATACTGTGTGAGCTCAGAAATACTATACAGTTGTCTTTTATAAATTTCAAAAGGATATATAGCTAGTTTCTTGACTCCAAAAAGGGCTAAATAGCTATTTTTAGTCCGAAAAGCTATATAGCTATGTTTGTGAGCCAAAAAGGCTGTATAGCTAGTTTTCTAAGCCCGAAAAGGCTAAATAACCGTTTATACTAAACACTTAGCTATCTGCCAATTTTTGGTTTTCACCCCACTCTGAAAGTTTGACCATGCGCACCTGTCTCTAGGTTAGGCGCAGTAGCGAATTCAGGATTTTCCGACAGGGAAGGGTGCCCTATATTTTTTAATGTCAAAAATTGTCCGAAAAATCCAACCGTTGTGCTTAAAGTAACGTTTTTTTGCCTTTGAAGTTTTCTCCAAAAAACACGCAAACGTTGCTAAAATCGGCCCAAGGCGCCAGAAATAGACTCGAAAAATCATTAAAAGTATTAAAATATTGTTCTGTACATAAACTACTCTTCTGACGTTTAAAAAGGTTCTTAGAGCGTCGAAAGAGATTAAAAATGCCATTAATGAGTAGTCGAAAATTTGAAAAATCATGATAGCAGAATAAAAAAATACAAATTATCCTCTATCGTAGGCAACTATTATTTGGCGGCATGAGGAAGATCAATTCCGGCCCAACTAAATCCATCCTTGGGTAGGCGGAGCGGACCCAACATAATTTGATTCATATCTCAGAAAATACATTGGAAAAGCCGGTATACACCGCGTTTTCTGGCTTTTTTAACAATCTCTCCGCTCTCTAACCATTAATGTGACATAATTCAAACTTTTAGAAAAAATTTCATATTCATCAATAGGTTGCGGGAATGTTTGTTTTCTTTTGGTTGTAGCTGTGGCAAAAATTATGTAAAATAATTCACAAATGGTGCGAAGTATATTCAAAGATTTACTGACGCAGACGAAAGACGCGCATTTCTTAAATTTTTCTGTGCATTCCCTTCCCACGTAAGATTTATTTTTCGGTGAAGGGGCGAAGGTTTCTTAACCAATCGCTCCAAAACATAGCCTTGGTCGTAAAGATAGGTTAAAATTGGCATAAAATGAGCATTATTCGAATGACGAGATGGTATATTCTGATTGATTCAGACTTCTAAAGTCAAAGAAGATGTTTTATCAACGGAAATAATGCACCTATTACTTTATTAAAGCATGGACGATTCATTTTTTTAATCAATTTTGGGAATTATAAAGCGGATAAGAGCGAATTTTATTGTGGGGATCCAGAATTTGCTAACCAGGGGCGAGTAGTGGAACTCCAGGCTTCCCTATCAGTGTGCAAATGGTCCGGAAAGCTATTCATTATGCGTGAAGTATGCGGTTTTTCACGCGTGTTTCGATGGGCAGAATCAATTTTCGATACGATTTTTTTTAATCTTAAAATTCTCTGGAAGTTTTATGTTAAAAATGCGCAAAATTAGTGTAAAAGTTGGCATAAAGCCATGAGAAAAATAAACCGCCGTGAAAGCACAGAGCTCCTTTCTACGTTATGTACGTAATGCATAGAATTGATGAGTTGCAATTATATCATGCGATGCGACGCGCGGAAAGTTATCGAATTTTCGAAAGAATATTAGATAAAACTGCAAATTATTGTGCATTTACTTCGATAAATTCTTGTAAGAATCACAAAATCTTCAGTGTAATGAAAAAATAAAAAATATGAAAAATAATAATGGAAAATTAAAACAAAATTATACAAAGTAGTGAAAAATGTACATCAGTGTTCTACTGCAGACAACTATTTTTTGACTACGGGCTTGGGCGCGGCTGTCCCTCGCTTGTCTGAATTTTACTTTGATATTTACTATATCCGACATTTCTTCTCGCTTCTAAAGGTTGAAATTTCCCACAGATAGTCCCTAAAAGTCCTAGTACTAATGGGCAATTCGTTGATGAATACAAAAAACGAGGATCATCATGGCGTGCAGCCTTTCTGTCAGTTTAGATATCATTATTTCACATATTTAACCTCTTGAAATGCCATTTGAGATACCTACACCTGACCTAATGTATAAAAGGGTCGAATTCTATTCGGAATTCATTTTATCGAGTGAAACGTTTGGTTGTTGATCAGCATCTGAGCAGATTTGGGAGAGATTATTGATCAATGTTTTTAGTGGTCGGTCTGTTTGTACGTGTAAAAAGACGGCCCCTACAAGTCTGTACACATCGTGCGAGCAAATTTTAGGGTACTATAACATGATATAGTAATGCTTTTGGTCCGTTAAACCGGGTTTTTAAGTTTTTTAGTAGGTAGTGAAGTTAAACCAATTTCTCAGATTCTAGCGATACAAAGTTCAAAAATTAATGACTCCGATCATACTCGTAACGATTTGAAATATTGCTTGGGAGTCCCGGCCACTTTCAGATAGGGCGGTGGGCTCAAATGCCTTTCAATTTCCGAAAAAACGGCCAAAAAGCACATTTCAGAAACAATCGGCGTGAGTAAAAAATTAAATTTTTAGGCTCTGAGTAAATGTAATATATCAACTTTTGATGGGTATGGATCCCTTCATCCCCCATTACGTGTATGGCCAGGGCGTACTCAACTGAGGCGGGGGCGGCCCTCCTCCCTCCCCCGTTGACCGAAAAAAATTTTGAGAGGTAAGATACGTAATGCGCGGAAAGCTAGAAAAATCGAATGTCTCTGACGTGAAATCTTCACATTTTCGGCGCTTTGCGCCGGCCGATCGTTTTAGCCAAAGCTTGACCAGAAAAATGACACTTTTTATAGCCTTTTGAGTTAAAAAATTAGAAACAGTTCCAATGTTATGATCTTATGGATAGAGCATGTCGAGAAACGTCGAAAAACGCGTTTTTTGCGAGCCATCCCGACGAATTCTCCGAGATGTAGACCAATTTATGTTGGGTCCGCTTGCCCCCCCCCCCGCCTTGGCCGGATCCTGGATACGGGCCTGTGTATGACTGCTACGCAAAGCGCCAGAAAAGTTTGATAATTTTATCGTTTGCGGGCGTTTGCACCTCACCTTCTACGCCCATGTATGCTAGCCTCGTTATCTGCTATTTTACTTGTAATAATTGTTTTTCGTAAAATTTATTTCTGCACGCTATTAAAAGGGCGAGGATTCAGAACAACCGTTATCAGATTTCAGAAGCAACAGCCAAAAAATCCAGGCGGCGGCGATCTTTTAGATTATGGTATAAAAGGGCCTTAAATTAATTTTATTACATTCTGGACATAAAATTCCTTATTCTATACTTTTTCAAATTGTTTTATAACAGCGTACTTTATTATCATTATTTGTTCCTCCTTATTTTAACTTTATATTTTAACGCTTAGCGATTTTTCCCGACTGAATAAATCATTAAAAGCAGTTTAATTTATTATAATCATTCGCAAACATGCACGGCGTACCCAACATTTGAAAAAAATTTCGGGCATCGTCTGTTTACAGAAACTGCAGTTAAACTCGCATAAATGCCGTCAGGCTACGCAGCACACATCGGTATAGAAGGATTAGAGGGAATATAAACCCAACCTAAGGTTTTAAAAATCAAGTACTGTAAGGCGATTTTGAGAAAACGAATGGTGCTGAAAGCTGAGAGACAATTTTTGAACTTACTCTGGAAAAAAGGACAGAAATTTTACCTGAAAACGCTTTAAAAAAATCAAAATTTTTCTTCGCTTGGTGCCATATTGATAAATTTTTGTATTTTTAATCGCAATAAACCCATAGAACCGTTAAATTACACTAGCAAGGGTCAAGAATCCCAGGTTATCGAACGTAACGCGATGGACCATCTTTCTACGCGTACGAAGGGACCCTGTACAGAAAGCAACGACTACAATTTTCTAACAGACCATTTCTGGATTTCACGCCTTCTGGCCACCTTTTTGCTAGTAGAAGCTACGTAGATTAGTCGATTAGGTAATTAATCGGTGAATTAGCCGATTAATAGCAATAGCGTAGCGTGATTAATTACATAAGTAGCTAATCGATATTAAATTAGCTGAATAATCGACTTATTCAATAATAAAAACTAATTAAGTGATTAGCTACGTACGTAGCTACTAAATAAATTGATTAATAAGTAATGAACGACGTAATTGTTGATAAGCTATTTCGGTATTAATTTATGTTTAACGATATTTACGATCAATTTTTTTGTTCTTTTTTATTCTTCTCTTTTGACATTTCTGGCTTTTCGGCTGTACTATTGCATGGATGGAGTGCGCCTCGGTCACGCTTAATGTACCCGCTCTGTCATTTAATCCTTCCAAATTTCCCACGATAACTCGATCTGATCAGTCGGGGCCATATTTAAAGGGGGCGAGGGTGGGCGGCCGCCCCCCCCGCCTTGTCCGAAAAAATTTTTGATGAGTACCAAGATAATGCGCAGAAAGATGGAAAAATCGCGCGTCTTAGTCTTTAATCGTCAAATTTTCGGCGCTTCGGGCCAGATATGATACATTTTTCATAATTCTGGCTCTTGCGCGACCTAAAAATTGAAACTTCTTCGAACTGAGCGAGAAAAACAAATTTTCCGGAAAGTTCGGATTTTGTGATGTTAATGGAGCGTGTCGAAAACGTCGAAAAATTAATTTTCGCTTTTTGACGAATTTTCCTAGATGTAGATCGATTTATGTTAGGTCCCCCTCCCCCACCTCCCCCTCCCCACTTGGCCGGATCCCGGGTATGGGCCGGCGATCAGTCGGTTTTTACTCGTTCTACAGTTTTAACCAAAAAACTTCAATACGCGTCCAATTAGGGATAAGGAGTTAGTGGTTAAAAATTAAAGAATAATTAAAAAATTTAAAAATTCGAGTATCTAGAAGATTACGCGGGCACCAGAGGCGTAGCCAGTGATTTTGATTCGGAGGGGCATGCACAAAAAATTTTTAAGGCTACTTTTGCATCGAATGCTCTGATATGGTACAGTAACACGTTATGTATTGTAAGGTTGAGTTTTTCGACCGTTAGAAGTGTAGACTAGCTAATTTATGGGTTTCTGACGATCTAAAATACAAAAAGTGTCAAGCAACGCGTAGCGCCAATTTTTGTTGTTGATATTTTCAATGATTTCATGAAGAATTTATGGCCTTTTTATTGACAATCAGTTCAAAATGATGAGTGGCTCAAAGCACCAATTAATTTAGTCATTTTTTACCGTCCTTAACATTTTTTAGTTCTGTGAATACTGATAGTCTGACAGTGCAGAAAATTATGAAATTCGTAGAAGACAATTTTGAGCCTAAGTTCAGGCTTCTGACAAGAAAACTTCGAATTACTAATCCAGTATAAAGCACTAAAATATTTTGACTGATTCAGGCTTTTAGACGCAATGCTGGATCTGATACAGAGAGAAATCCGGCTGAGTTATGCATCGGAAAATTACGACGTTTTCGCTCTTGGCTTCTAATTTATACCGTTTAAATCATACGGAACAAGCAAACAAATGACGGCGCAAAGCACCGTAAATTTTAAAAATTTTTCAACCCTTTCCGCCTTTTCTTTGTCCTCCCAAAAACCTTTTGTACACGTACAACGAGATTTTACGCCTGGAGGATCTGGAATAGTGCGCTCAAGCGCCAAAGCGGGGTCCAGGGCAGAGCCCCGAAAAATTTTGTAAACAAAGCACCTTAATGTTGAATGATAAGGTTAAAATTTTCGCAAAATCGGCCAAATCTTGGTTCTGAAATAAGCCCAAAAATCGACTCCTACATTGCACAAAACTTCTGAGCTGAATTGTGTTTTTTGACTTCTGCTAAGTATATAGTGCAGCAACGGATCGCTGCAATAAGATATAAGAAAAATGTATCAATGAAAATTTTGTTATTACCGTTTTCAGACCCGCCTTCTTATATGATGACGTAAAGAAAATGCGCAAAAACACAAGAACATTTGGTCATTCTTCTCAATTACAATATAATATGTGTTCTTGTAAAGAAAGGAATACAAAGCAGAGAATGGACAAACTGGTAACACTGTCATTTCAGCACTTTCACTATTATGCTCAGCAAGCATGCGCAGTTTTCATTCAACGAACAAACAGTGCATTAAATCTCTAAAGCGATGTGAAGCGCTGGATTATTTTAGCTGATTCAAGCTTTTAATTTCATGGATCCATATAACTATAAATAATAATGTCTCGGCGCAAAGCGCCAAATGATTTTGACGTCTCTGGCCTTTTTGAACTCAATTTTCTGAACACAATCATTGACCAGAAAAATCAACAAAATTTCTGAAAAAGTTCGGGAGGGGCATATGCCCCTATGCCCCCACCCTGGCTACGCCCTTGGCGGGCACAGTTTTTGGCTTCTAGTGTTGAGATTGTGTAGTTAGAACCAGAACTGTGCGCTTGTTCGGGCTGTGGACTTTTACCTAGAGCACCCGGAACAGAAAAATGCGAATTTTATTCAGAAATTTTTCTTTAACACCGCTTCATATTTACCCGAAGCTCTATGACAACCTAGTTTTAGCGCCATTTTATGTTTTAAACCAGTTTTTGAGGTCTTTTCAACCCAAAATAGCTAACCAACTAACGTAGAATGGTCAAGCCGCGCGCGCGTGATCACTACTGGCGCGTGGCTTATAAGTTGACCTAAAATGTACGTTGAAGGCCAAGGTCGCTAATTTAACTGCTAATCATAAATTAGCCGATCGTAATTGGTTAGTTTGTCTCTAGTCAAATTAGCGATTTCGATGATTCTTATCGTGGTGTATTTGGTGACGGGCCGCGGGAAGCCAAATGATGGCGACGATGATAAAGTGACAATTGTAACGTGGAAGGATTTTGTGAACGAAATGCTCGCCAAGGGCGAAGTATGTGGTACATTGGATGAAATTTCGGCCAATCGGCCTAAGATTTATAAAATTCAGTCGCGCTCATGACAATTTTGGAACAAATCTGGAGTCAAATTTTCGCCCGAAATTTATTTAAATCACATTTTTATGATATCTTGATTTTTGTGAAATTGCAACGGGACTAGAAAACGCGTGAAAAAGGTACAAACGATCCATATCCCCTCGCTGTACGTAAACCGGAATGAGCATTAATTGTCGATTACTAGTTGATCGCGGAACGCTTAGGGATTTTTCTTTCGTTCAAGTTGAGGGGAAGTATTAAAATTGAGACGAAAAAATTTAGCAGAAAGGCTATTTTGGGACGTTACGGTTTCTGATATTGCGTCATAAGGACTGGGCAAAATGGAAAGTTTTTCATAAGAAGACCGATTTCAAATTTTAAGAGGGCGTTTTGCAAAACACGATTTTTTTATATTTTCGCCAACTAGATTTCGTTGAAAACTTACGAGTTACGTATATTATCCAGGCACGTAGCTGTGGGAGGACAGGGGGGGTCCGGACCCCCCAAAATTCAGAAAAAACCGGAAAAATAGGACTTTTACATGTTATTTTGTGCTGTTTTTGGCTTAAACTCCCCCCCAAATTGGTGTCGGTCCCCCCGAAATAGGAGGGCCAGCTACGTGCCTGATATTATCTAAAATAAATAGTCTGGGATTGCAGTTTAGTAGATAACTTGTTCAATCGCATGCATTAAACAGAGATGATCAATTTTTCTAGAATGTAAAAACTTAAAAAGTCCGGGAACTATCCGAAATATTCGAATGAATTGGACGAAATATAGGCAAAAATGAACTCACGCTCGAACAGCCGAGTCTCGAACGCTTTTGAGCAAGCGGATAGATAAAATCGCTCAAAATCAGCGGCGAATCTGGGATTTTCGTAAGGAGAGGGCGGTGACCCGACTTTTTCAAAAACAGTCGAAAATATATCCTAAAATGTGCCCTTCACTTGCAAAAAAGTAGTTTTTCAGCTTTTTACATACGTCGTCTAATTTTGTTTAAAATCACGTTTGGCGCAAATTTTTTCGAAAAACTTTAAAATTTTCAACAGTTTTTTTTCTGAAAAAATGACTATAGCGAAAATCCGGCGAGAAGCACTCGAAAATTTTCGAAATTTAGACGGAAGGACGTTTAGAAGCTTGATTGATTCATTTCATTCATAGCATTTGACGCGCATCGTCAAAACTTTTTGAAAGTTACGCTCAAAAATGGAAGAAAACTACATACATGCCGAAATAGCTGTTCTTACTCACGAAATTGTTTTAAAACTTATTTCTTGAACAAAATAGAGGCGTATAGGCCGTCAAGAATGCAAATAAATTTCATTAATAGTTATTGTTATCAATTATTTATCACACAAACTATTTTGGGCCAATGGGGGTAGGCGGCCGCCCCTTTTGTTCCCTGCTTAAAAGCGTTTTTGCTCAAAACAGTACCTTTTCTACGATTTTTTTTAAAATCCTGAATTCTAGGGGTGAAAAAGCTTTGAATAGAATACGGTGCAAAGTTCTTTAATACTTTTTTTTCTGCATAACGTCTGCATAAAACAGTAGAGATGAATCTAAAAGGTCTGCACAAATATACTTATTTCGGAGTCTTTAATGCCCGCGCTTGGAGCTGAATAGAATGCAATTATCATAATTGGCACGAAGCTCTGAAACTTTTTCGGAATTTTGCTAAAAAAATACTAAGAAAAAAGTTTTAGAATTACTATTACTTTGCCCCAAAAAGTCTTTGTACATTGTACAAAGATGGATCCGAAAATTTTTGTACGAGCTTCAAAATCTTTGTCTCATTCAAAACAACGTTGGATGTATGAATAGTTTTTGCATGGGTCCCGTAAAGGAAAAAATTGGAAATTCTTAACGCCTATTTGGAAGACCGCGAGAGTAAATTTTAGCGCACTTTTTGAGCTAATAAGCCTAAAATTTTCGAGCGCCTCTTGCCTTATATATTCATGTACAACATATTTGTTGAATATAGCTGGAATTAAATTTCAATTTTTTTCAAAAATTTTTTCTTATGTGTAGATTTCGTTGAGATAGTTAAAAAACCATTGTTTGCCTAAGAATGAGCAGTTGTTGAGATATCCAGGCACGTGGCTGTGGGGGAATGGTAAGGGGATCAGGACCTCCCAAAATACAGAAAAAAACCAGAAAAATAGGACTTTTTACACGTTATTTTGTGCTATTTTTGGCTTAGACCCCTCCAAAATTGGTGTTGGCCCCCCAAACTAGGAGGGCCAGCTACGTGCCTGGAGATATCCAAGTGCACGATTTTCGTCTTGCTAAAATCAGAAGGCCAGTTACGCCACTGGGGTCGAAAGCCAAAGGCCACTTTTTCGGTTAGGTTTGGCCAGAAGCGGGAAGAAAAAACTGAGTGGTTCAAAGAGGCAGGCTTTTGCTTAAAAGTTGGGGAAGTTGAAACACATTTTACAGGAGGATGGTGAGAAAGGCCGAGTTTCGGGGGATCTCCCCTCCCGCTCCGCGTGTAAATATTTTTATCTCGCTCGCTGATTGGTCTACTCGCCGCCCGTTTATTCTATTTTCCCGTCTGACGCTCAGGTCGAAAAAATATCCGTCGCTCCGGGTATAAACAGGGTTTTCATCCTATTGCACACGGATGCGGTGTTTAAAGGGCGAAAGGTGGGCATGTTTAATCGAATCTATCGATTGGACGTTGGGAGTATCGATTCGTTTGAAAATAATCTTCGAAAAGCCGAACAAGAATTGGGCATTCCTCTCAATCAGTCGGTTAACGTGGTTTACATCCGTCCTACGATGTTGTAAGCGTTAAACCGTCATTTACGCGATCTCGGGTGTTAGGGCCTTTCACCCCCACCTCTCCGCAGTTTCGCCCCTGCAACAAATGTTTCAAAATCATTCTTAACGTTTTTATTTAATCGGCTGACGAATTTTTCATAATTTTCTCTCGTTTTTGAACTTTCACACCCTCGGACCGGTCTACGCCTCTACGCGTTTGGCTAGAATATTCGCACGCAGCCTTGTTTTCTGGATTTTATTTCGCCGGGATCGCAAATATTTTGAAAATATATATAAAGCATGCGTTTATATGCAATTTCACGCGCTAAAACGACGTTCTAAGACACGTGTTTCCCTCAGACACGCGCAGCATGGAAATTAAGGGGGAGGGATAAATTTTAAAGTTCCCTATTGTACCCAGAAATAGTGGATACGCGTTTAAAACACCGTTTTTTGGTCTTTCTGACCTTGCTCTATGTTTCTAGAGCATAAAAAACATAAAATAAATTTTTAAAAATTCAAAAAAGTCAAAACAAATTTAACACAATATACTTTTCTCGGGTAGCCGGCTCGGGCCGACCCAGCCTTTCATCCTTCGGTTAGGTCGATAAATGGAAAGCTACATTCGTAGCGGGGTCAATCCTTGGGAGTAGCGACCCTTTGCTGTATTCAAGCGAAGAAACACACCGTGCTGGTGTGTAGGCAATACTCAACTTTAGGTGAAAAGCCTAGTTTGGATCTTTTTGGACCAAACCATGAGTATATGTACCAAAGCACCCGAATTTGATACTTTTGAGCAAATAGTTAGCTAAAAACGCTTGAAAAATCGCCTTTTCTCCGAATTTTCGGAAAATTTTGGACGCTTCCGAAAAATCACGAATTCTAACGAGGGGTATGGCGAAAAAATTTCTGGGTGATGGAACCGCCAGATCATGTGTGCTTTACTGCATTATTCGATGACATACGTATTCCGTGGTAAAAATTATATAAGTGATTTGAAGGGAGTTTTAGGACTTACATACCACGTTAAACTTATTGTCGCACGGCTCGAAGCGCCTTAAATTTTCAACGCCTTCATCCCTTCAAACTTAACTTTGAAGTATTCTGTAGATAAGCATTATAAATTTCTATGTTGCCGAATCTATGCAATGTAGTAATTAGTTGGCGACAAGCGTCTGAAATTCTCAGTCAGAACACTTTTGACCCCACCTCCCCCCCCGATTATTAGGAAAAGTTTATTTTTTGACCGTTTTAGATGTTTTTCGCCGTTTTTACGCGTTTTTGGCCAAGAATTGGAGGTTATCTACCCCGCCTCCGCCCTTAAAATAGCCGCAGTCCCCCTCCCTTAATTCCGAGCCGTTACATGTATGATCTTTCTGAATGTAAATAATAGAAATTATATCTGGCGCGAAACGCCAGAAGTTGTCAATATCATTTTTATTTTTTAGCCAGCTTTGCATTTCGCAAAGCTGAGCAAAGTAGGATATCCATTCCCTATATCCCCTGGATCCGGCCTGTTCGTATGTATCAATGACGCAATTAATTGAAACTAGGGCCGTATTCAGTGCGGGATGTGGCATCCACCCCCCTGCTTCTTGGCCGTAAAAACATTTTGGAAGGTAAGACAATGCATGGAAAGATGCGTTGTTGGGTCCGCCCCTTCCTTGGCCGAATCCTGAAATCCTGGAAACGGGCCTGCTTCCGCGTACGTTCTTTTTAAATATTTATATTTATATAATCTGCGTTGTTAAACTGCAAGGAAATTTTGTGTGAAGAGGAAACCAATACTTATTCGCGAAATGCCTGTTCGGGCTAAAAAACAATAAATGCGCTCCAAAATCGTTAGTTTTAAGCGTTTCTGACGAACACATTTCTTCTTGAACATTGGAAACATTTTACATTTTAAAAAATTTCAGAAAAATTTAATTATATTTCACTAAAATGTAGACAAAAGTGGTTGCTGAAGAAGTTGGCTAGTCTGAAGGGAAAAATAATATCGCTGAAAACGCTCGAAACGGATGTTTGAAAAATTTTGCTAAACAATATATATATATATATATATATATATATATATATATATATATATATATATATATATATATATATATATATATATATATATATATATATATATATTAGAGATGCGCCAGGCCCTGGCCCCGGCCCCGGCCCGGGGCCGGGGCCTGTAAAAACGATGAAAAATTAATGAAAATCGAACAAAATTAATCTTTTTTGCCTAATTACGCAACATAATCTTTATTTATTCGCAAAAATAAGCTAAATTTCGTTAAAATTAAGCTTAGGCTACTGTTGTGTTTCGCTTCAAGTAATCTAATAATCAAGATTTGAGTGAGCATTGAAACAATTCGATACATTCTTGAATAGCTTAGCTCAATTAAGAATATTTATTGCGAAAATAAGCACGTTTGACCGATAATTCTTAGACAATAAAGTTTAAAATGCAAGGGACTTTCACCAGTGTCTGTAAAATTGTTTTATAAATCGATGTATGTACTTATGTACCTTAAAAAATGCTAGGGTATGGCAACTTATTTTATCATCCAGATAGAATTCGTTTGCTTAAATATATGCGATTTTTCACTAATTTCGGGCGCTGTGCGCCAAATAATAGAGCAAATGTCTTCATTTTTGTGTGGTTTTCAATTAATTTTTTAAATATTATTTTAATTTGATTATGCATGTTCCCTAATCTTGGTAAATGATTTTTCGTCGTACAAGCATTTTTCGCCCCTATGATTTTGTTGATATTCTAAGGATAAGTTTTTCAAGCGTGTAGTTAATCTCTGGGTTACTTATTTCTCGTGCAATGTAATCGTAATCTTTGGTATTGTACTATTTTGCTCGCGTCTATTTCTTTCATCGAATCAGCATAAATACTATAGAAAAGTCATATTCTGTTCAGCTTAGCTTATTGTTTTCTATGCCTAATAGCTATATTCACAATTATTTATTAATTTTTTGTTTATTTCTCTTTTATCTGCTTATTTTTAAGTCTTTAATTCAATTAAGCAATATGTAATTGCTTACAATAGTAATACTAAGATGTTAGGTCAGTATAGAAATAATGTGGATGCTTGGTATAGCTTAGTAAGTATAGGGTATATGTTTTGTACAGGCCCCGGCCAGGCCCGGCAAAAAGAGCGGCCCCGGCGCATCTCTTATATATATATATATATATATATATATATATATATATATATATATATATATATATATATATATATATATATATATATATATATATATATATATATATATATATATATATATATATATATATATATATATATATATATATATATATATAACAGGGGCGTAGGCAGGATTTTTTTAAAGGGGGCGGTCCTAAATTGGGGACCCTATATTTAGGGATTTAGGGATATGTTCGCCGGGGTGCTAAATAAAGTGCATTTTCTGACGTTTGCGAACATGCTCTATCCGTTAAGCTTATAAAATTCAAAGTTTTCGGAAAAATTTTATTTTCTCCTAATAAGCTATAAAAAATGACATTTCTTTGGCCGCGCTTGGGCCTAAATTAATGAAAGTAATTATGCTACGGCGCGAAGCACCGAAAATTTTGAGAATTTTCGATCGATGAAGCGATGCCAATTTTCATGCATTTCCTTACCTTTGCAAAATTATTTTGGGCTAAGGGGGGGGGACCGCCCCGCCCCTGCCCATATATACATATATATATATATATATATATATATATATATATATATATATATATATATATATATATATATATATATATATATATATATATATATATATATATATATATATATATATTAGAGATGTGCCGTGGGCCGCTCTTTTTGCCGGGGCCGGGGCCGGAGGCCTGGCCGGGGCGTGTACAAAACATGTACCCTATACTTACTAAGCTATACCATGCATCGACATTATTTCTATACTGACCTAACATCTTAGTATTACTATTGTAAACAATTACATATTGCTTTAATGAATTAAAGACTTAAAAATAAGTAGATAAAAGAGAAATAAACAAAAAATTAATAAATAATTGTGAATATAGCTGTTAGGCATAGAAAACAATAAGCTAAGCTGAACAGAATATGACTTTTCTATAGTATTTATGGTGATTCGATGAAAGAAATAGACGTGCAAAACAGTACAATACAAAAGATTACGATTACATTGCACGAGAAATAAGTAACCCAGAGATTAACTACACGCTTGAAAGAAGTATCTCTAGAATATCAACAAAATCATAGGGGCGAAAAATGCTTGTACGACGAAAAATCATTTACCAAGATTAGGGAACATACATAATCAAATTAAAATAATATTTAAAAAAATAATTGAAAACCACACAAAAATGAAGACATTTGCTCTATTATTTGGCGCACAGCGCCCGAAATTAGTGAAAAATCGCATATATAAAAGCAAACGAATTCTATCTGGATCATAAAATAAGTTGCCGTACCCTAGCATTTTTTAAGGTACATAAGTACATACATCGATTTATAAAACAATTTTACAGACACTGGTGAAAAGTCCCTTGCATTTTAAACTTTATTGTATAAAAACTATCGGTCAAACATTCTTATTTTCGCAATAAAAATTGTTAATTGAGCTCAGCTATTCAAGAATGTATCGAATTGTTTCAATGCTCAATCAAATCTTGATTATTAGATTACCTGAAGCGGAACACAACAGTAGCCTAGGCTTAATTTTAACGAAATTTAGCTTATTTTTGCGAATAAATAAATATTATGTTGCGTAATTCGGCAAAAAAAGATTAATTTTGTTCGATTTTCGTAATTTTTTCATCGTTTTTACAGGCCCCGGGGCCGGGGCCTGGCACATCTCTAATATATATATATATATATATATATATATATATATATATATATATATATATATATATATATATATATATATATATATATATATATATATATATATATATATATATATATATATATATATATATATATATATATATATATATATATATATATATATATATATATATATATATATATATATATATATATATATATATATATATAATTTTCATATATTTCATTTTCATGTGGGTAAGAACTATTTGAGGTGATTGAACCGTCCCCCAATGACTATGCTAGTGCTATGCTATGTCATCAGATTAATACGCTTCTACTCAACTTTTTATGGTCTACTTTATAAATAAGCTCGACGACTGTTGGATTTGTGTTCGCCGGATTGATTGCTTGGTTGGTGTTTTCGTTCTTGGGCAAAAGAGGCATGGGATTAGGAAAAAAATCGACTACTTTACCATTTACAGGAATGTTCGTAAGTGTATTGTATAAAATCGAAATGATTGACTTTTTACACCTTACTTCGCAACGCCGGTATCACGCGCGCAGTTAATTATTTTCTCTTTTGACTTTCGCGTTTTTCCGAAGCATTTTTCTTTGGTTTAATCATAATTAAATAATAAATCAATAGATTTCAAAAATCAAAAGTGGGTCGATGGATGAATGATTGGAAAATTTAATTTAAATGAAGCCGCGTTAAGTAAATCTTGAGACGCTGATCACTTAATTAAATTTTTCTACCGCTTTCTCCTTTATTTCATTTTCCAATTTATTATTTTTTGCTGCAACATTATCTTCAATTATGCTTGTTCAGTTAGATTTTAAGTTAAGTATGCGCTCGTTTTATTGATTGTTTCATAAATTAGTTTTTAGTTAAAATTTAATTCAAATTAATTTTAATATAATTTAATTTTTTAAATTTGAATTATTTGTAATTACTTCCTAAATTTTTTTTATTCAGAATGTCTTAGAGTGTGTCAACTTTTGCGCAACAGCCAAATAAGCTACGTAGGCGGGACGATTACCCGTTTTATTCATTTTTAGTTATTTGGCCCTTATTGGTGAATTTATTTTAGTGTGAGCTCAATTGTATTAGCTTTATTGTTACTCTAAACTAGAATAGAATAAATAATAAGCCAGGCTAAGGCGAATTTACGCGATAACTAAAATACAATAAACAGAAAGGAGGAAAAATAACAAAAACAATGTATAATTTATTCATTTTCTAGTCAGGGTGGCCAGCAACCCGGGAAAATCGGGAAACACTCGGGAATTTAGGATCAACCGGGAAATCCGGGAATTTCTCAGTGAATAGAAATTTTTAAGGCAAAAAAGCAAGGATTGCAGAGATAGAAGGGCAAAAGTATCAAGATTTTTTGGCGGTTCGCGCCGGTTTAATACTTTGGTGTTATTTTTCATTATATAGCTCTAGCATTGACTCTCGAAGCTCAAATCATCAAAAATATCGTTGTGAAAGTTTCAACGTTGCAATTCAACATTTCATTTTAAAAAATTATGCGGGACTCCCGCTTCGGGCCCCGCTGGGGCCGGTTCAGCGCTTCACTTTAGGATCCCAGCTGTAAAAGCGCAGGTGTTTCCAGCATTCTTTTTGTATCAAACACAATCAAATGGTCGGGTTATAAATAAATAAGTAACCTGGCCCGTTTGACGAGACCGCCTCATCCCCAAAATGAAAGAATTGTTTCTCACAAGCGTCCCCCAAATGAAAAAATGGAAATTTGGCAAAGTGCGACTAAAACACCGTCAAAACAGTTTTTAGCGCGTTTTCGAGCTACTAAACTCGAAATTTTCCGGCGCTTCGCCCCCTATTAATTGTTTATGTACGGTTTTGTCTTCTCGACCGTTATAAATCGCTCAAATTATAGTTATAGATAGAGGGTGAGTCAATTTTTTTCCGGCGCTGTGCGCAGGATTCATTGTTCAGCTATAGTACTTGGCTTCTAGCCCACTCAAAAGAGCTATAATTTGCGTTATGTAATGGAGAACACGAATTTTCCTTTCCAGCGCTTCGCGCCGGATTCATTATTTACTTAAATTCTTTTGTCTATTAGCCCGCTCAAAAGCGCTTAAATTTGAGCATGACTCATTTATTATCGTTTAATCTTTCTCCGTAAAGCGCAGCGATTAGATAAAAAGACGGGAGATGAGAAATTGCACGTTAATTTAATGATGAGAAATCGAATATATTTTTTCGAAAATGCGGCAGCTTTTTTTGCAAAATTGACCAAACCATATAAAATTGGATTGTTCAACGGGCGGAGCTCTGGTCATTTCCCAGATATGATCGCGGTGAGAATTATTTTGCGCCAGTTTGCCAATTTTCTATTTTATTCGTCTTCGCAGTTTCAAAATTGCGTTTTGAACGATTGAGAATGACAAAATTTTCCAGTTCTTTGCGCCAATTCGATTTTCGCATTACCTAGGGTTGGTAAAGCTAAGAATTGGAGTTGAAAAACATTAAAATATGTCAAAATTTTACCTACGCTTTGAGGCGCATTCATAAAATGTTGGACAAAAAATGATAAGGATTTTTCGCTCCTACTTCAGTAGTATTACGTTTATACATATATTGTACCCACGTACTAAATAAGCGCATTTATTACAAAAATTAAATTTCTTCATATTCTCAACTTACCCCAGCCGTGGCGAATATCTTTCGGCTCATTCAAAGATTTTTTGGTCTACGTTCGCGCAACTTTAAAAGATTTTGTGGTAATGTTCCGTAATTTTAACGTTTTTCGCTTATTTTTTTCGGACTATATTCAAAATATGCTCGGCGCATCGCGCCGATTATAATATTTAATGTCTGTTTGTCTCTGCGCCCTTTAGATACTCTACGATCAATCATTGTACGATCCCAGGCCTCTTTGAAATACCGTGGACCAACACCAATTTTTTGGGGGACTAAGCCAAAAATGCCAAAAATAGTACAAAATAACGTTCAAAAAGTCCTATTTTTCCGATGTTTCTGAATTTTGGAGGGGGTCCAAACTCTCCACCCTCCTTAGAGATACGTGCCTGCACCAAATTGAATAATTGCTTCGATTTTGATGAAACAGCACTGTTTAGGACGGCAGTTGAAGCGCAGTTTGAAAGCTGGTAAATTGTTTTCTTAACAAACGTATACTTACAATTTAATTTATTTTTTATACTCGGCAGAGATTTTTCCCGATGACAAATACTTCGGTGTTTTTATCTTCGTACGAAGATTTTAAGCAACAGAAAAACATTGCGCAAATGTCGGAAACTGCTATAGATTTTTACTCTTCGTGCCGGAATTGGTTATTGTTCATTTTCTAAGATTAAATATTCAGTTTAAAGAGCAAAAATATCAACGTTTTCCAACGTTCGCGCCGCTTACGACATTATTTATTGCCTATCGCGTAGGCAGATTTTTTTATTATATTTCCATGGAGCTCGAAAATCCCGTTTAAAATGTGAAATCGACCTTAAGATTTTAGTGCTCTGTACTAATTTAGTAATTTGCGTATAATTTGGCGATTTTCTGTTTTTGTTCATCTTTACACCGCGGGTTTCTGTATTCGGCAAGAATTGTTTTTATGTACAAAAGACTTCGGGATCGTGCACGTGTACAAAGATTTTTCAGTAAGACGGAGAGTGTAAAAAGGTCTCGAATTCCCTAGAATTTTCGGCGCTTCGCGCCGAAACGAGTAATTGTTCGTTATATACATCTTTATAATGGCATAGTTTGCATTCCGAAAAGAAAAATGTCAAATTTTCGGGCGCCGTTTTGCCACAATTTTCAGTTTCGTCGGAAACTCAGAAATTGGCTAAAACGCGTGCTATTAAAGGTCCGAAAACCCAGTTTTACCTCAACAAAAGCGCTATTGTACCATATTATCGTAACAAAAATTTGCACGTGCGTAATGTACAAAGACCTTCGAGGACCATCTTTGTACACGTATCTAGAAAGGGACCTTGTGCAAAAAACTGCTTCACACTGGCTTCAAAACTGACTTTAAGGCGACACCAATTAATAAATATTTTAGTGCTTCGCAACAATTAGGTTTTCTCGGCTATTTATAAATAGGCCGCATATTTTGCTTTACGATGATAAAAACATGGAATTTTTTGACGACGCTTCACTCTTAAAGGTCCAGAAATTCACTTATGCGGCGCATAAGTTCAGAACGCGTTTAGTTATAACGCTACAAACAATATCTTACTTATTCCTCTTTTTTTGAGTTCAAAAGTTCGAATCGGACTAAATTTGTAATTTGCAAAGACATCGCCAGAGTACGCCGGTAAAGATCAAACTTTCTATAAGCATGCATTTTGAACGAGTCGTATTACAGTAATGCTAAAATTTACTACACAAAATGGGCAAAGACTTCTGCGTAGGCAGGCACGCGCGTCTTTGCGTATGTACTAAACTGTCAGGCACGTATCTCTAGGGGGAGGGGAAGGGGTTCCGACATCCCGAAATTCAGAGAAATCGGAAAAATATTAGTTTTTTAAACGTATTTTTGTGATATTTTTGGGCTTAGTCCCCCCAACTTGTTGTTCGTCCCCCGAAAATAGGACGGTCGTCGACCTGCCTGTAAAGTGCACGAAATTCACTGTTTAGAAGCGGGAAATTTCTAGCAAATGAGTCGGTAAAATACCGAGAATTCCATCCGGGAAAATTGCTGGCCACCTGTCTAGTGGTGTGATACGATTTATTCAAGTTTTTCGAGTAATTTCGACTTCTTAGGCTACGATTTCCTAGTTTTTATTATTTCTTATGATGATAACATAAAGTAGAAAAGCGGCATAAAAGAGTTGAAAAATCAAAATTGTTAAATTAATGAAATTTCAGAAAATTAGAGATTTACAATTACTGAACGCGTCTAAATCAAATAATTTAGACGCATAAAAGTAAAATAATACGGGTGCTTTGTTCGGCAAACTTCTCATTTATACTTTACTTTTAAATCGTAACGCGCGAGTGCTTCCGATTTTCAATTTGTTCTTTGTTGTTTGTCATTATTTATCCAGGGGCGGATTAAGGGGGCGGCCCCCCAGTGGCCCAAAATAGTGCGCAAAATTAAGCATTTTTGAACGATTTTTAGCGATTTTCGGGTTAAAAAGGCTAATTTTCCGCCCAAGTCAGGGTTCCGCCCCCCTTAGGGGTACCGCCCTTCCTAGGAAAATCCTAGATCCGCCACTGCATTTATCTATTTTTATTGTCAATTTAAATCCTCTTTGCTAGAATGTTGTGTGTAGGACGGTCTTCGCAAAGCGAAATTCCGCGAAGTCGACTCGTCTTTCAGAGTTAGCGAAAATTTGAAGGTCAAATTTTCCGACGTCATCGGTTTACGCGAGCCAAAAATAGAAATAAGAGAATTCGTCGATTATCTGAAAACGCCCGAAAAATACACGGTAATTTATTAATTCGATTGTCGCAAAATGTTAAAAATTATCAAATAAATAAATTAAACTAATTGTATTAATTAATTATCAAAAACGGGGATTAATTTTACACGGAAACGCCTCGATATACATATTTAGAAAAAAGATTTTTTGAAGGGGCTTTTCTCTTTTTGCCATTTCGGTACTAGGCATTCATTTTGTTTGCGTTATTCTTCTTATGTATATTTATATAGCAATTTCATAACATTTATTCATGCTTTTTTCATTAAAACATTTTTCTGATTAATTTCTCATCTTTACGAGACGGCTTAATCCGCATGAATCGCGCAATCAACTTTTTATTTATGTATATCTTTATTCGAAATATCCGGACTTGCGGTAAATTAAAATTTTTAAGTTGAGATGAGTAAGTCCGAATTGTAAAGAGTTTGCGCAACGTGTTATAATCTTTTGTAATATTTCCTTTGTTCTAAATTGTTTAAATTGTTGGCTGTGCGGAATTGTCAATTTGCGTATAAATCAACCGAAATCAACGACATTTTGTTCTGCGTATTTCTAAAAGTTTTTTACGATCAATGACGCTTCGTTTGTTGGCTTAATTTTTGAATTTGATTACATTTTATCAACAGTTTTTACAAAGTTCGAATGGAACTTACAAATGGCGTAAACGACTTTTTAAACTAAATCGTGAACAGCTTCCACCACACGCGCGCAACATCGGAGGGCCAAACCGAAAAATCGTTTTAAACCGCCTTCTTTAGCCTCAACATCGGTAGAATGGCGTCTACAAAATCACTTTTTGGCGTTTCTGGCGATGTTCCGCCTTTCTAGAATGTTCAAACGTAATGATTTTCACGAAATTTCGAAATAATTCGAATGGCTTGAACGAAATATAGTGAAAAAATTAGTACGTGGCGCATAGCGTCGAAAATTGGACCCTTTTGAGCAATCGATTAGCTGAATACGTTCAAAGAGGCAAATTAAGGCTGTTAAGTACGATATTCGGTTTTGGCCGATATGGAGCACACCGTAACGGGTCTTGCCTCGTATTTACGTTTACTCCAACGAGTGTCGCACTGATTCGTTGGAACTAAACTTGGGCACGTAGCTGCGGGGGGAATGGGGATCCGAACCCCCCAAAATTCAGAAAAAACCGATAAAATATGGTTTTTTACACGTTATTTTGTTCTATTTTTGGCTTAGACCCCCCGAAATTGGTGTTGGTCCCCCAAAATAGGAGAACCAGCTACGTGCCTGACTAAACTAACTTTACATAGTCTTCTCAATAGCGTCAGTGAAGCCGACGGTACGTAACGTGCCGAAGTTTTGAGTAGCCCGCGTTCTCTTTTCTTGAAGATGAGCAAAAACTCTAAATTTTATAAACAACATTTTTAGACCAAGAATTAAGTTTTTTGGTTATCATTAACTTCTAGTCCGAGTGTCGTTTTTCCGTTTATGTTACGTGAGCGTCGGGTTTTACTCATCGCTCGTTTTGAACGTTACCCTCGGACGTACTTCGTATTATCCGTACTATCGTTTAGAAATTGGGCGCAAAATTGCCAAAGGGCGCTTTAATGTTTGGCCCGCCCGGTTGCGGTAAAACTTTACTAGCCAAAGCCGTGGCCTCGGAAGCCAACGTGCCTTTTTTGGCGACGAATGGGCCCGAATTCGTTGAAATGGTCGGAGGTAGGCTCAAAATATAGCTATTGCGCGGATAGGATAAATTTAGATACAGTTTACTCTCTTTATACAACGCTACGCTAGTCTTTTCTTCAAAAAATAAACATCGAGTAGGTATCCAAAAAATCATAGCTTCGTCGAGCCGATCCGGATGATCGATTGCTAAACGCGGCCATACTTGCGCAGCATGGGAATTCTGGGGTGGTGAAATTTTAGAGTGCTTATTTGCGTCCAAAAATGGTAGGTACGCGTCGAAAACATCAATTTTTTAGCGCTTCTGACGATGCTCTATCTTTCTAGAGCATAAAAACAAAAGAATTTCAAAAAAGTCAATCAAGTCGAACAAATTGAACAAAATATAGTCAAAACATGAGTACAATGGCGCGAAACGCCAAAAAGTTTGCACTTCTGAGCAAATAGATGGCTAAAAACGATTAAAAAAGCATCTTTTCTACAAATTTTTAGAAAATTTTTGGGAACTTACAAAAATCGCCAATTTCGGGGGGGATTTAGAAGGGAGGTGAAAATTTTATTGTTTGGGGTGTGAAACTCCCCAAGATCATGTATGAACGCGGCTCTTTTAATTCATCCAGTAAAGATAAGATGAGGAAGATTGGTTTAAAACCTCTTGGCTATGAATGTAATTTCCTGCGAGTTTACAAAATCGTGTAGCGCATGCTAAATTGGGATTGCGTACTATTTTCAACAGTAAGTTTTATGATTGTTTTTAAATATATATTTATTTCCGAAATGGGACGTTTTGGCGACGCCGTTTTGGCGACGCCGTATTGGCAACAGCCGTTTTGGCGCCGGCCGTTTTGGCGCCGGCCGTTTTGCGCGGCCGTTTTGGCGACGGCCGTTTTGGCGCCGGCCGTTTTGGCGACGGCCGTTTGGCGCCAATTAAAATTTTCTTCGAAATTTCTTCAAAAAGACTGTTTTAGCATTCTACATATGCTGAAATACATAGCTGTTTCTGCTATTGAAATTGTTTGAGAGCTAACATACACATGCATATCTATAGTCTCTTTCACATAACTTGGTGCATGAAATTCTGGTTTACAACAACTCAGAATCGTGAACATAAAAGCACAAAGTTATGTGAAACAGACTATACATATTTGGTGAGCAAAAAATGCAAAAAGTAAGTAAATGTCATTGATATTTATTATCCGGCGCAAAGCGCCGGAAAAATTTAAGGAATTATGAGGCTAACGACTGATCTACATACAAGATGGGCTTTGGGGGTTTGGGGGTATAAGCCAATGGATATTGCATGATTGATGATATTAAGCGTCAAAAATTAGTGTATTCGCCTCAGCTTTATGTACGTGCTCAAATTGACTGTAAACTGCTGGAATAATGTGAGCACAGGAGCCTGTTCCATATTTCGCACACTACGGTTTCATAATAGGTGGTAGGTACCTATTAAACATATATATACATAGGTAGTTATCACAAATGGGCGTAGGTGCTCTGGCCCGTAGGTGGGCGGCTCTAAAGGTCAGGGGGTGCGAAATTTTTTCAAAGTAAAATATTGGCCCTAAAAATGGTGCTATGGCGAAAAAACACCATTTTTGAACTTTCTCGTCGAGCTCTATCGATTGGCATCAAAAAAACCCGAAAAAAGCAAAAAAATTAAATGAAATTCTGGGGAGTGTAGCTGTGTTTTTGCCATTTTTCGTTGGGTATTTTGCCTTCTGTGGAGTGCATACCCCCCACGCCCAGGTACGCTCTGGACCCCCAGAATTAAATTTTTGGCGCTTCGTATTGCAATTTTGGCGATTTTGACCCAGCGGACCACCAGAAATTCTGGTGCTGTCCATGCATGATTATATGTATAGGTAGTTGGGTATGTACTTTACATGTAGCTGCGTATGATTATCTAGCAATCTGTCAGCTACTGTTCAAGCAGTCCTTAAAACGTATGCCCAAACTTGTGGGAAACAGATTACATATACCTACCTATAGTCTGTTTCACATAAGTTTGTGCTTTTATGTTCACGATTCTTTGATGTTGTAAACCAGAATTTCTGCAATTGCGTTGAATTGATCTATACTTATCGTACGCTATCGGTTTACACACACACACACACACACACACACACACACACACACACACACACACACAAACACAAACATACCAAATCTTTTACTTAAACTTTATCCAACAGTCATGAGATGAAAAGAGGAAGAGAGCGCGGAGATAATTGTGTGATTTCCAAGGAGGCATGAGGAATAGGTGTACCTATGTACGTATGCACCACAGCACTTTACATATCCATAGTTACGCGAGCGATTGACTTGGTGTCTTTTTCAAAATCCTTTGGACCTACAATGGTCTGTTTCGAAATTCTTTGGACTTCTTTTACAATACTGATTCGAATGTAGACAACAATAATCCAGCCAATCAACGTAAAGCGTTTCATCCGATTCGCTATCTATGAATAGTAGGTACTACACGTTACATGATCCTTATCCTTGCCCTGGGCATTCTAATTTCTGAATCAATTCTACTTTTTATGAGTATCAGCTTAAAGTTACTTTTGTAGTCACTTTCAATTTTTCAAAGATCTCAAAGCTAAAATGTAACAGATTATGCAATGTGTAGTCGATTTCATTTTGTTCGAGAGCTTTTATGAAAGTTTAAACTGGCTTCTAAAGTGTTTTAAACTAATGAGAGAGAAAAGATTAAAGTACATATATCAAGTTGTATGATGACTTTTTGACATTGCTAAGAGGCAAGTCTGCGTCATGCTTATATATCACTTTTGTAGCCTAATTTATACGAACTAAATTCATTTAACAAGCTCTCCAATAAATGAAACAGAACTATAGGTGCGTGCATGCATGCATATGAATAAATTTACAAATGTACAAATAATTACATAGGTCTGCGAAAAATTTCTGCTCTGATTCTGTAAAACTGATTCAACATCTGATTAAAATGATAACATTAGTTCTTTGAGCATTAAAAATAAGTTATTGTACAGTTTCTCGTTAATTTCCGGCAATGTTGAGGAAAACTTTCAGTCCGGCGCCAAAACGGCCGTCGCCAAAACGGCCGGCGCCAAAATGGCCGGCGCCAAAACTGCCGTCGCCAAAACGGCCATCGCCAAAACGGCGTTGCCAAAACGTCCTAGACCGAAATATTTCTTCTATGAACATTCGTTTCTTAACACTTTTAGAAGTCTCGGCGCCGGCATATTTAAAGTCTAGCAAATATTTTAAAAATTTAGGCGGAAGATATGGATTGGTGCGATGATTAAATAATATACTCAATTTAATCTTCCGTTGTAATGCGCGGAAATTTAGTTGAAAACGACCGAAAAATAGTCAACGGCCGCATTAATTGATATTTCTGTTGAAAACTGAGCACGACGCAATGGACCTTTGATTTCCTTGGAGAACTTAAGAATATGGTACTTTCTGAATACTAACAAATAAACTTCAGAAGAGCGGATTTTTTTGCTCAGTACTTAGAACATGTTGAAAGAAAGCGCGGAAAAAATTTTCATCCGTCTATGATCAATATTACAAAAGCTATGGGTTTCTTAAATTAGCCTCTTCTCGACCTAAACAAGCATGTTATCGACCTAAGTATTTGAAGATTCGAACAGCTGAATGCAGAATCACATGTAGATACCCAATTTACGTCGACCTAAGCATCTATGCATCGACCTAAGCATCTATACATTGACCTAAGCATCTATACATCGACCTAAGCATCTATACATCGACCTAAGCATCTATAGGTATATTGATCTGAGCATCTATACATCGACCTAAGCATCAATCCATCGACCTAAGCGGGAGTGACCTCGACCTAAGCAGCTTGAAACACCTTTTAGATATACTAAGCCGAAGCCTGAGTATAATAGAAGCAAAAACTTAGATTTTCGTATATCTTATCGAGTAAAACCGAAAAAAACATGCAAAAAAATATGAAATTTTTTTAAGTTTTTTTTAAATTTCAAACAGCTTTCCGCGCCTTTTTTCTTTTTCCTCCTTCATTGCTATGCTTCCTTCTGTTATTTCAGCCCATATTATTTATTTCTGACAAATGTGTAAGTCCTTGGATCGAGTCGTTTAATCGTCCCACGCAACACTCAAATCGAGAGTTGCCTGCAACTTTGCAAGTATGGCTCAGATTTTCACCACATTTTCTTTCCGCGCTTCAGTTTATCATGTTCTATCATTTTGGCAAAAAAATTTTGCCATTCCGTATTCATTTTGCACCTTTTCTGAAAGTACCATATTCTTAAGTTTAGCCGATTTCCTTTTTCGTTGGATGGGTTTATAAGCACTGAGTGTATTGCATTATGATGTATCAAATTTTATCTGAATGGTGTAAAATGAATGTCGATAAAACTTTAGTTTATTTCACAAAACCTTGTGCATGGAAATCAGTTTTCAGCACTCAAGCGAGTAGCTACGAAAGTGTCTTGTAGGCAGCCTACTGTAATACAATTTTGCAAAGTAAAACTTCATATGCTTAGCAGTTGCTACGCTATGGGCGGTATCCTAACTTTTGCTTCAGTTTAAACCGCTTTTGTAATCGATTCGCATTGATCCGGAAATTGTAATCATGCAAAGGTTTCGTGTAATAGATTATAAGTGATCAAAATGTAAATAATGTACATAGAGGTCAGATTGGGCTCCAACTTTCAGAGTATAATAAACATATGCCAGGCATGTCATCTATACAATATGTATGACGAACTAGGGATGCAGCGGGTGCGCATTTTTTGGAATAGCGGGTGCGGGTGCGGGTACCAAAATTTTGCTTTAGCGGGTGCAGGTGTCGCACCTTAAAAATAGCGGGTACGGGTGGCGGGTGGCGGGTTTAGCAGTGAGATATAGCATAATATAAATAGGACTAAAAATGCTTCATTTTCTGTCCGCTTAATGCAGTTATTTACTGTGTGCAAAATTCATATTAATCTTCAAGCTGATTGTCTTTTTCTTTGCAGACTACTCTCCCAATGAATTAAATTTGCGAACTAAAGATAAGTAAATTGTCAATGATTGAACCATTGACCAATATGAGTAATATATTTGCACTTTGCAGAATACAATGTTTAGACACTTGTTGTTATCATTCTCTTCTTTAAAAGGGTCTACGACGTTTTCGCGCCAGCAACTTGAAAAATATTCTAACTACATTAATTTTGAAGCAATTTTTAAGTAAATTATATATTCAGAATCGACGAGTATTCATTTGTGTACGACTGAAAAACTGTAGAAAATCCAGTGTATTTTTAGACGCGTTTAATTATCTCATTAAATTCAAAGATATTCTAAAAGTAATTTGTACCATCACGTAGAGAATTGAATGAGCTTTCAGAATCTGTATTATACTTTAATCATGAATTAAATGTAAATAATTAATAATATTACAACGAGTATGGCGCCAAAACGGCAGTGCCAAAACGTCCTACTTCGTCTTAAGAAAGCAATGTACAATACATTGCTGCATAATATCTCTACTCACGCTGGAGTGGTTGAACTGATGCATGTAAAGACTGGCACCTAGACCCTTCTTTTTTTAAAAAGCATAATTCGCATAATTGGAATTAACCATAAGAGAGCTTGAACATGTATCTGCAGTCCAGAGGGTACCTAAAAATATGACTCATTACAAGTAGATGTTCGCTTTTCCAATTTGTACTGGTACGTTAGAACACACTGTTATACATTTTGGTTTTTTCATTAACGTGTCACTGCCTCAGAATCGTTTTGTCTTTTCGTAAATTCTAATTATTATTATCCGCCACCCGCTGTTTTATCATAATATTTTTAGCGGGTGCGGGTGCGGGTGCGGGTAGCAGAATTTCGGAATAGCGGGTGCGGGTGCGAGTACCAAAAAAGAAGCGGGTAATAGCGGGTGCGGGTATCCGCTGCATCCCTATGACGAACCTACAGTATGCAGCGGATACCCGCTGCATCCCTATGACGAACCTACAGTATGCCATTTTAATTTACACTTTCTCATATAGCACTGTAACTCAAGAACCTATGGTAGGATTAGGCTCAAACTTTTAGGGTAGGGTGGGTATACATTAGGCAATCTATCTTGTAGCTACAAATTACGATTTATTGACTTTTGAACTTATTTTAAAAATCAAAAATAGAACGTATTCATTAATTTATTAAGCTTAATGACGTATGCTTGCTCCATTGGCTCTTATCTTGGTTTACATTTGTATCGTATTAGTTTTGCGGCTCGTTTCTGGTTATCTATAATGCTAAAAGCGGGCGTAAAACCTACAGTTTTGATTTTTTCGCTGCATTTAGGAAAAGGGTCCTATCCTATGATTACTTTATATTTTTCTATATCTTCCAACCAAAAACATGGATATCTCATTTTGTCTTCAGTTAGCTCATAGAATAAAGCCCGCGTTTAGCTTATATAGTTTACACTGTTATGGTAATTGCGTCATTCGTGAAAGTCCACGGCTTTTTATTACAATTTACTCATATTTTCGGCATAAAGTTTGAAGAGCTGATATCTGATTAAAATTGAGTCTTGTTTGATAAAAAAACAACTTTTTATGCCCAAAATCTCGGAGTGATGTGGGTTAATAATTTATCTGTCAGTTCATAATGTGTAGTACTTTACGAGCATTTATTTTTTTAAATTATTTTTTGTGTTGTCTTTGCTCTTAGAAATTTTACGGTGTTCGGTTAGGAAGGTGCAGTGGCGGATCTAGGACTTTCCTATGGGGGGCGGTATCCCTAATGGGGGGGGCGGAACCCTGACTTGGGCGGAAAAATCAGCCGTTTTAACCCGATAATCGCTAAAAATCGCTCAAAAATGCTTAATTTTGCGCATTATTTTGGGCCAAAGGGGCGGCCGCCCCTCCCCCGCCCCAAATTCGCCCCTGTGAAGGTTGGACTCTTTTTTAAATATAATCAAGGATAGATCAGAAAACGATGAATCTGTGAATTATAATGAATGTATTCTACGTTATCGTGCACGCTTATCTATCGCCAATCGTCTATAATAACGTATTGAAGATAAATGCAATATGTTGTAAATATGGTCATATGAAATTAATACTAATCCTGCTTAAGCAAAATGGCGTAGCTGTTGTAGGGCTAGGGGACTTGTCCGCCCCAAAATTTTATAAGCACGAGTATTTTATACAAGGGTCTTCCAAACGGAAAAGTAGAAAAATTCTTAAAGCTCATATGGAAGACCGCTTGGATAGATTTTAACACAATTTCGAATTTATAAGTCTAAAATTTTCTGGCGGTTCGCTCCAAAGATGCACAAAGTTAGGGTCGGCAGGGGGGATGAAATCTCAGAAATCCAAAAATTAAATTTAATGTTCACGATTACTTTGCTGTTTAAATGATAGAAATGGTCAAAATCGTATATAAATCGTTTTTCCGTGGTAAAATCGCGTTTCAAATCATTTTTAGTCCATTTTGACTGCATTATATCACTTTTAACACAACAAAATTTGAAACTTTATCAATTTTAGGCGATTTTTGATTAAAAAGTACTTCAAAGTACTAATGTGGCGCGAAGCGCCGGAAAGTTTTTGACGTTTTTACTACTTTTTACTTCAAAAATTATGCAAAAAAACGTTCCCTCGGCTCAAAACCGCCGGACTGTACCTGCCGGCTGACGCTTAATTGGGGGGTAACACCCCCTCACTCCCCTATATGCATATATGCTCGTGCCTATTTATTAACAAACAGCATATTTTTAGTATAATTCGAATAGAGTTATATTTTTTTAAATTTTATCAGTGCGTAGATCGCGCTATGAAAGGCTCAAAAACACCATTATTTCGCCTATCTACGAGTAGTTGTTAAGATATTCGACTTCAATTCAAATATCCTCCCCCGCAAACTCAGAAGCTACGCCCCTGCTTAAATACACAGTGGGATAAGCATTTTAGAAGTAGGCAAATTTAAGGTGTGGGCGCCGCTAGAGTACGTGATTTGTTCAAAGAAGCTAAGCGTAGGGCTCCCTGTATGATTTACATTGATGAAATCGATGCGATTGGCCGAAAACGTTCAACGAGTGCATCGTATGTTCCTTCATTGAAATTATTTTGTACTAATTTGAATTTGATAATAATTGAAATTTAAGTTTAAAACGTGAAAACTTAATTAATATTCCATATATTGTGTTCTGAAGATATATGGGCAAGGTAGAGGTGGCTAGTCTTGTATGAGGTGTCTTGTACTTGTACTCAGTGGCGGATCTAGGATTTTTCTAAAGGGGGGCGGTACCCCTAAGGGGGGGGGCGGAACCCTGACTTGGGCGGAAAAATTAGCCGTTTTAACCCGAATTTCGCTAAAAATCGCTCAAAAATGCTTAATTTTGCGCACTATTTTGAGCCAATGGGGGGGGGGGCGGGCGCCCCCCCGCCCCTCCTAAATCCGCCCCTGCTTGTACTAAGACCGTCTCCAATTGTTAGTGTACATTCTGACGTATAAATTTTAGGGTGCTCTAATATATACGGTACAGTAGCACTTTACGTGCGGTAAATTGAATTTCTTGACTTGTATAAATAAGTGAAGATTGGCCAATTTTTGGGTTTCTAGCCATGAAAAGTAAAATAATTCATAAGTACGGCGCGGAGCGGTCGTTATATATAGCGTGCATTTATGTTGGATCACGGTCAATCAGTGGTTTTTTCGTTTGTTTTGTTTCGGCTGTCTTTTTATTGTGCTTGTTGCTTTTAGTTTTTGTCGATTATATAAACTTACTATAAACCGCCTTTTTGGTCTATTCAAACTTATCGTAAAGGACGATCGTGATCTTAGGGATGTAGAGTATTTTCATCCCCTTTTATCAGCAAAAGATCAATATCCCTCTGGCGCCAGCCGATTAAACTGGTTTGAAAATTACTATTAAAGTTGAAATAATTAAAAAACAAAAATAGCAATAGTAACAAATCAAGCAAGATAAAGCAAAATAAGAAAATAGTATAAATAATAAAGAAAAATCAACAATGAAAATAATGTCCGATAGCCTACTCTTGTTGTTTTTTCAATGAAATATTCTAGAAAGATTTCATTTGGAGGCGATTTGCACGATAAGTTATTTAAAGTACCCTTCGATCAATTTCCGAATTCGTAAATTTTTACCTATTACTCGCCTTCTTTAAAACTCGTGGAAAATCGTGAGAAACTTTTGAATTTTTTTTAGAAATTTGTACGTCTTTAGATAATCCGCTTTTAATTTTTAATTCTCAAACTTATTTACTCGCATGTTTAAATTTATTGCCGTTTGTAATGCTCTTTCCCAAAATCCTGTCTATTCAAAGCCAAATTGCTTGGAAGTTTCGTTGCTTCAAGACCTCTACTAAATGTGGACTTTCAAATAAAATCGTTTTGTTTTATATTTGAATCTCGTTGACCAACTAGCGCTTTGAAAAAGTCATCCCGATTCCAGCCTTCGTCTAAGGTATTTTGCAGCTTGCTATTCGACGTTTTATTCCTTACAATTTTGAAAAAATTTGAGTTTTTTCTAGTTTTATAGAAATTCTGACGTTCTTGACGAAAATATATTTTTACCTAATTAAGGTCAGGTACCACTGTAAAACTCGAGCCATAAAGCTAAATGGTTGCAAAATTTTTCAATTTGTTGTAAAACAACAAGGAATGTAAATGAAAATTAAATGTAGAAATTTAAGTCACGCGTGGCCTCATGAAGCGTCTTAAAATAACGGTACACTTGGAATATCGTAGTTTTTAATTGTCTTTTTTGTATTTTCTATTTTTTTTTAATTGTCCGCTAATTTTTCGATTCAGTAACTGGGGCGGAAGTTCCGAGGAAGAAAATACTCTCAATCAAATGCTGGCCGAAATGGACGGTACGGTTTTTAAATTTTTTTTCTTATAAAATCGTTGCCTTTTTTTCTTTGAAGTTTTTTGACTTTTATGGCAAAAGAAATTTTAGATGCATGATTTCGGGCTATTGCGAGCTGAGAGGCCGACGAATTTGGAGAAGAGATGCGCGAGCTTTACACTTGGCCGCATCTGATCTGTTAAAATGAAAATTTTCCAGTAAAACGATGTAGCATCACAGCAGAAACGTGAAAACGAAACTTATTTGTTTAAAATTGCATGAAATTATTCATAAATTTCTAATTAAGATAGTTTTGCTGTAATTTAAAGTTTACACTTTATGGATTTTTTTGGCTATTTCAGGTCAGCAAAATTCTGCCAGACAGAGATCTTGTTATGTAACTTTTATTTGAGCATTTTAAAAGCGTTTTGAAATGAAAACTGTCGCTTTTGACACTTTCTTTTGAACTCGTTTGAAACATTTTGATCCTATTCGCTCAAATCCTGCAATGCATTGCAAACTTTCATAATTTTTGTTAAGTTGTTAGCCGTTGATTAGTGGAAGTGTCTCGGCAGGGATCGAGCGGGTACCCGGGCCCGGACCCAGCTACAAAGGCCCCGGTCCTTATTGATAACAAAATTTTAAACGTTTGTAGAAGTTAATATGTCCGAATAGTACTATCACTTTAGCAACATTTTCCACTGAGCTTGTCAACAGGCACGTAGTTCTGCGGGGAATGGGGGGTCCGGACCCCACCCCTCAAAATTCGTAACAATATGACTTTTTAAACGTTATTTTGTGCTCTTTTTGGCCTTTTTTTGGGCTTAGTCCCCCCAAAATTAGTGTTGGTCCCCCCAAAATAGGACGGCCAGCTACGTGCCTGCTTGTCAAGACTATTTTGGGCCTTTCTGTACACATATGATCATCGTAATATCCTCCTAGCTCTATGCATCGAGTTCCGATTTAGTTTTTATTTCAGAATTTCTGTGTTTTTATGCGTCATTTAACCATGAATTACTGCAGCGCAATCCAGCTAAGAGTCTGATATGTATTTACAAATGTAAATACTGCGTAGCATTAATAGTGATCGATCGTTGCAGCATTTGTATGTAGCAAGTGGTAGCAGTGGGAAGGTTAAGATAAAAAACTTTTCATCCAGTCCCTCAACTGCAGCAGGAATCAGCTAAGATTTAAGGTTTATTATGATTCGTTGAGATTTCTGTCATACGCAATTAAAAACTACAATTACAGTCGAACTCGGATAATGCAAACCCCGGGTAATGAATTTTTCCGGATAATGCACACCTGCTGACAAGGCCGTTGCTTATATATCTATATGTAAATGCATACGATTAATGCACACACTCGGATAATGCACACCTTTAGTCTTGATCCCAAAGGGATGTGCATTATCCGAGTTTGACTGTATTTTATCACATCTGTGATTCAATTTTGAAGCTAGCCATATTCTTACTTTTCTTGCCTCCGAAGATATAATGCTGGTTCTTTACAGAACTGCGCCGACCATGGGCGTCAGTCGATCTATTATTCTTTATAATTTCAAGCCGAAATAATTGGCTGCGGGCGCTGCTTTTTTTACGAGACAAGGATTTTGAAAATCGTACAAGGATTTTTGGAGCCATCTTTGTGCAACGTACAACGACTTTTTGGATCAAAATGATTGTCATTTCAACGCTTTTTTTAATAAGTTTGAACAAAATTTCGAAAAATTATCGGCGCTTCGCGCCGAATATCGCAATTGCATTCAATTAGCTCCAACATCTATCTTTGTCAGTCAGCGTATTGCAGTCGCTGTACTATTTCTGATTGTTTAACACAAGTTATTTTAGGTTTCTGACTCAACTTTTATGAGTGAATTCAATCAAAAACTTACGAAAATTTCGTCGCTTCGCGCCGAGGTAATACAGGGTGGCCCATAAAAGAAGGCTACATTTTGATTTTATCGGTCATAACTTCAGCTGATGTGGACATAAAACTTTAAGTCAGCTGCACTATATAGACAAACATGTCTTTGTTTAAACCGCGGTAAAAATTTCGGCCAAATGCCAGCGGTTTGTGCGGTACGGCTATTTGTTTACACCTCACTTTCATATTGTCTTAACCTCAGTGTTTCTGCATTGTTTCACATTACTACGTAATACGTATGTAGGTATCATTTTTTGACATGTTTGACAATACATCCTGTCACAAAAATTAAGTTGCACATTTTTTAATCCTCCAGAGTAGATACGCTTCCTACTGAGTGCAAAAATTTCCAGATATCGTGAAAATAGGGTGCAAACTGATGTCAGGACCAATGATGCTATTGGCGTTTAAACAATATTAAAGTAGGGTGCAAATTAATTGCTGTAGCGCCCGAACCATTGATATCTGGTCAAAATTTTTTACACGAATCAAAAGAAGACACTTCCATCTATCTAAAGTAATCAGTCCTAACGTCTGATATTCATATCAATTGAAGTTATGACCTGTTGAATCGGAATGTACACCCTGTATAATCGGCTGAATTTGGGACAAAGCGACAATTTTTATCTTTTCCCTAGATATTCGTACGTGTATAAAGAGGCTCGTACAAAAAAACTGTAGCTGCGGGAGTAATCGGCAGATTTAATGACTACTAGGCACTGTTTTTTTAGCGCCCCGCTAATGAAAAATTTGGACCATTAGCGCAGCGCGCTAATGCAAAAAATTTTTGGACCCGGTCGATCATTGCGTCTCGTCTCTATTCATTTTCTAATTTTTTCTATTTAATACGTTTTTGGAATTCCCAGAAATTGAATACAAATTTAAATTTTTGGCGAATGAGGTTTGTCATGCTTAGTTTTGTGACGTGTCGTAGAATATAAAACATTCTCCAACTTTGCGGGATATCTTTAAAAAATTTTCTTCAAATTCAGATTGAACTTCTATGAAATTTTATTATTCTCGTACAAATGTTTGAAATCTTGATTTTCGCCCCACTCGAAACTTAAGATCGCATAAGTCTGCGAATCTGGAATGAAAAAATACTGTATTCAGTTTAGATTTTAATTTTTAAGCAATGTTTATGTAAGCCTTTCTTAATTTTATAATCTAATTACACAGGGGCGTGAACGGGATTTTTTTAAGGTGAAGGGGGTACAAAATTGGTGACCCTATATTTCGTGATACGTTCACCGGGGCACAAAATAAAGTGCATTTTTCGACGTTTCCAAACACTCTTTATCCATTAAGCTCATAAAATTAAAATTTTCCGGAAAAATTTTATTTTCACTGAATATGTTATGAAAAGTGACTTTCTTGGCCGCGCTTGAGATAAAATTATGGAAAATTTTGACCCAATGGCGCGAAGCGCCAAAAATTCAGAGAATTTTCGATGAGATGCCAATTTCTATCATTTTCATGCATTATCTTACTTTTTCAAAATCATTTTTCGGCTTAGGAGGTGAAGGCGGCCGCCCCCTCATACGCCTATGTTAATACATATGTGTAAAAATAAGGTACTCTTAGATGATTTTGAGAAAACCAAAAGTGCTTAATGGCAATTTTCGATCTTACTGCGAAAAATTGAAAAAGGTTACAAATTCTGCCTGAAAACCGCAAAATTATCAAAATTTTCAAACAGTGCGCGCCCTGTGTATAAATCTTTTATTTTTCATCGCCAAAGGTTCACAAATGGGTTGACAGTTTACATTGCGCTACTGTACCATATTATAGTCCCTGAAATTTACTTGCACAAAATGTACAGACTTTTACGGACCGTTTGTGTACGAATATGTACGTAGGACCTTGTACAGAAAATAATAGTGATAATGTAATACATGTCCATCCATGGCAACGGTGGTAGGTTAACTGATTCATAGTTGTTCCCCTGTACCCCGATGGATAGGAGCAGGGGCATAATCATAGATGTACCGCATGGCCGATCTGGGGGTCAGCCTGTCTGGAAAGGGTCAAAAATTAAGCTTTCTGGGCCAAAATGACCTCAGAAACTGATGTAAGCGCTAAAATACCTTTAAACCAAGTTATTACACAGCCTCCTGTCAATTTGAGGCACTTTTGAAGAAAATTTGCATTTTTCATCCGTTTTTGGCCTCCCTCCATTTCCCGACACAATTTTCCATTCTAGGGGAGGGGGTTCAGGACCAAACATTTAACGGCTCGAAATTTGGGGGGAGTAAACCACCTCTAATTTTTGGCTAAAAACGGCCAAAATACGCCTAAAAACGGCAAAAAAATTCGAATTTTTCCAAAAATAGCGGGCTCAAAAATTTTCTGGCTTTGGGGGATGAAGGGGGACTTCAGACTTTGAGTGAGGAATTAACATATCCCCTAAATCCCCCTTCTCTTTCATGTGCGTGTCTGGGCATAACCAGCCGTAGGGTGGGGGAGTCCCATTCCACCCAAAATCAAACAAAATTCTCTTCACAAGGGTCTTACAAAGGAAAAAATTGAAAAATCTCGAAGTCTACTAAAAGGGCAGCCAGAAGCAGCGTTTTTCTGTACAAGGTCTGTTTGCACATGTGCACAGATGGTCCCCAAAAGTCTTTGTACATTTTGTACATGCAAATTTTTGTGTACTATAATATAGTAGAATAGCGCTTTTAGTGTGGTAAAACAGGGTTTTCGATCTTTGGTAGTGTATTTTAGCTTATTTCTGGGTTTCTGACGCCAGAAATTACTGAAAATTGTCTCAAAACGGCGCGAAGCGCCGAAAAATTTGACATTTTTTCTATTCTAAATGCAAATTCTGCCATTTTAAAGATATATAGGACAAACAATTACTCATTTCGGCGCGAAGCTCCGGAAATTTTTGGGACTTTTACACCTTTTTACAGTTTCTGTCTTCCCAAAAATCTTTGTACATTTTGTACACACAAATTTTTGGGTACTATAATGTGGTACAGTAGCGATTTTAGTGTGGGAAAAACAGAGTTGTTCGACTTTTCATAATGTCTTTTAGCTTATTCCTGGGTCTCCAAGGGCAAAAATCACTAAGAATCGTTTTGAAACGGCGCGAAGCGCCTAAAAATTTGACATTTTATCTTTTGATATGCAATTTCTGCCATTATGAAGATATATAACATATACAACACACAATGACTCATTTAGGCGCGAAGCGCCGAAAATTTGTGCTAATTTTAGACCTTTTTTGCAATTTTCGTCTTCCCAAAAATGCTTGTACATGTCCAAAGACGGCCCTAAAAGTCTTTGTGCATCGGTAAAAATCTTTGCCGAGTACAAAAAAAACACTGGCCAGAACACGTTTTGATCACACTTTTGAGCTGCTAAACTCGTGCTTTTCTTGCGCCAGGTTTCTCATTTTCTATTATTATTATTATTTCATTTCTTAGAGGTCCAGACTCGACTTAAAAATAATAATATGTCAAAAGTTTTTGGCGCCTTCGTGCCTATTTTCTGCATAAGTTTTCTTCGGAAAGTTGCAAAATTAAGTGCAAAGGCAAGGAATCAGAAATTTTTTGGAGTCACTTCGACTTTCATATCAAGAAATCAGTCGCAGAGATACTTGAAATGACATGTTTTTATATCCAATTTTTAAATCGAGCGAAAAAATTATCAATTTTTTCAATAATTTTTCTTCGCCGGTCATCGAGAAGCGATTGAAAATGTCATTATTTTCGATTATCCCCCAAAAGCTCTCGAAATATAGGACTTGAAAAATTTCGCCCCTCGCCGAAATAGAGTTTTGATTACGCTCCTAGCTATGAGATTGCACCCGAGCCCTCATTTTGCGAGAGAAACTTGCTTTTTCAACCATCGTTTGCCATTTTGTTTGTTTTCTTTGTCAAAATATGTCATTTACCCCTCCCTTTATAATTTACATTATTTTTTCTTCCATTTCCATGAACAGGTAACGGAGGCTAAATGAATATTCTTTCTTTTGAAAAATTTGAATGAAATTGAGCTAATTTCAGTTTTAATTAATTCATTCATAATATTTTTGCAATTCTTTTCGTTCAGGCGTGGATTCTGCTCAAGGCATCGTCGTTCTTGCGTCTACGAATAGAGCCGATACGCTTGACAAGGTACAACGCTTCGATTTACTTGAATGCTTATTGATGTGCTCTATCAGACTCTGTGTAACATGCTGTGAGAAAGAGGGGCTATTACTCCCCTGAGCTTTTAAAAATTCATATGTAGATATACGGCTATTTCGGCCAAAAAAACACTGATATGTAGCCTTTTTGGGGCCTGAAAACTAACTCTATACTCTTTTTCGACTTAGAAACATACCGTGTGCGCTCAGACATGGTATATAGTCGTTTTTCTGAGTCTACAAAGAATTTGTAGCTACTTTCCTTACTTAAAAATGGCCCAAATAACTATTTTTAGTCCAAAAAAGGCTTTGTGAATGCTTAAAAATGATTAAGCGATATCATCGTTTTTTCGCTGTAGAGTCGTTTTTTACAATGCACTTAGCTACCTTCCGGTTTTTACTTTCCCCTCCTCCCTGAGAATTTGACTTTGCGCACCTATGGTGTAAAACGATGTCACTTATTAGATTTTAATAAAGTTTGAGATAGTGTAAAGTTATAAACTCAGTTTGTTTTCTCAAGGTCCCGGTTATCCTTTCCGTCTTCAGTTTCCTCTCGACTTATATCCGTAATGGGAAAAAAGACTTTACGATACTTCGTGTATCTTACAGTATGTTAGTGTAAAGTGGCCGGAATAAGTATATGCAATTTTTATTGTATAATTGTACTGATGAACAGGCACGTAGCTGGCCCTCTTATTTTGGGGGGACCAACACCTATTTTGGGGGGGTGGGTCTAAGCCAGAAATAGCACAAAATAACGTGTGAAAAAACCTATTTTCCCATTCTTTCTGAATTTAGGGGGGGGTCCCGACCCCTCCCCCATTCCCCCACAGCTACGTGCCTGCTGATGAAAGCAGTTCTGAGGAAATACTGTGTGATAATAAGATAATTCGTCATACGACAATCATTTGATACGGACCATGTAAAGAGGACAGAACAGCGTGAGTTGTGTAAACTATCAAGGATAGCGAAAGAATATGTACTCACCATTTTATTCAACTAATATGCTTTAGTGGATTCCATTCGACAGACTTCATTTGAATAGTTTAAATTTGCAACTTTGGCAGGAGTCCATCTTCAGAACTTTAGCTCAATACTTCAATTTTTGAACTCGCGATGGTATTCGTGATGCTCCGATACCGGTTGTGCGGTTTTTAAAAAGCTAGATGATAAAAAATTCGATGTAGCCTTTTTTCTATTTTTTACACTTCTACCGGTGTGTAAACAGCGTGTAAACTTTTATTGCAACGTTGTAACATTCTTTTTTTAATTTTAGTTGGTTAGCAATCTTTCCCAACTCAGTTCTGCAATCTCTTTAATCTGGTTTTTTTTCAAATTTAGACCATTAAGTAAGCTCGAAACTATTTCTTTCGAAAAGTGACTGTGGCAGTGTAAAGAGTGCAAAGAATCTGGGCTGAAAAAACCCATTTTAATCTGTTTTTCTGTCTGCCAACAACTCCGGTTATGAGTCCCAAGAAATTTATTTCTGCAGAAATATATTACGGCTTAAGGGCTACTTTCGGCTTACCAGCAAACTTTTGTACACTCAATACGGACTTAGATCTACGGGCTTAAACTTTACACTCTTGTGGATGTTGTGAAAAACAGATTTTGTCTAAGACTTTTCTGTCAACTTTTCCGCTTATAAGTTGGGATAAATTGAATAAAACAGAAATAAAGTAACTGCTAAGGGCTACACGTCGCAGAGAACCGCGTTTAAAAAAGGCAATTGCGTCCTTTATGGTCAGGGGCGGATTTAGCGGGGCGGGGGCGGTCTCTTCCCCCATTGGCCCAAAAATAGCGCGCAAAATTAAGGATTTTTGAGCGATTTTTACCGATTTTCGGGTTAAAACGGCTAATGTTTCCGCCCAAGTCAGGGTTCCGCTCCCCATACGGGTATCGCCTTCCCCGCTTAGGAAAATGCTGGATCCGCCACTGTCTATGGTGTTGTGTAAAGTTAGAAATCAGGAGTGTAAATCCACATACAAACGTACTACAATCTAAAGGCTACAAACTGGCTCAAACCGAATTTTTTTACACTCAATGAAGAGTTGGGTTCAGATTTTTAAAGTTTACGATGTGGTGGATGGTGAAAAATACGTTTTAGTCCGCCTTTGTCCGCCACTTTCTCAGTGTAGAAGTCAGGATAGGTCGAATAGGATAAAAATAAAGGCTTAAACAATCGCGTTTGTTCACATCAACATTTTGCTTTTTCGGGAGGTGTATAAAGTCAAAACTTGGGTGTGTTAAACGTGTTTTTGTCTTGTTTTTTGCTGCCAACTTCTCCGGTTATGAGTCTGAAGATGATCTCAAGTCCAAAAATGTACCAGGAATTAAACGTGATACGCCAGTTTGGCGCTTGGTTTACACTTAGCAGTGGTGTAAAGTGATTATTTTCTAATATTTATTTGTCTTCAGGCCATTGTCGAGACTTGATTTTTCTCAAGGATGTTGATCGTAATATCAGAGTAATATCAAAATAACGAATACGACTAGAATCTGCTTTACACTCTATGATTGTATAAAGTTAACACTGCGAATTGACTTTAGTTCTAAAGCCTTCCATGAACTTTTTTTCAAATTGTTCTACGTAACGTCACAATTATGAATCTGACTGCTTTTCTCTACACCCAGTAGTTGTGTAAAGTTTGCCTATTTATTTATTGTTAATGTGTAGTTTACACTACAAATTTATTTTACTTTCAGAGCTTTGCGAACGTACATTTTTTCGAAATATGTTGCGTAAGGTCAGCATTACGAATCTGACTGTATGTTTTTCTTACACCTAGTAGATGTATAAAGTTTATCGCAAAAAAACACTTAAAAATTGCCAAAAAGCGCAAGTTTCCGCTAAAAATGAAAGGAAGGGGTACTGGGAATTAAATTTAGTATCAGACCGATGCAGAAGCCTAATTTTTTCAAAATGTTCCATGTAAGATCAGGATTACGAATCTGAGCGTAAGTGTTCTTTACACCTAACATCTGGGTATAGTTTATGCTGAAAACCTTTGGTCTGTTCAAAAAATAAGGTAAGGTTGTTTTGTTTAAAAATGATAATGCCAGTATTGTTTTCCGCGTTCTTGGACTGCTATCTTTATTGTGGAATGTTACTGTATGCGTTTACTGACTGATTTACTCAAATCATGCTAATTAAAAGTAGGGCACTAAAAAAAGGCTCCGATGGAACAAAAACGACGAATATGCTTGGTGTTGTAGATTATTAAGGATGTTATGGTAGGGGACCAGTGGCGAATCTAGGATTTTCCTAAGGGGGCGGAACCCTGACTTGGGCGGAAAAATCAGCCGTTTTAACCCGAAAATCGCTAAAAATCGCTCAAAAAATGCTTCATTTTGCGCACTATTTTGGGCCAATGGGGGTGAGGCCGCCCCCCCGCCTTTCCCCCTAAATCCGCCCCTGGAGGAGACTGGGATAAGGCTTCCTATGTATATGCCTAAAGTCGCAAAATCTGCTAGCTAAAAAATCAGACTTTCTGTAAACAACGCAAAAAATCGGAATATATTCTGCGGCCTCTGAAAAAGTGTTACCTTATTTAAATAATTTTTATTGCTGTACATATAAGGGTGTGTAAACATTATCTAAATTATGTTTATACACTCTTATGTTAAGCAATAAAAATTATTTAAATGTTAACTTTTGTAACTTGCTTGCACGTTGCAACGCTGAGTCACTTCATATCGTAATTGATAGAAAATTAACTGCAATTGTGGCGAATTAAGTATGAAAATTCGGCATTAAGATTAACTCATTTGCCCGCTGCCCCCCCCTCCCCCTCCCCGACAATGAAACTCTGTTTACGCCCTCTCCGTGTGCATGTATTGCAGAGTGAGTATTTTGTCTTACTCGGTGCGAAAATTCGCAGGATCGCTAACAAGTGTATTTATTGATGACTGAACTCAGTGGTGGATCCAGGATTTTCCTAAGGGGGCGGTACCCCTAGGGGGCGGAATCTTGACTTGGGCGGAAAAATTAGCCGGTTTAACCCAAAAATTACTAAAAATCGCTCAAAAATCCTAAATTTTGCGCACTATTTTGGGCTAATGGGGGAGGTGGCCGCCCCCCTCCCCGCCCCCTGAATCCGCCCCTGACTGGACTGAAGAAGCTTTCGGCGATTCAACTCGTTAGATTGTGATTGTGCGTAAACGAATCGTTGTAGCGCACGAACCACTAGCGGCATACTGCCAAAATCTCATATCGTGTTTAAACATTTTTATCTACTTACGTACGTCTTATGGATTTTTAAAATTATATGTTCGTGTTAGCCGAATTTATGACGCACAGCATCCCGTGTCGTCTTTTTAGACCAATTTAATCTTTTGAACAATTTATTCGAATTGATCAATTCTTAAAATTTATAAATTTTTACTTTTCTTTTTTTCAATTCAAAGGCTCTATTGAGGCGCGGTCGTTTCGATCGTCACATTGATATCGATCTACCTAATTTGAGCGAAAGGCAAGAACTGTTCGAATATTATTTGAAAAAGATCAAATTGGACAATCGGGACAAAAGTCACGCCGTTCCATTGGCCAAAATGACGCCTGGATTCACGGGTAATGCGCCAGGCTGTTTGATATTTATGAATTTGATTTTTGAATCTTTTACACCGGTTTCCTTTTAAGTTTTTTAGTCGATTATTTTCGTTGAAATTGTACGTATTTCTTCAGATTTTTTTTCAGCCAAAGTTTCAATTTTTCAAAACTTTTTGGTTCTAAACTTTTCTGTCGATTTCAGTAATAAACTCTCGTCTTCCAATTATCGATTTATATTAAGAGGTGCTGAATCTACAATTTTTCTAAGGGGGCGGCTGTAAAAAACAGTCGAAAATAGGTCCAAAAATCTGTCTTCATGCGCGAAATAGCGTTTTCTTGACGTTTCACGTCGTCTAATTTTCTCGAAACTCGCTTTTGGCTCAACATTTCATCGAAGCTATGTAAAATTTTTGGAAATTTTGTGCGAAAAATATCATTAAAGTTCCTTAACCTCAGCGAAAATACGTCAGCCGGAAAATTTATAAAAATTTATGCGGAACGACGTTTAGAAGCTTGAAATACTTCTCGATTTCCCGTATTTGTAGTTCGACGCTGAGCGTCGAAAATTTTAAAAGCAGTGCTCGAAAATAGAAAGAAAAATAACTTTTCTTGCTCTTGAAATCATTTTAAAAAGCCGGCGCAAAATTTTGGGAAATTATAATCGTTCACGAGGGGCGGATTCAGGAGGCGGCCGCCTCCCCCCCCCCCCCATCGGCCCCAAATAATGCGCGAAATTGAGGATTTTAAGCTATTTTCGGGTTAAAACGGCTAATATCTCCGCCCAAGTCAGGGTGTCGCCCCTTTCCCCCCTCAGAGGTACCGCCCCCCTGGGAAAATCCTGGATCCGCCACTGATCGTTGACAACCATCCACTATTTATTCCGCCAACCATATTGGGCTCATGAGGGGGTTGCCCCATAAATCCGCCCCTATATCGAAGTGATTTTCGATCGAACCAAAAAGTTGTGATCGATTAATTGATTATTCGTTGATTTTCCAACATTTTGTTGAGTCAATATGCGTGCGAAATGTCCTGCGTTGTGATGTTTGCGTTCGAACGCAGGCCCCTTATTTGGGGGGTCGCTCCCTCAGGAAAAAAATTTAATTCTGAGAAGAATCCTCTGAAAAAAATCGAGAACTTTTCAGCGCTTCGCTCCGGATTTATTGTTTATTAATAGTTCTGTCTTCTAGCCCGGCTCAAAAAGCGCTCAAATTTGCGCTAGACACATTGAATATGTCAAGCTTTGTCGGCGCTTATTCATTTTTGTTTTTCCTTGCAAAACACAATCATAAAATCATTAAATACAAAATTGAAAGCTAAGAGATTGTTTGTCGATTGATTGATTTCAAATCAGTTTTAAAGATAGTTTAAATCAGTGGCGGATCTAGGATTTTCCTAAGGGGGGGGCGGTACCCCTAAGGGGGCGGAACCCTGACTTGGGCGGAAAAATTAGCCGTTTTAACCCAAAAATCGCTCAAAAATGCTCGATTCTGCGCACTATTTTGGGGCCAAATGGTGGGGCGTCCGCCCCCCCCACCTAAATCCGCCCCTGGTTTAAATCAAACATTTGTTTTTGTGCTTATGAAATGAAGTGGAGTGAAAATTTTTGAGCATTTTTCTAATAAACAAGGTTCGACTCCAAAATTATCCATTTCTCATTTATTTCCTAATGATTCAATTTTTTTACTATTTTGATTAAATTTTAAAAAATTGCGTAAATAGATTTGTATGAAAAGTATTACTGATCTTGTTATTTTTAATAATTCGACATCATGGGGCGGATTTAAGGGGCGGGGCGGCCGCACCCCCCCCCCCCACCCAATCGACCAAAAATATCTGGTGAGATAAAGAATGGATATGCAATTCGCAATCTTTTTAGGCCGTCAGTGACCATAATTTCTCAAATTTTTTCGGCGCTACGCGCCGGATGATACCTATTAATGACGTTTATTTACTTCCCTGGCAACCTGGAAGCACGGTTTTTTTCTTGTACAGATTTGGCAAAGAATTTTCCCGATGTACAAAGAGTTTTCGGGACCGCCTTTGTATATGTACAAAGATTTTTGAGAAGACAAGAACTGCAAAAAAGGTCTGAAATTCATAAAACGAAATGAGTAATTGTGTATCCTATGTATCTTTATAATAGCAGAAATCGCATTTCGAAAAGAAAAATGTCAAATATTTCGGCGCTTCGCGCCATTTTAAGAAAATTCCTAATGATTTTTCGCCCTCATAGAACCAGTAATTAGCCAAAATACACTACCAAGTTCGAACAACTCTGTTTTTACCACACTAAAGTCGCTACCGTGTTATATCATAGTACCCGAAAATTCGTGTGGACAAAATGTAGAAAGACTTTTTGGGGATCATCTTTGTACATGTACAAGCGGACCTTGTACAAAAAAGTGCCTGGAAGTCATTTTCTGTTCATGTAGGTTTCAAAACAATTTTAACAGCAGAAACAGCTGTTTTTGCATAGTTTTCTTCTATTTTTAATTGAAAATTTCGATGTTTCGCATCAAATGCTATAAATATAGGAAATCGAGCAGTAAATCATGCTTCTAGACTTCTATCCAGCTTAATTGCACAAACTTCCCGGCACTTTGCGCCAGATTTTCATTAAAGTCAGAGAAATTCAATGATTTTTCCGCATAAAATTGCCTAAGATTTTAAAATTTTCAGAAAAAATATTGCGTCAAAAGTGATTTTTGTAAAAGTAAATATAGTGCTTGCTGTCCTCTTAAAAAACCCCCACTTTTTCCTTTTTCATGTGTAGTTCCTGCAGTTTGCAATATGATATCGGTTGCAAGTATGTATTTATTGTGGCTACATTTCATCTATATGACCCTGTAGTTAGCTTAACTTAATCTTTTGCTGTTGTTAAAAAAATTGAAAAAAATGAGAATTTGAAAAAAACCATATTTTCCTAAAAAAAACTCACGTGTACTAAAAAAGCCCACTTACAAAATTCACTCTAGAATCGCAATTTTTGATTTTTATGCTGCAAAGTTATGTTTAAGGTCAGGGCAGCCTATTTTTTCATTCTGCAAATGTTTTCCGGCGGTTTGTAGGTCAAATGATGTTTAGTATGCCGATTATCGAAATTTGTATGCAAATCTCGCATTAACAGCCAAATTTTCAGTCAGTTTATTTTTAAAAGTTTATTCATCATCATAACATTCCAAAAATTTGCCAACGCGCAAAACATATCACCTGAACGATTAAAAATCTTGCAAAAATGCTGCCAGATAATGCGGATTTCTTCACAAATTTGCGCCTGAATCAAAACCGCATTTCCGGCCACCGGATTGTTTGGAATCGGGTTAAAAAATTGTTGTTGGCATCAGTGTTTTTTTTGTACTCGGCAAAGATTTTTCCCGATGTGCAAAGACTTTTAGGGACCGTCTTTGTACATGTACAAAGATTCTTGGGAAGACAAAAATTGCAAAAAAGGTCTGAAATTCGCAAAAATTTTCGGCGCTTTGTGCTAAAATGAGTTATTGTGTGTTCTATATATCTTCATAATGGCAGAAAGTGCATTTCAAAAGGAAAAGTGAAAACTTTTTGGCGCTTCGCGCCGTTTTAAGCTGATTCTTAGTGATTTTTGCCCTTAGAGACGCAGAAATTAGCTAAAATACACTACCAAAAATCGAACAACTCTGTTTTTACCTCAATAAAATCGCTACTGTACTAAATTATAGTACCCGGAAATCTGTGTGTACAAAATGTACAAAGATTTTTGGGAAGACAAAAACTGTAACAAGATGTAAAATTCCCACAATTTTCGGCGCTTCGCTCCGAACTGATAAATTATTTGTCATATATATCTTTAAAATGGCAGATTTTGCATTTAGAATTGAAAAATGTCAACATTTTTCGGCGCTTTGCGCCGTTTTCAGATAATGTTTAGTAATTTTTGGCGTCAGAAACCCAGAAATTAGCTAAAATACACTACCAAAGATCGAAAGCCCTGTTTTACCACACTAAAATCGCTACTGTACTTGATTACAGTACACAAAAATTTGCATGTATAAAATGTACAAAGACTTTTGGGGACCATCTTTGTACATGTACAAACGGACCTTGTACAAAAAAAACACTGCTTGGCAGGCACAAACTCCAGGGAAGCACTTGGTTTTGTAACAAATCTTCCCTTGCCTCCACGATCCAAAAAACGGAAGGAAGCTTCACCGTCTTTTGCAAGGTGGTTTTTTTAAGGAAAAGTTGTTTTTTTAGGTACAAAAAAATTCTTCTGAATTTTCCAGACCCCAAGTATTCAGATGTGAAAAAATGAATTCAGTTAAGGGCAGAAGGTTGCAAGGCATATTCCCAGCGATTTTAAACAAAATTTGAGATGAGTTTTTTTTGGTTCAGTGTGGGTTTTTTTTAGCTCCCATTTCGAAGATATACTGTAGATCACAAGTTGAAGGTATTGTCTCAAAAATTTTTTTTTGAAAAGCCTGACAGGGGGACTAACATAAAATATTACAAAAATGCAGACAACCGTGTACGTAAAATTAATATACAGCACAGAAAATCGCAAAAAAATCGATCAAAATCACTATTTGTTTTTAAATGTTTGCAAAATTTTGTTCCTGAAGAACGAGTTAGGCCTGAATTATCACAGTATGTTTTCATAATCATATTTGGCCTAGATAGTATGCATGTAAAAAATTTTTTTCTAAGCTGCTCTACAAGGCGAGAAAATGTGTGGGTTTTTTTTAGGAAACTAATGCTCTCGGATTTTTTAGAGGACAGCACTATATACAATGTGAAACCCCGAAAAACTCCATTTCGCGCGGTAACAGCAAATTTTTGGACTTATTTTTGACTGTTCTCGGAAAATTTGGAATACCTTATCCGTTAGGAAAATCCCAAATCCTCTACTGTTCGACATTATCGCAAAATTTATCAGTGCTAAATAAATTTCTATTCTTTCGTGAAATGGACATTGCAGACGATGGATTAATTGAATCTTACCGGGGGTGGATTTAGGGGGGACGGGGGCGGCCGCCTCCCCCCCTATTGGCTGAAAATAGTGCGCAAAATTAAGGATTTTTGAGCGATTTTCAGTGATTTTCGGGTTAAAAGGGCTAATTTTTCCGCCCAAGTCAGGGTTCCGCTCCTTCCCCCTCAGGAAAATCCTGGATCCGCCACTGAATCTTACGATATCGTGATATTAATTTAATACTCAATAAATAGGCTCCGGAGTTAAAGGACATTGAAGTATCAAAGTCGGGCAACATTAAATGTGTTAAATGCTGGCGGACTAGTCTAGTCGCCCAAAATTTTGGAATGCGAATATTTTTCGCGAGGGTTCCCCAAATGAAAAAATTGTAAATTTCTGAAACGCATTTCTAAAGACTGTCCGAATAGATTCTAGTACACATTTTTGAACTGATAAATTCAAAATTTTTGGGCGCTTCTCGCGGATTTATTGTTATTGTATATATTTTTTTCAATATGATTAAAATCAAGTCAAATTTTTTAGATTTTTAGAAAATTTTTTCTTCTCGAGTTTGTAGAGCTCGTTGAGAACAGCTGAAAAACATCATTTTTTGCCCCTCTACAAGCAGTTGTTGAGATATCTGCCTTCAAACTTTTAGTTCCCCCGAATTCAGAAGGCCATCCACGTGCCTGAAAAGCTGTACTTAATTTAAGTGCATTGCAAACCATAGATGAGACTTACTTACAAAATTTATTTCAAATTTGAATTAGATTTAAACAACGCTTCATCATTTTGCTTTAAAATTGACTGACGTAAATAAAGATTTTTAATGTTTCAAATTTAGACCTTTCACCTGACTGAGACGCATAAGCAATGTAATTGAAAAGCAACGAGGTTATTTGCTTTAATACTTCTACAAAAATAAACACAGAATGCAAATTGCACAAAAATGAAATATAAATGTTAATTTTGTATTTAGTAAAGACTCTTTGAAGCAGGTAATCATGTAGTAGTAATATTGAGAATGTGACGTTTGAATATGCACTGGCGGATTTAGAGGAGGCGGGGGCCGCCCCCTCTTGTTGTCAAAAAATATTTGAGCCCAATGAAGAATAGATGTATGTTTTTTGATGATTTTTGCCATTTTTATCACAATTTTTTTAAATTTTTCCGGCGCTTGGCGCCGGGATAGTACTCATCATTGGCATTTACTGACTCTTTTGTCGCTCTAAAAAACTAAAATTTACGCCAGAAGAGTAGTTTCGTACGGAACAAAGGTTTTATAGCAACCACAATGATTTCTCGAGTATTTTTTTCGGCGATTGCTGTCGATTTCTGCATTATTTTTGCGAGTTATTCGTAAAAAAATTCGAAGAATTTCTAACATTTTTAAACTTTTTTGCATCCAAAATAATTCTGCTTATCAAAAGACAGCAAAAACCGGTACTTTGAGCGTTATATGCGAATTTTTAGACAATGTTTGACAGTTTTAGAAAAATTTTGGGTCCCCCTTCCCTGTCAGGAAATCCTGGATCCGCCACTGTGAATATAGGGTTTGTGTATTGGTCGATCTTGCGTCATTTCTGTTAAAAATGACAAAAAATCAACATTGTTATATAAAAAGTTGAGTATTCGATGCTCAATTTTTTAGTGTACATTTCTGAAAACATTCAATTACAGTAGATGTTCTTGACAACTAGAATTACTTACATTGTCTAAAAATTTTTTTCTAAAAAATGTTTGATACTTTCCCAGATTTTTTTCAATATTTCTACAGAATTCTCGATTGGGTTTAAAAATTCGGCATCGTTGCAATAGTGATACTGTTTTTTAATAGTCGACTTTATTATTATAAAAGTTTCAATTTCTCAGTTTTCGTTCCATATTCGGCTGGGCTTCAGCTGCTCTAAATTTTCTCATTTTAATTGGTTTAAAGTCGATCAATTAATAACTGGCTTCTTGAGTGTTCTACTGATTTATTTTTGAATAGGGGCCGATATTTGTAATGTGTGCAATGAGGCCGCTTTGAGGGCGGCGTCTGAAGACAAGGCTGCTGTAACCGAGCATCATTTATATTCTGCACTAGATCGCGTCTTAACTGGTGAATTTTTGAAATATTTGTTCCATAAAAGTTGGTAAATATGTAATATGAAAGATGAATAAGAAATAAAAGATTGAACAAATAAATAGTAAATAGAATAACGTGAATATCTTAAATTTTGGGTTAATAAATATTAAAACAATATAGCTTCTTCGGGCGTACAATTCTTGCCGCGAAATTTGAACTATAAAGAATCGATTGCGTTCAGGAACGCTTTTTCAACGCCGAGGACCTAAAGAGATCTTGGCAGGCTTTACTGTAAGAAAACGCGACCAAAAAAGCGCGATGCGCTGGTTTATGTACTTCTAGAAAACGCAAGCAAAACACGTAGGTCTTGCCTTTAACGACTCAGCGCGCGTAGAGCATAATGTGCAGTTCATATGCATCTGACATTGTGCACACAATGCGCTAATGCGCGCTTTCATCACGCGTCAATTCAAGAACGCGCGCTGAGTCGTTTACAGTCCGACATAAGCGTTTAGGTCGCGTTTTCTTAAGGTGAAGCATGTCAGGATCACACATGAGCGTCGGGGTTTGGGGGTATGCACCCCCTCCCCAGAATTTCAGTGCTGCCCACCTATGGTCAGGATACTCCTGATTTCTCCAGCGATTAGGTCGTGAAAAAGCGTTCATAAGTAAACTCAATTGTTTCTTTACTTTTCGAATTGCGTGGCGAGCGCTGTTACATGCGTAAGCATGAAAACTACATAGTTATTTCCTATGAAGTAATTTATATTAATGGCGAATTAAAAATAGTGATAATGAAAAAGTTATTGTTTATAAGATTTGCTTGAATTTTTATATTCAATTAACTTTTTTGATTGCCTTTTCAATTTTATTTTATATAGCGAAACTACTCGCAGATGCGCCGTGCCCCTTCGGAGGGGGTGAAAACCAAAAATTGGTAGATAGCCGAGTGATTCGTAAAAGAAGTTGCATAGTCTTTTCGGGCTCCGAAATTAGCTATATAGCCTGTTTGGGTTCAGAAAACTAGCTATATGGCCTTTTTGTACTCACAAGTATGTATAGCTGTGTAGCCTTTTTCGAACTAAAAATAGCTAATTAGCCCTTCTTTCAGTCGACAAAATAGCTATATATCATTTTTAAACTCAGAAGAGACAACTATATAACATTTCTGAGCTCACGCGGTATGTTTCTGTGTCTAAAGAAGGCTAGTTTTTTAGCCCTGAAAGGCTATATTGCTAATTTTCTGAGCCCAAAAAAATACTTTGTAGCAATGTTTTCCCCTATGCTCTTGTATGTACGTATACATAAGTTTGTTTCGGATTATATTGTTCCCTGATTTTGGATTTTCGTATTTTTTTGTTTTTTTTTGGTTTTTGGATTTTATATTTATGTCAATGTCATTTTCATTCGTTATGTTCGATTGTCACCTTATTTATCTGAGTGTATTTTGTGTTGTGTAAATTCAAAGGTCTAATTATCTTTAGCATTCTTTAACTTTGACATTTTCGCTTGTACTTTCGAGATAACTTTTTTAGCGAAATTTAAAGTCAAATAAAATTTTAAGACAATGGCATAAGGACTTTCTGCGCACTTTTTTTGTTAATTAGGATCAGAAAAGAGAAGTCGTACGGTACCTCCCGAGGAAAAAGAAATCGTAGCCTATCACGAAAGTGGACACGCTTTGATGGGCTGGCTGTTAAAGCATACTCATGCATTGTTGAAGGCGAGTTTTTTGTCCCCTTTAAACTGGCTTATATCAAATTCTCCTCGAATCGAACCCGTGAGAATTGGGATTTAAACACAATTTGGCGTACAAAATAAGTATTGTTGATAAAAACAATATTTCGTTAGACGTGATACTGTCTAATACTGCTCGAATAACATGATTTTAAAGTGAACAAATTAAATCGTGTCAAGTACCTTGAATGTAACCTCTCCGCTGTGTTTTTAGGCTGTAAAATAAGCATATGAAAATAAATATTTCAATTGTGTTACATATGTTTACCTAATTAAATTAAATCACAGTCTAAGGCCTTTTAGTGTTATAAATAATAAAAGACGGAAATCAACTGAAAAATTTAATATTTGAAGCCGCGAAGGAACGGAATTGTTAAAAGACAATGATATACATAGATTAGCTTGTAAAATCAAGGATAAATTATGAGAAAGTCATTAACGTACATACGTATTTCTAACCACCTACGTTTTAATACGTCACGACGTTCCTTAAGCTTATGACTTATTTTTAATTCTTTCAAAAATTAGAGAATTTTTCAAGAGTTAGCTTTTTTTGTTATTTTTCTGCATACGCCGGTCATTTTTCATGTTAATCCATGAAAAGAAATTGTATAATGTGACGATTCCGTAAAGTGGTTCCCTGATGCCGACCATTTACTTAACTTACTACTCTTAATTTTTGCCTAATTACTGCAGCCAATGCTTCTCCTTTTTCCTGTTTGGATTGAGCTTACAACCGTTTTTTGACTCGACTTCCATTTTTAGTCCGTTAAGCGGTATTGATTTTTTCATTTCGAATAAATCGCTCTGCTTTTTTCCTTCTTCTTCAACTTGTTAAATTATTTATTTAAATTTTTCGAAATTTGAAATTTTAAAATACCGGAGTTAGTTTTGGACCTTTTCGTTTCTTTATTTTTTTGTCGGATAATTTCGCGGAATAATTTCTAATTTTTCATATTTCAATTTATATTTCTTTTTTATGTTTTTGTATTATTCTTCTTCATATTCTTCGCAAATTCTTAAAAGAATAGGTCGGTAAATCGTCATAAAAGCAAGTTAATAATACTCGCTTATTGAATATGAGACAAACAAAATAATCGACAAATAATTTTTGTATCGTGTTAATCGAACTGCGTTCAGTTATTGCGATATGTTGTTTAGGTTTTGGCGCTTTTTATGAATTTTTTCATTTAAATAATAATTTATAATTTGACTTAACGAACGTTTTTTTAAATCAACAGTAATATCTGTAATGTTTTTTAGGTTACCATCGTTCCTAGAACCGAAAAAGCTTTGGGATTCGCGCAATATGAACCTCAGGATAAGAAGATTTATTCGCAAGAAGAGGTTTAAATTGATTATTATCAGAGGGGGAATGAGGGGGGGCGGCCACCCCCCCCCCCATTGGCCCAAAATAGTGCGCGAAATTGAGGATTTTTGAGCGATTTTTAGCGATTTTCGGATTAAAACGGCTAATTTTTCCGCCCAAGTCAGGGTTCTGCCCCCCCCCCCCCTTAGGAAAACCCTGGATCCGCCACTGATTATTATCAATTTGTTTAAAAATCGGCGGGTAAAATAAGGAAGTAAATAAATAAAGATAATGGTAATATGTAAATAAATATGTAATAAATAAATTGATTATTCAATAATTCCTAGATCATTCAATTGAAAGCGATCATTAAGAATTATTCACATACATTTATTTTTTATAAAACGAAACATAATCATTGATTTTCATTTGTTATTGTACTGCGGTCATTAGTAATAAATTACGTGCATAAAAAATTAAATACCGCAATTCATTAATTTATTTGAATTTTTGAGTGATTTGTTTCGCCTTACTCGTAGTTAATGGATAGCATGTGTATGCTACTGGGCGGTCGGGCGGCCGAAATTTTGATTTTCAATCAACCGCAAAGCGGGGCTCAGAATGATCTAGAGAGGGCGACAAAAATGGCGTATGATCAAGTGAAAAATTACGGTATGAGCAAGGCGATTGGCCCGATTTCGTTCGCCCCTTCGTCCGACGGCTCGGAATACGCTTTTACTAAGCCGTACAGCAAGAAATTAGCCGCTCTGATCGATCTCGTAAGTTTAATGTTAGAATAATGGGATTAATATTGGTTGTAATTAGATTTCGCTTCCCGCGCATAACGCTTGATGTTGTTTTCTAGTCTTCAAAGTCGACTGAACGCTGACTGTTTTCGACTATTTACTATTTTCAATAATTGTTTTATGCGGTATAAACTTTTTAGCATTCCTAACATTTAAACTTGTTCGCGTTGTCCTTTATATACATTCTAACGAATTTTTTGCATGCTCCTTAATTTTATTCTTTGAAATAAGTAAACTCTACTGTCTCATTCGGGTGTGAACTAGTTTCGCATCCTAAATTGTTTTCACTCGTTTAAACTTCTTTTTTCTTTTTCTCTTCTCTTATCACCGAATGCATTAGTATTTAATTTTATAAAGCGCTTGTAAACTAAATGGAATCTCATCAATTAGGCCGCATTGAGCTCACTCGGCTAAAAGTTTACAATAAGCTCGTCCGATCTTGGTTTAAATTTTAGATTTCGAGCTTTAACTTTAAACCTCAATTTTTATCATTTTTTGGAGTTGAGACTTTTCAGTTTTAAATTATCAATTTTTATTCATTTCAAATTTTTCGGCTTTTGCTTAAATGAGAGATCGAAGCAAAGAATGTTAGAAGCTAAACGCTTAGTAGAATAAGACTTTGGATTTGAGACAGTTGGTCAAATGACAGACTTTGCGAGATAGAATTCGTCATTTAAGCTTGTGTTAAAAATTTTTCAATTATTGAATTATTTCTTTACGCCGATTATCATGGATTAATGACATCTATTGATTTGAAACTAAAGTATTGTTTTTTCAATGCTTAGCGACGACTTACAAAAATTACTGCCACTTTCAGATTGAACTATCGGCTTTTTTATCGAAGGTTTTCAATCAAACATATTTTTCAATAGTATCATTTACCTTGCTTAAATAATGGATTCTTAGAAAATTTCAAAGATTAATAATCAATAATCAAAAAATCATATCTGAAATTAACGATTGTCCGTTTTTTTAAAGGAGGCGTCCGCGTTGGTCACTTCCGCTTACAAGCGAGCCGAAGATATACTGCGTCGCAATAAGGATAAGCTGGACAAGGTATGTAAGAGCGAGTTGACGTACATAATATAACAAATTACAAAAATGAATGACATTAATGATCCAAGTTACGTCAATCAAAGTCCTGGCACTATGAAAAAAATTATATTTAAGACTCATGTTGTCATGCTCTATTTTAATTGTTTCCTTCCCCTCTTTTTTTGTTAATTAATCGTTGTACTTTCCTTCGATATATGTTCAACTGTGATTTCTTCTGTTGCTTTTCATTCTAAGGGCCCCGCGGTCTTGTGTAAACTCATTTTCCGTGTCCATCGGTCCACTTTTCTTGCTATTGAAGGCGCTTGCTATTTTAGATCATTATTTAGTTAGAAATTAATTCCCTTTAGTCGCATTGCTTTACGCTCAGCAGGCACGTAGCTCTGGGTGGAATGGGGCGTCCGGACCCCATCCCTACCCTAAAATTCAGAAAACTCGGAAAAATAGGACTTTTTAAACGTTATTTTGTGCTATTTTTGGCCTTTTTGGGCTTGGTCCCCCCAAAATTAATGTTGGTCCCCCCAAAATAGGACGGCGAGCTACGTGCCTGACGCTCAGTCTAGCTACTAAGTTAATAGCCTATTGTTGTAAAGTTCCTAAGTTGAATGAGTTTACGCAAGTTGTTGAGCCGAATGACGTATTTCTTCCAAATGTTTACTCCTCGAGCGACTGCAGGTTAACAAATTCACGTTCTGAAGATCATGCCAACAGTCCCTTTACTAGTCTCTTTCAAATTTGCTGTTGTCGACCGATATTTATTCGCCTTCTGCAACTGCAACATGGGGAGGAAACGGTCTAATTGTTCACTCGTCTTTTATGATTTATTCACGTACTAGCTTGATTAAAAATTCATAGCTTAGCAATAGCTAGCTATGTATATTTTATTATCGTAATTTACTTATGTATCGGAGGTGCTACTACACGATTTGGAATGGATTTTTTGAAGTCAAACCCGTAAAATTGACGCTATATTTTTCTTAATATCATTGAATATTTGCGCATAAAGTGAGCGAGAACCCGGAAGTCGGTTAGTACTGCAACACGCTTTACAAAGCGGAAGATCCGGGAAACCGGTGTGTGTAGAATTTCGCTCATGTAACGGAGGGTTTGAGGTGCTTCCATTACCGTTAGCTAAAAAACACTAAGTAGTAATGACTCGTCTCTTATTGTACAGTGCCATTTTTAGAGTTAATCTGCTCTTATCGAAAAAATTTTGAAATCTGACCAAAATACGTTTCAACGAAATTCAGCGCGTTTTTCTTTTCAATCAGTTGGCCAAGGCTTTGCTGAAGAGCGAAACTCTTATGTACGAGGATGTTGTCGCCCTGATCGGACCTCCGCCTTTCGGTGCCAAGAAAACGACGGCTGACGTTGATTTAACTCTGCCGCATTTGATCGATGAGCAGGAGCCACAGCCGGAGAAGACTCAAGCGAAAAACGATGAAAATGCAGAAACGTGATATGAATAGTTGTGTTTTTAATTTGTAAATAAACGTGTTTACAATTAGGATGACATCTCCCTAATTGCCGGCGCCTTTCAACATCTGCGGGGGTTAATAACCTCAGATGCCCCACACCAATGTGTAACTGCGAGAGTTGCACGTTGCGAACTGCTAGTTCGCGTATGCCGCTTAACATAGCTTATCTCGAGTAGACATCTGCGGATGGGTGAGCTCGTGGCTATGCCTTCAGTTCTCAAATAAATCCCTAATTTTTTATTACAAAATCATTTAGATACTTGTCCGGTAAAACAGAATTAAGTATATGCTAATAGTAATTGTTTTACGTGTTACCGCAAATCGTATTCTAGAAGCTTTGAATTGATAAAAAGTAATCTTTTTTTCGTTTTACTGTAAATATCCCGTGATGGGATAGTAGTAGTTGCGTTTTGACGGAATCGTCGTTTGGTTTGTTTTATCCATTAGTGATATTGTTTTTGTTTCTCGGCTACTGCCGTGTGTATATATATCCGAATAAAATTATAAAATCCACCCAGGGGTTCGCTATACCGAGGGTGAGGTTGGTCGGCTCCGTTCGTCGAGGACTTCCGTTATTTTTGGTGGAGAGGATCGGTGGATACTTTCTAATTATTTATTTCGTTCAAAAGTCAATATTCTTTTCTCAACCCCACAATTGGTCAAAAATCTTATTTAATTATTTATGATGACTGATCAGCTTAGAGCTCGTTGGTGTTGTTTTCAAATTTTATAGTGCTACGTACATTATGAACCAAAACATTTCGAAACAAGTGTAAACTTAGAAAACAAGTTAATTTATCAACTTGAGCAGGGTTGAGATAGGTCAACTGACCTTGCGGCAATTCCGGGATTTAGGTAGGTACTCGTAGGATCTAGGGCGTAGCTGCTGAGACTCCCGACGAGAAGCGGTCAGCAATATTAGGATTGAGGGAGTCGAAGCCGTAGGTCTACAAGGGTCCAGAAAATCGAAGGTCGTTCAAGGACTACGCGATTGGGACCAGTGCTAAGAGCAGCTTAGGTACCTACGTAAGTAAGTCCCGAAGGCAAATGTCAGGAGTGTTCGTATCTGCGTCGATTTAGTAGACCCAGTGCGAACCCCTACATTTACAAATGTATACTTAGCACACCCACTCTACAGCTACATAAATTGGTACACAGGTAGTAGGTAGGTAGGTGTGCCTAACGATTTTCTTAGCTGCAGACCTTTGTTTGTATAGAATAGGTAATGCGGTTTTTCTTAAATAGCCTTTGGGTTATTCATGATTGTTCACCCCAACTTTTTACCATCACTATCCATTGAGTGAAGAATGAATATGTAATGACGGTGTTAGGTTTTTTGAAAATATTGTTGCGTGCTACTATAAGTAAACACCTTGAAATGGATCTCTCAAATCTAAACGTGCTTGAACTTAGTGTTTTAATTTTAATCACCCCCGTTTTGCTGCCTAAGACATCTTGACAAGCAGCAGGTAATTTCTTATAAGATTATTAGACCCCTTATGCTTCTTATTACTGCTTATGCATGATTTCATAATGCTTGCAAGCATTACACGTGGGCATGAAGGGGTATGCACCCCTCAGAAGGATAAATACCCCCTTCCCCCTCAGAAACCAAAATACCTTCCTCCAGAAATCGATTTCTGAGATTTGTTTTGTTTTTTCGCAATTCTTTGATACCAATGGATAGTGCTCGATGATATATGTAAGTTGAAAACTCACAGTGCTTTTTACGCCAAACCACCATTTTTTGACCTTTGAAAAATTGCACACCCCCCAGAATTTCGGTGCTGCTCACCTATGCTTACAAGCGGTCTTGTAAGACATTAGATTCTTGTAAGACGGCTTGGCTTGTACCATTTTGTGTTTTTGTCTGTAACTGCTTTTTGCTTACACGCACTCCAAAAGCGAGATAAGAAAAGCAGAAAGCCACCGTCTTGTGAGTGCGTGTAAACATTCACAAGATTCACCATATTGCAAGGTATCCTTTACAATTGTTCATCTATGTACATACAAAGGTATTTCTTGTTTGCATGTACTAACTAACAAGCATGACTAGACCTCTGAACGAGTTATATTCAAAAAATGTGCATTTCACTACATGTTTTTTATGCAAATCATATGCTGCGCATATTTTTTTGACTTAGAAAATAACAAGGAATTATGAATTTTGATGCATCATTGACTCCAGTATGAGAGTATTTTGTAGTTCCTTCCCAAATCTCACTCCAGTAGACATGCGTCGAGGAAATCTGTTCAGATATGCAGCAGAAGGGCGGTTTAGATCTTTAATGGTAAATTAAGAATTCCCTGCAAAAGAAAAGGTTGTAAGATAAAAGGCAAAAATCATGAAACCTAAAAAATTTTGCGCAATTATGAATGATCAGAAATTTCATTAACATATGTACGTACATAGCTTTTAACATATTTTAGCTTTTATAACAGTTTTCGAGGCCACTTTTTTAAATCTTGTTGGCATGTTGTGACAATCTCATGCATTTAAACTTGGAGAAATTCCAGAAGAAGACTCAATAAGCTTTGCTGGAATCTGAAGTCATTGCAGTTTCTGATACTTTTAGCCCAGAAGCAGTTTTTTATTAGTACAAACAAAGGGTGGTGGCGTCGCAATTGGCGTATTCAAAACGAATAGAAAGAGTACATAGCTTAAGGTTTTTATTTTAAAGAATTAAAAAGGTAAACTAAGCAGTATTTTATATCACAATGAAAGAAAAATTGGACACATCGGCGCGGTGTTTAGTTTAGCTTATGTAGATGCCTCTTACAGCCTGTTTATTTTGAGTTAGGACACACTGGATAGAATTCAAAATTAATCGATCTATAATCGACCTATATCTTGTTAGAAAAGTTTGATATCTTGATTCTATAACATGTATTGTGCGTGACGGAAATCGCATTTCTTTACGTTTTTGAATGTTCAAATGCTTTTTTTAAACCGGCTTTCAGTTTCATGCAAAGTTAGTGGATTTTATGAAATTCTAATGTACTTAACTATCAGAAACATATATCTTTATTAACTTTTGTTATATCCCTGATGATAAGATTTTCGATCTAGTCTCGGGTAATTCTAGGTTGTGTGACCTCTTAGTAACAGGAAGATTAATGTCTGCCTTTATTTAAAATCACTTTTGACGCAACGTTTTTTTGAAGATTTTGAAATTTTCGTTAATTTTCAGCGAAAAAAATATAAAGCTTCCTTAACTTTAGTGAAAACCTGGTGCGAAGCGCCGAAAAATTTGTGAAATTCAGGCGGAACGACATTTAGAAACTATATTTACAGCTTGTAACGCGAAACGTCGAAAATTCTTGATTAAGCGTGGAAGTGATTCATGCAGAAAAAGCTGTTTCTGCTCCTGATATGTTTTTGAAACCTATTTAATAGCAAAAAACGGCTTCGTGGTCGCCAAGAAAGTAAATAGCGTCATAAGGTATTATTTTTCTGAAAAAAACTTGAGAAATGGACCAAAAATCGTTGCAAATTATATATCAATTTTTTATCTCGTCATTATATTTTGGGCCAACAGTGGAGAGGGAGCGGCGGCCGCCCCTTAAATTGCCTTTGCTTATCAATATCGTTGCTCTGACCAGAGCAATCAAAATCTGGTTCTGCTTCAAATTTTTCCATTCCGTGAGATTTGAATGTCTAATCAAGCACATTTTAAGCATTCAAATTTCACTTTTCATCATCAGATGCCCAGATTTGACTATGTTGCAACAAATGCACGGAACTGCTTAATTTTTAAAAATTACCACATTGCAGGAAAATTAATTTAAAGCTCTAAGAGAGCAAAAAACGTGTCTGTCTGTCCCGTTTCTCCGACGGTCCCGATTATTTGTCTAACGATAAAACAGGTTATTTTTTGATTCCCGGAATTCCTGTTTCTCCAACCGTCCCGATTCTCCGACTATCCCAATTCTCCGATCAATTGTATAAAACACTATTTTAAAACACGAAAAATTCCAATTTCTCTGAGCGTCCCGATTCTCCGACCGTCCCAATTCTGCGACCATCCCGATTCTCCGACAAATTGTATAAAACTCTGCGTTGGTAAAGGATATTGCGATTTGTGAGAGGATGACGCGTTTTTATTACTTCATGGATTGTTACAATTTTGTTCCATTTAAAAATCCATGCAGAATTCTCTGGCGCTCTTGTGTGGTATAAAATTATAAGTCAAAAAGTTCGTCTGTGGATTTATTTACGTTTACACAGACACTCACACTCTTAAATTCTCAGAGCTCTTAACAAAAATCTGATTCCGATCCGTAACGTCAATGATCTGCCTATTGAATATTAATTGACTTTACATGGTCGCGAAAATATGCACATAATCAAGATAGAGAAGAAATATATGAGCGGTTGGAGAATTGGAACAGTTGGAGAATCGAGTAAGTCGGAGAATCGGGACAGTCGGAGAATTGAGACAGTCGGAAAATCGGGACGGTCAGAGATTCGAGACGGTCAGAAAATCGAGGAAGTCTGAGAATCGGGAAAATCGGGGATCCGGGACCGTCGGAGAATCGAGACTGTCGGATAATCGAGAAAGTCGGAGAATTGGGAAAGTCGGAGAGCGGGTCTGAATCGAGACAGTCGGACAATCGGGGCGGTGGGAAATCGGGACGGTCGAAGAATCGAGATACAATCGAAAAACGGGTAAAAATCAAGTGTACTGTTACCCATATACATATGTGCAGCATGGGAATTTCGGGGGTCAGGCCTAGAAAATTCTTAAGTGCTTTTTTCGGCTAAAAGCGATAAATACTCGTCAAAAACACTGTTTTTTGACGTTTCGGACGGCGCTCGTTCTTTCTAACGTAAAAGACATAAAAATATTGTGAAATAATTTGGGGAAGTTGATTAAATTGACCAAAATATATAGTAAAAAATGTGTATATAGCGTGAAGCGCAAAAAAAGAGTTTGAGTCGAAAATTCGATAAAAATGCTTAAAAAGGTACTCTATTTAGAATTTTTACAAAACGTTCATAATTCTTGGGGTGATGGGTCGTGGCCACACGTGGGCGTGGGGTATGCACCCCTAGAAGTTGGAATACCCTCTCCCCAGAATTCAATTTTTGAAAAATGTTTTTGCTTTTTTAGCGATTTTTTGATGCCATTGGATAGTGCTCGATGAGAACGTCAAAAAATGGTGTTTTTCGCCATACGACCACTTTTAATAACATTTTTTGAACTTTGAGTATTTTTTCACATCTCACAGAAATTATTTTAATCCCCCCAGAATTTCGGTGCTGTCGTGGCCAATTTGAGGGGGCTTAGTTGCCATTTCGGGGTGTTAAACTTCTCCTTCCCGAAGAACACGCGCATATGGCTGTTACTACTGCTGGAATTTTTCAAAGATAGATGCGTTATTGAATGCTTTGACAGAGCACTACCAGCGCACACTTTGGATAAAGACTGATATTCTAAGATACATAGGAACTAAAGGTCGTGCTGACTGATAACTTTAAACCGGCGACAATACAGCAGCTTGAAACACAAAAGCTGACTTTGGGGGAGCAGCGAAAAATTTATGGCAATGCGTCGAAGTGCTTGGATGGGTTCTCTTATAAAAAGTTTGTTGGCCGCTTGGGGAAAAATTCCAATGTTAAGACTTTTGTTGCAGAAATAAATCCCGTAATTCGACTTACTTTATTTCAGTAAACGTGAACGTCGTTTCCGCTAGTGAGAAAGAATTTTGTTTGAAAATATCGAAGTGTATCTATGTTTGCGCTTAGCAAGAATAAAGCCTGTGAAAATCGATTTGCCGGATTTCTCGTGCGATTTCGCACCAAAGTCGTCCAAAATGCTGCACAAAATCACCTATTTTTAGAACCACAATTCCCCTACTTTAGTACTGATCCGCAGCGATGCTATCGCGACGTACATAGGTACAGTAGCAAAGAAAAATGCTACGATGGAACAAAAAGGACGCATATACATGAAATTACGCATAGGACAAAGGAGAAGACTTCGGAAAAATTACATATGCATGTAAATCGACTAAAAATTAGACTTCCACTAGAAAATGCTAAAAATTGAAGTATATCCTGCGGCTTACAAAAGGGTTTTGCACCACTAACGCAAAAGTAAATATGTTACTATTTTATTCCTAGAAAAGAAACAATCACCAGTGTTCTTGGGGGACGGGGTTGGGGGGTATTGTTGCAAATTATCCCCCCGCATAAATGCTGCGACCCCCTTCCCCAGAATTGTCGATTTTTCGTAAAAGTTGGTAAAAGTTGCAAATAGTGTACCCTTTTACGCGTTTTTAGCTCATTTTGGCTCAAAAATCTCAACTTTTCGGTGTTCCGCGCCATACACACATTTGTTGACTATATTTTCTTCAATTTACTCAATTTTTCAAAATTTTTTGAAAATATTTCTAGTTTTTATGTCATACAAAGAAGTAGCGTTCTCTTAAACGTCAAAAAACAGTATTTTTGACTTGTACCCTTCGTTTTTTTGCCAAAAAACACTTTTTGAAAATTTTTTTGTGCCTGACACCTCAGAATTCCCATGCTGTACGTGTGGCGATATCTTATTCTGAGCCATTGATCAACGTTTCGTGAAAGCACGCTTATTTCAGAAGCCGCAGAACGTGCTTCGATTTTTGCGTATTTTAGCGAAATTCTTGCACTTTCACATGCGTTCACAGACAACTTTTTCCCATAGTCTGTTTCTCTGAGAGTTTTTTCAGCAAATCTTTTCCAATTCTACAGTCACTCTATGTTCCCTCTTAACTGTAAGGTCATTTAGAGTTTTCAATAACCAGGGTTATTGAATAAAATTTCTTACGGCTTAATTCATTCTCCTTTTTCAGCAGATCATGCAACACACGGGTAGAATTCGCGCATTCAGCTTGACATAAATCGACCGTTAAACTCAATAGACTAGCAATTTGAACATCGCCGAAAACTTCCGCTTAGCGTAGTGGTAGAACGTCTGATTGTCTTCGAAGAACATGAGTTCGATTTTTACTGCAAGATTTTTATCTAGAGCACTTACTTTAGTATGTCACAGCACTGATTAGATCCTAGAATTAAGTCTATATGGACGGTTTAGTGCATCAAAAATGGAAGAATGGTGGCCGCTTTCCCCTACTCACCTTTTTTGTCGAGTTACAGTGAATCACATAGGTAGGCATACTGTTGCCTACAAAAAAATTTACGAAAACAGCTCTCGAATAAATGAAATAGACTATAGTGACCGCCTTTTAATGATGCGTACATAATTCCAAGTATGTATATTCGTCCTTTTTGTTCCAGCGGAGCATTTTTCTATGCTAGTACATACCTTGTATACTTCGTAAGATTTGAGTATGTAACTACGAGAGTTACACGTTTTGGCGAACTCGCCTTAGCAGTTCGCGGTAGCCACTTACATAGCCAATACTAGTAGCTATCTACGATAGTGTACTGTGGGCTATGCCTTCGGTCTTCCCACTTTTTCCCCAATTTTCAATAATAAAAAACATTAAGATACTTGTCCGGTAACATAGAGTTAAGTATATGATAATAGTAATTGTTTAACCCTACTTTTACCGAGCTCTAGATCCTTGATCTAGTTGCCTGTTTTTGCAGTTTACTGTAAGGCCACAAATTCTTGTGTGGCAAACTTCTCAGTACCCTCTTTTTTTACTGCAACACATGTTTTATTGAGCAAAAGAAAACGTATTGACCTATATTTTATTAGAAAAGCTTGATTTCATGATTTTATAGCATGTGTTACGCGTGTTGCAGATCGTATTTCTTACACATTTTTGAATGTTAAAATGCGTTTTTTTCAATTGGTCTTCAGTTTTGTGCAAACTTAATGACATTTTTGAATTTCTCATGCTTTTGGCTACCAGAAATATGTATTTTTATTCATTTTTGTTATCATCCCAATGACTAGATTTTCGATCTAGACCTTGGCAAGACTAGGGTGCGTGACCCCTTGGTAACAGGAGGGTTAATGCATACCGCTTGTATTAGCTTAGAGTATTTGATCTGAGATAAAAGAATTCCAGTATTATGCTATTTTGATGTTTGTTTCTTTTACTGTAATGGTCCCATGAGGCCATCGTAGTTAGTCTTGTTGGCAGTCGTACGCTTGTACAGTGGAGTACGTTTTGTTTTTCTTTTACGTTATTTGTTGTCCGGCAACTTGGCCGTGTAATTAGTGTTCGAATAAATTGGAAAAACCTACCCAGGGGTCTCGGATATACCAAGGGTAAGGTCGGAACTTCCCAACGTCGAGGATTTCGACATTCTGAGTGGACGGATAGGTAAATTCCATATGATTGCTTATTTCGTTCAAAAGTCTTAATTCTTTTCTCAAACCTAAAATTGGTCAAAAATATTATTTAATCTTTAAGGATGATTGATCAGTATAGAGCTCGTTGGTGTTGTTTTCAAAGTTTATTGTGCTACACACATTAGGAACCAAAAAGACTTCTGATTGAATCGAACCTAGAAAATAAGTTAAACAATCAACTTGAGCTTTGAGATAGGTCAACTGACCTCCGCGGCAATTCCGAGATTAGGTAGGTAGCCTTAGGTCTTAGGGCGTAGCTGCTGAGATCACCCAACGAGAAGCGGTCAGCAATATTAGGACCAAGGGGATCGAAGCCTTAAGGTCTATGAGGGTCCAAGGATCGAAGCAATCCCAGGCTAAGCGATCAGGGCCAGTGCTAAGAGTAGATCTAAGTACCTACGTACCTAAGTAAGTCTCGAAGGCAAATACACCTGTGTCCTATGTTGATTCTGTATGCATAGGGCACCCCTGTATTTACACTGGATCATCCCTCTTTTAGGCTGCTAGCTACAGCCGAACTGATCAATCATCGTAAAATTATTTTTCGATCCAAAAATCATTATTTTGGCCATATAAGAATGTGTAACGTTTTGTTCACCTTTGTTGTTGTATTGACCGCGATCGTGGCAGTGCGCAATTTAAGTAAGTGTCCATGGTAAAGATTTTGTGTATTGTTGTAAAGTCATTGTTATTTGTCCTATTTCCGTCGGATTTCTATCGACGAAGGAAGCTTTCACGCTCGCATTTATCTATAAACGTCGACCCGCAGGCGACAATTTATCATTCTTCTCTCTCGGTGAAAAACCTAGGTGGCAAAAGTTTTTACCTACCTCTTTTTCTAACCACGTACATTTTCTTGCGCCTTAGGCTTAGTCCTACCTGTTTTTGATCATTTCACGTCAGGTATATCTTACTTCATGTAAGCAAATACTATTCACGTGAATAAACCTGTTTTTAGGATCGACAAAGGCCAAATTCGGAACATTTATTTTGGGCAAAATTTCGACGTACTGAAATTCATTTTACCCAAGGTCATATTTTTCGACGTTTTTGATACCTAAAAATGGCAGGGAAAAAGGTTTTGCGGACACTGCCCGCTAAATTGAAAAAACCTCCTATGCCACTAACTTCATCTCGCCAATTACCCACCGCGCCTGTTGACTCTAATAGCGCAAGTAATTCTGTGAGTAATGACAAAAATAAGAAAGACGTAACTAGTAAAGCAAATAATGATCAATTACCCATGTCACTAAATGCCGCGAGCAATATACAGCCTGAAGATGAACTGTTATTGACTACCGTGCAAGCGCAGCATTAATCAAACTTCGGTAACTAGATCGGACCCTAATATTGATAATTCATCAAATCATACAATGATTGATAATACGACTACTCTTAACACGGCAAATAATCCTGAAACCAGTTCGGAGCGCAAAAATCACGATTCTGACATGGAAAGTACTCATAGTCATAGCAGAATTGCCAACAAAGATCATGCTAGTGCTAATGTGACTAATGATCTTATTCTAAAAGCGTTACAAGCTATTCATTTGCAATTTTCTGACCTTTCTACGCGCGTAAATCAAGATAAAAAGGAAAATGCGAATGAAATGCGTAAACTGCTTCTGGAGCTAAGCACTATGCTTAAACCCCAGCCAGTTTCGAACCGCATTGAAAATAATCCGTCTGAGCGCGTTAACCACTCAATAGATAGCGCAAATTTTTCTGAATTTAATGCGCAAAGTGTGCATCATGTGCAAAGTATGCATCGTGCATCTTCATTGTTGTCCATGGGCAACAGCGCATCTAATTCACACTCACCTTTGGAAGCTATTCCAGAAAATATCGCTCAAAGTTGTATGAACTGCGTGCCTGATATATCTAATTTATCACAAAATCCTTTAAACACGGGTTTGCAATCAGTGCAAAACTCGGGTTTTTCGGAAAATATACCTACAATTTCACAGCCGTCGGTACCGATTTTGCAGACGTCGCGATCTCGGCCGTTGCTGTCTTTAAATTGTAATGCGCCTTCTTTTGTACCTAATTCTTCCACTACAAACTTGCAGCAGCAATTAAATCCACCACCGCTGCAATATTTTCCACCTCAAGGAGAAATCTTTCCAAATAATTATGTACCTAATCCCGTGAATGTGGAAATACCACCTAATAATCCTATTTTGCATTCTTCTAATATCAAAATGCAACCTGTAGAGATAAATTTATCTGGCATTAATAATGAACCTGCAAATTTGCAAAACGAATCTGCGCCTCTCCCTGAATCATCTAGTAGGAGACGTCATGTAAAATTTTCTGACGAAAGCTCATCAAATAGCTATGATCGCCCGTACAGCCGTTGTTCGCGTCGCAGAAGTAGATTGCGCCGACAACGTCATTGTTATAGTTCAGATTCTTCATCTGAAGGCTCGCGTGGTAGATCACATCTCGCTGATTCCTTGAATCGCGGACCATTTTTAACACAAATGCAAATTGCAATTGCTAACAAAAAATTTTTTGATGGCAATAAAACGGATATAAAAGCATATTTTGCATAATTTGGATCGCTTGCCGATACCTATGATATCAACAAAGCTGATCGTTTAAAATTTATGACTGGATTTCTTGATCCCTATGCTATGTGCTTATACCATTCGTTATCCTGCTGAGATAAAACAATCGTATTCAAAAATGAAGCAAGCGCTAATAACCGAATTTTGTCCAATGGACACCGGTGCGCTCTTTAATTGTTTTTTATCACACAAACAGCAGCCTAACAAATTGGTTAAAGCTTATTATCTCTCGGTTCGCAAAGAACTAATAAAATCTGACCCTTATCTTGAAGTTCACTCGCACCATTTCAATAATTTGATGCAACATCAATTAAAACAAGGTTTATTACCACACATTTCGAAAGAGGCATATCATAAAAAGCCTAGAGCATCCTTAGCTGAATTTTTGGACAATGCGCTCAGCGCTGAATTAGCTAATAAGGAATTTGAGGATAAAAAGGCAGTAACGCCATATGTATTGGTAACAGCTGCTCCCATAGGCAGCGCAGTACCCAAAGATACTCCTCGCGCGTCTAACCAGAATGATTCAGATCGTTTGCGTCATAGAACGTTTCATCGCTCGTCGCGTGCTGAGAAACCAGAAAATTCCTCTCGTAAATATTGTACCTTTTGCAAGCGCATAGGTCACATTTATGAGGAATGTTTTACGCGTCAGAGGCAAGAAGCGTCTAATAATGCTAATTATAATACCCAACCTGATCAAAATAACAACTCTATGACTCGCAATTGCAGCCAGTTGCGTTCTTTTTGCGCCAAAATTGTTCACCATCGCGTTCAAATTCGCAAAATAGACATCAATCTCAATCACGATATCGTAACTCTAGTCAACATCGTTCATCTAAATATGCGAATAATGATAATCGCTTTGAACATAAGCAAGCACAATCGAATTATAGGCAAAATCGTAATGATTATTACCAAAATTTGCATGCCAATTATCAAAATTCGCATTACGATAATTGTTATAATAATCAACCGCGACAAAATACACCTTTTGGGCAGTTCCCAAATGAACAGCGTGGTACATATTATAATTCCAATTACCGCAGCGATAACAATTTTAATCGCCCATATGTCACATACACCGCAGATAACCAACCCACCATGCAGGTGCCCCCACCGCAGCCAACCCTTACATCTCCTCATGATGTAAACATGGTTACTGCAAAAGGGCTAGAAACTAGCGCGCGTTCTAACTTATTCGTGTTGCAAGAATTTCTCAAAGAGTACAAACGCCTTCAGTGTCGTCTCGCAACTTATGAAAAAATCAATCTACCTCCAGCTAAAACCTTAGATCCTAATATTCCTATCGTAAGCCATGCTGGGACAAACTTACCCACCATTCTTGTTAAAGTTCATGGAGTTGACGTACCTGCTCTCATAGATATGGGGTCACAAGTTACTATGATGACCACGTCTGCATTCTTACGTCTTGGTTTTAATTTACCACCTAAACAAGTCTCACAAGTTGTACATGGTGTAGGTGAAATCACCGCAGTCATTCATTATAAAGTAAATATGACTCTCACTATCGCGGAACAATCTATTCCTACCTCAGTAGCTATAATTGATCACTGCTGGAAGACATGCTCTTATGATACGATTTTTGTGAATCCGCACTCATGTGGGCTAATCCTATTGAGCGCTGTGCTTTTATAAATGGCATAAAGATTAATTTACTTTCATCTCATGAAAAATTGCAATTTTGCGCGAAACCCAGCACAACTACCTCTGGTGTTGTGTGTGTGCATGTTTCGTTACCTGAGCCTGTTATAATACAACCTAGGCATGAATTAATTACACCTGGCTATATAAGTCACGGCTCTTGCAATTACGATTTCGCATTATTTGAACCAAATCCCGATTTTATGGAAAAAACTTCACTTTTTGTTGCTCCGTCTATTGTCGATGCTTCACAACCTATGATACCTGTTCGCGTTTGTAACATCTCTAAAGCGCCAATTCGCATTGACTCTGGTGAAATAATAGGTTCTTTAACCTCTGATGCCGAAGTTGTGTCACATGTCTCAAACTTTGATGATAGGACACCAGAACTTTTTGCATCAATGAATAAAGCTTCAAACGGCTCCGCCGTTGATTCTCGGCAACAGCAACAAATTCGTTAACTTTGCTTAAAATACAACTCAATTTTTGCATTAAAAAACGAACCTCTTGGACGTACCCCCTTAATGAAACATCATATTGATACAGGGGATAATCCGCCCGTTGTTGGTAAAAACTTATCGTGTTGAACATTCTAGAAGAGAATCAATGCAAAAAATCATAAATGAAATGCTTGCAGACAAAATTATTTGACCTACAACCAGCCCATGGGCAAGTCCACTATTTCTCATAGGAAAAAAGGATGGTTCCCTAAGGCCGGTCGTCGATTATCGACGGTTAAATGACGTAACTAAAATGCAAGTTTTTCCTTTTCCACAATTAGACAATTATTTTGATACTTTAGGCAATGCCGCATATTTTAGCACATTAGATCTAAAATCTGGTTGGTGGAAAATTCCACTCAATAATAAATCTCGCGAAAAAACTGCATTTATATCCCTTTTGGTCATTATGAATTTGAAGTTTTACCTTTTGGTTTAAAAAATGCGCCCGCAGATTTCCAAAGGCTAATGGAGCTCGTGCTTGCAGGTCTAAATTGGAAATCTTGTCTCGTTTACATCAATGACATAATTATTTTTTGCGCACTTTTAAAGAACATTTAAAAGATCTTGAGAATGTCTTTATTGCTCTTAAAAACGCAAACTTACGCATAAAACCTGACAAATGCCATCTTGCTCATGCTGAAGTAAAATTTCTTGGCCACAGCATAAGTGCAATGGGCATCGCTCCTGACATGTCCAAAGTCGCAGATTTAATCTCTTTTCCCGTACCAAAAACCGTTTAATCTTTGCAAAAATTTCTTGGCTTAGTCCAATGGTTTAAGAAATTTGTTGAAGATCTCGCTAAAATCGCTAAACCATTATTCGATCTTCTCCGCAAAGATGTCAAATTTTGCTGGACGGCCAAACACCAGACCGCTTTTGAGCTTTTGAAAAAAGCATTTACATCCCCACCTATTTTACTATTTCCAAAATTCGACGATGAGCACTAATTTATCTTAACAACTGACGCAAGCAATTATGCATTAGGTGCTATTTTGACGCAAGAACACTTACCGTCCATAAATCGTTTTATTCTTAGCTACACTAGTTGCGTGCTAAATTCTGCCAAATGTAATTATGCTACTTCGGAAAAAGAAGCGCTAGCGGTAGTGTGGGCCATCAAGCATTATTGACACTATCTTTACGGTAAAAAATTCATTGTCGAAACTGATCATCAAGCGCTAACTTGGCTACTAAACGCTAAAGACCCATCGAGTCGTTTACGCCGCTAGGGTCTCAAATTACAAGAATACGAATATAATATTGTTTACGTTCCTGGCGCAAATAACTGCGCAGCTGATCTTCTTTTGTGACACCTAAAATATGATCATGCAGAGCGAAAATATAAACTCGAGCGCAAAAACGTCGTTAACATTGCAAATTTAGAATCGGAAGACTCTGAATCAGAAGATGAATCGGTTCCACCTGACCGATCACGCGATAATGCGCCTAATGCACCAATAAATCATCCTAATGCGCAAAATAATAACCCTACCGCGCCAATCGATCCTATCAATCCTAAACCACCTACATTTTGTGAACACATGTTGCTTACTGATGCTGAAAAATCTGAAATGCTAACACCTGCGCGCTTACTCGCAGAGCAACGTGCAGATGACGAATTACACAAAATTCGCATCGCGTTAAATGACCTAACAACAAAAAAATATCGTGATAAATTTTTTCATGTAAACGATGTACTTTTTTGTAGGTTCCAGCCAAAACACTCACCAACTATCGTTCATCAAATAGTTATACCCAAATCATTGCGTTGTACCCAAATCTTTGCAATCCCAAGCTAAGCGATCGGGGCCAGCACTAAGAGTAGATCTAAGTACCTACGTACCTAAGTAAGTCTCAAAGGCAAATACACCCGTGTCCTATGTTGATTCCGTATGCATAGGGCACCCCTGTATTTACAAGTAGATCAGTCAGTTAACACATGATTATATGGCACAATATTCCCGCAGTCCAGGTAGGTACATGGAAAACAAGATTGTTCCGAACATCAACATTTTCTTTTTTTTAGCAGAACGACTTTACCTTATGTAAACAGATCAAATGTTTATGGCGTAAACTCCGCACAGCTACTGGGTGTAAAGAACACTTACAATTTAACCAATGCAACGCTCTGGGACTAAAGTTAATTTTCTGTGTTAGCTTTACACAACTACTGGGTGTTAAACAGTCAAATTCGTATTCCTCAGCATAAGGAACATAGTTTTGAAGAAAAACCAACGTTTTGCAATGCTTGGGAATTAAACAAATATACACATTAACAATAAACGAATACCATAAACTTTACACAATTACAGGGTGTAGAGAAAACTAACAGTCAGATTCATTATTCTGACATTATTTAGAACATTTTGGAAAAATAGAACTCCCGCAACGCTTCAAAACTTAAATTAATTTCTAGTGTAAACTTTAAACAACCACCGAATGTAAGGATGATTCGATGATTAATGTAATTAATTGATGTAATTTTTTAATTAATTCATTCATGTTATTAATTAATGTAAGGATGTGCTCAAGTACCCTTAAAAATTGTGCTATTCAATCTGAAGATGAAACGTCATCTCGACGGTTTAAAGCGCAAAATGCCAGAAGCTATAAATAGCACATTCGAACAGCAAATTGAACTGACGGATAAAGACATCCGAACAGCGAAACGAGCTGACGGGAAAAGTGCATGAGCTCAATGAGTTTGTATGTGCCACCGCACTAAATAACTTTTGCCCTCTTTCAATCTAGCAGCAAGACTAATATTTTGCTCTTTGTGCTTACTTCAAACATTTCTTTGCATACTATGTCCAATTCAAGCATCTGTTGCTCAAAAATGCTGAAAATGCTCTTTTTCAATTTTAATATAAGAGTATCTACTGATAAGGTATAAAATGATATAATATGAAAATAGGCCTGCATGCTACATTGGATTGTCGAAAAAGTTGACGCCGAAATTCTCACGCCGGATGATTTCTATCACGTCAGCTCCAAAACCACAAGCGGCCATAGCCGCAGCCACCACCATTGCCTCTGTAGCAGAAGCGTTGGCCCATGCTAACATTTTTGATAATCCCTGACCTAAAAGTTCAAGGTTCACAGACCATTGCCAGCACAGTACCGGGCCCGGCTATAGCGCCTGACACTGAACCTAAAACCAAACCAACCAGTACAAGTACACCAGCCTCTGTGACCTCTTCGCAAACTGATATTCCATTTGAATCGCCTTTGGTTGGAGTTGAACAATCCATATCCTCGGAGGAACCCAATTTATCACCAAAACGGTTAATGATTGTGTTATCGGATTCTGAGGCCAAAAGGCAAGCTAATTTGTCGCCACCTCATACTACATGCGCTGCATTGGCGCAAAAAGGGGCCACTACCGTTTTGCAACCGATTGCTCCACAATCGCTTGCGGCGGCTCAGCAGGCACCCTTGGGTTTCGGGTCGTTACTGCCTTTACTGACTTCTCAGCCGGATTTGGCAGAGACATCAACCCGACCCTGACGTCATCATGTCGGATATCATAGGCTTGCCTCCGCCAGCACAACGCACGCTACCACCACAAGAAGTGCAGCAAGCGGCATTATCTACGCAAATTGCATCACATACTGCGCCACAAGGCGTGTTGAATTTGTCGACAGCTGTATCTCGTTTTACGGCACCTATGGCCATGACGGGTGTGTCAACTACTGTAGCAAACATTCAACCAGCAAATGTGGAGGTGGCAGTCCCTCCGTATTTACAAGCCATACGCAGAACGCGTAACCGCAGAAGAGAACGCGAGAGTTCAAAATCGCTTGCGTTACGTCCAACATTTCTTTAATATGATGGAAACTATGACGCGCAAAGCGCCGTGCTTTATTGTCCCTGACGTTTTGCACAATTTGCGCACTTATTTGGGTGAAGTCAAAGGAATGCGTTTGTACGACCAGTTACTCAAAATTGCGCAAGTGCATTTCGATCGAGTCTACACAGCACACTTGCATTACGCGTCCACGACTGACACACCTGCGCGTCCTCTAGTTTGGACTACAATTGCACAACCTTTGACTGATGTCGATTGTGCGACTGCACCTCGATTTATCAGCCAAATGAGTGTTTTTAACTGTTTATTTTATCCTGACCAATTTTTTGTGCGCAACCGGTTCTTTATCACAACCGGAATGATGCCTGTACAAAGTTCCGTTACAGTACTTGGTAGTTCATCAACACCTCAAACTTCCGAGTGTGGTGATTGATGGAATTGCGCACCAAATTCGGCCAGAATTTTGGCGCACCGCATGTGCCCGGCGCCTGATCATTTAGCGCCGATACTAATATTGATGCGTCAAATGGTCAATATTTTTGATACCTTCCAAGAGTTTCAATCTGAATATGATTCGGAGTATCGATTTTTGACAATCTTTTCAACAATAGACGTCATGCACGCCAAAGTGCTCTTGGAATTTTTAGACCGAAAGTTCCACTTTTATGCATACGCATACGGTAATGCCGCTATCGGCTGGCGCATGGTGGAACAGCTATGTCGTATGCTGCGCGTAGCTTTCCTTGGCGAATCATACACACCTTCGCCAAGTGAGGCTTTCCCGGAATTCCCGGAGTTGACCAGGCGAATCGAAAATCCAACCGTTTTGCACAACATGATTTGCCAAATTAGGCTGGCAACTGATCCGGCTCTTGAGGTTCCGATTCAGTTTGACCGTTTTTGAGGTCATCAAAAATCGGCCTTTTACCTAAAACACCGTATAGAAGGTGATTTGGAGAAAATTCGTAAAGAGAGATGACAGGCATCCTCGCAAGACCTTTGAGGGTCCTCGGCGAGCCTTGAAATGCCCGAAGTCGATCTATCTCTCGATGCTCAAAGTGAAATGAGTAAAGCACGCATGACGATCAAACAGCGCAATTGTGAAAACCTTGCTTCTGAGATGCCCAGGCGTGCGACAAAATTACACGCCGCCGGCTCTCTTGCTGAAACTTCAGGCATTTGCCACATGTCGGGAGATGAGCATAAAGAAAATTTGAATAGATTTTATGACACAAAATCCGAGCATACTTTGCGTCGGTTGAAAAATTTGGAAAAGGAATAAGTCAAAAGACTTGTTCGCGCTGAAGTTGCAGCAAAATTGAGAGCTCGTGCAAGCCAAAGGGGATCTGGGCGGCAAGAACCGCAGTCGTCCTGGCAAAGATATGCACAAATGCACCACCACTCACAATCACATGCACAAACACAGGCACAAGTAAAACCATACACACAGACTCACACACGACTGCAGACCCAACTGCGGCAACATCACTTTACGGAATCGCTTCCGCGTTCCAAGGCATATTCACAGGCGGATGCTGGTCATCTGTTGCACCCGCAACAGCAGCAGCCTTATGAATATCGCCGTCAGCCACAGTCAAACCGCGGAGCTCATCAGGGCCGGTCACAATCGCGTCAACGGCAGCAATGGGATCAATCATATCGATCACCATTGGGGCAAGATCAAGCAGTCATCAGGGACTATGCCGAACCACAACCTCGACAACCTTTACTGCCAAAACCGTGGCTGGCTGTGCAACAATAACAGCGGTCACGTGAAACTTCATGCGGAGAATCGTTTGGTTTTCATCCGGAACAATTTTCCACTCCAGTGCCACCCACACCGCGTCGTTACTCGGATGACTACGAGGAGGATGACGACGATGAGGACGATAGTCGTCCAGTCGACTCACATCAATGCTTATGCCAGCATATGTACGGGCGTAGGCATTCGCCATATCAGTATTGCGAGCGTTTGAATACGCGTCGCGAACCCAAATCGGATTGTGACTATTTTCAACGTTGTCGCGGAAAACCACGTGGCTCGAAGGCCAATTATCAGGATCGCTATTAATTTACAACGTTCGATGTGCAGAACTTTTTGAACTATGCGCTAGGCGTCGAATCAACCAGCAGTTTTTGTCATTTTTCGTTTTTTGTCCTGATGTGGATTCCAGGACATCGCGTTTCGTTTATTTTCTGTGTAATTTTTTCTTGTCATTTTTTCTTGCTGTAATTTTTGACTGACGGTGCTTATTTTTTCTTCATTATCTCGCATAATTTGCTATTTCTCGTTTTTATTGTTACCTTGTGTTTTAAATCGTCATTGTCTTTAATTTTTGCTCAGCATAATTTTGCCCTATCATTCCATGTCTTAATTTTTGCTCAATAGCGGTGTTACTATTATGGTATCTTAACTCTCTAACGAACAAAGGGTTAATTTACACCTAATCTAAATATTTTTTTCAATTCAAAATTCTTTCATTACCCAGGGACTGAAGGAGGCTGATTGGACAGCATGATCAAATATTATGCTATGCTGTCCAAGACTGGAGTTCATCATTACTCGGGCAACAATATAGTTTTACCTAGCGCCATTCAGAGTGTTGCTTGAGAAGTTCCTGAGTGCAAACGAGGTCATGCATTGACCATTATTTGTTATCGCTATTTGTTATTTTTTTGTTCTTTCATTTTCGTTTTTCACATTCGCTCAGGATGAGGCGTTGCAGACGCCAGAGTAGAGGCGTTGTGAACGCCAGAGTGCCAAGTAGTAGAAGCGTTGCGGACACTAGTGTTGATGGTGTACCCCCAAAAAATTCTCCACTTCGTGTCAAATTTTTTTCTATACGTGGGGGAGTGTAGCTATGAGATTTACACGTTTTGGCGAACTTGCCTTAGCAGTTCGCGGTAGCCACTTACATAGCCAATACTAGTAGCTACCTACGATAGTGTACTGTGGGCTATGCCTTCGGTCTTCCCACTTTTTCCCCAAATTTCAATAATAAAAAACATTAATATACTTGTCTGGTAACATAGAGTTAAGTATATGATAATAGTAATTGTTTAATGCATACCGCTCGTATTAGATTGAGAGTATTTGATCTGAGATAAAAGAATTCCAGTATTATGCTATTTTGACGTTAGTTTCTTTTACTGTAATGGTCCCATGAGGCCATCGTAGTTAGTCTTGTTGGCAGTCATACGCTTGTACAGTGGACTACGTTTTGTTTTTCTTTTACGTTATTTGTTGTGAGGCAACTTGGCTGTGTAATTAGTGTTCAAATAAATTGGAAAAACCTACCCAGGGGTCTCGGATATACCAAGGGTAAGGTCGGAACTTCCCAACGTCAAGGATTTCGACATTCTGAGTGGACGGATTGGTAAATTCCATATGATTGCTTATTCGTTCAAAAGTCTTAATTCTTTTCTCAAACCTAAAATTGTTCAAAAATATTATTTGATCTTTAAGGATGATTGATCAGTATAGAGCTCGTTGGTGTTGTTTTCAAAGTTTATTGTGCTACACACATTAGGAACCAAGAAACATTTCTGATTGAATCGAACCAGAAAATAACTTAAACAATCAACTTGAGCTTTGAGATAGGTCAACTGACCTCCGCGGCAATTCCGAGATTAGGTAGGCAGCCTTAGGTCTTAGGGCGTAGCTGCTGAGATCACCCGACGAGAAGCGGTCAGCAATATTAAGACCGAGGGGATTGAGGCCGTAAGGTCTGTGGGGGTCCAAGGATCGAAGCGATCCCAGGCTAAGCGATCGGGGCCAGCGCTAAGAGTAGATCTAAGTACCTACGTACCTAAGTAAGTCTCAAAGGCAAATACACCCGTGTCCTATGTTGATTCCGTATGCATAGGGCACCCCTGTATTTACAAGTAGATCAGTCAGTTAACACATGATTATATGGCACAATATTCCCGCAGTCCAGGTAGGTACATGGAAAACAAGATTGTTCCGAACATCAACATTTTCTTTTTTTAGCAGAACGACTTTACCTTATGTAAACAGATCAAATGTTTATGGCGTAAACTCCGCACAGCTACTGGGTGTAAAGAACACTTACAATTTAACCACTGCAACGCTCTGGGACTAAACTTAATTTTCTGTGTTAGCTTTACACAACTACTGGGTGTTAAACAGTCAAATTCGTATTCCTCAGCATAAGGAACATAGTTTTGAAGAAAAACCAACGTTTTGCAATGCTTGGGAATTAAACAAATATACACATTAACAATAAACGAATACCATAAACTTTACACAATTACAGGGTGTAGAGAAAACTAACAGTCAGATTCATTATTCTGACATTATTTAGAACATTTTGGAAAAATAGAGCTCCCGCAACGCTTCAAAACTTAAATTAATTTCTAGTGTAAACTTTAAACAACCACCGAATGTAAGGATGATTCGATGATTAATGTAATTAATTGATGTAATTTTTTAATTAATTCATTCATGTTATTAATTAATGTAAGGATGTGCTCAAGTACCTTTAAAAATTGTGCTATTCAATCTGAAGATGAAACGTCATCTCGACGGTTTAAAGCGCAAAAATGCGCAAAAGCTATAAATAGCACATCCGAACAGCGAATCGAACTGACGGATAAAGACATCCAAACAGCGAAACGAGCTGACGGGAAAAGTGCATGAGCTCGATGAGTTTGTATGTGCCACCGCACTAAATAACTTTTTGCCCTCTTTCAATCTACAGCGAGACTAATATTTTGCTCTTTGTGCTTACTTCAAACATTTCTTTGCATACTATGTCCAATTCAAGCATCTGTTGCTCAAAAATGCTGAAAATGCTCTTTTTCAATTTTAATATAAGAGTATCTACTGATAAGGTATAAAATGATATAATATGAAAATAGGCCTGCATGCTACATTGGATTGTCGAAAAAGTTGATGTCGAAATTGTAAATGTTCTATGTTTCTAATCATCTCAGAAAATATTGAAAAAAATGCTGTAAGTGTAAAGTAATTTTACAAAATGTAAAATTTATTCATCTTTCAAATAAAACAAGAATATTTAAGTACATTGATTTAGAGTTAAAATGAAAAATGTTGGACCCTCTAAAATTTATCAAAAACAATATTTTTTTGATACTTTACACTCAATCTGCACAATAAATATTCAAATTCAAGAAAAATAGTTTGTACCATTATACTCAGCGTCAAATACTATATAAAATTTTTCAAAATCAGATGAGATTAATTTTTGACTTGTCCAATCTTACGTCGAGTCTTACAGGAAGTAACTTTATTATGTAAATTTCTGATCACTGTGTTAACCTTTGTAGCCGTTTTTTGAAGTGTTGTGTTGGATGCCCACGCTAATTTAAAATGATTTTGTTAGAAAAAGTTGCTCTTTATAATGGCAGCAAACAGATAAAAATCAAAGGATATGTATTTTGAGAAAAATGCAATTTAAATTGAAAATTTTGTATTATTATAGATTTTCTTATAGTTTGCTCGATTATATGTATCTTTATACTGCGGATATCTTATAATCCGCCATCTGGTATTTAGACAGAGCACGGTATGTTCCTTTGATTTATATGTACAGTAGCAGGATGAATGCTTTTCTCGTTTCTGAGTAATAAATGGCTAAAGTTTGAAATAATTTTAAAAACTCAATTTTTCGAAGTAACTTTACTTAACAATTGAAATATTAAGACTATGTAGATGCAAAAAAAACTTAATCCTACTGCAGTTCTATGCTGGCAAATTTTCAAAGTTGGTCTGGTTCGGCTATCATGCAATTTCAAAGTTACGGGTATCCGTGCAATCAGTACAGAGTAGTGTTTAGGTTTTAGGCTCTACCTGCCTGAATTTTCAGAGTTACGTTAAAGAATTTCGCAGAGACCCATTCGAGACCTGAGTTCATATACGCATAATTTCACAGAATCTGAGATGGTCCAAGTGGGGACCCCTGGACTACTTGACGTGGAATAACACATAATTATATATCAAATCCATGCTATAATCGCAATCTCTCGGCTTACTGTCCGACATAGTTTTAAAATTTTATGCTCCAACTTGTATGAAACAGATTATAGTTTCATTTTGTATTCATTAACTAAAACCCGAGAAAACGCCGTCCTATACAGCTCATGGTATGCTAAGCTTTAAGTAATAGATATAATCACAAAGGCACTTTTTATCTTGGAACAAATCGACACATATGTATGTACGTGTGTACTTACGACGTGTGCTTCAGCGCGAAAGAGTAAACTGTATCTGTAACAGTCGAATTGAAAAGGTTATGCAAGCTACTCTTTAATCATAAATTTTTATTACTGTATGTACAAGAAGTCATCAGGGTTGCCAGGTGCAGGAGAATTCTCCTGAATTCAGGAGAATCTAAAATTTTCAGGAGCAGGAGCAGGAGAATGAGCTTTTCAGGAGAAGTTTCTGGAGAAGTTTTAAACATGCAGGAGAATGCAGGAGAATTTTAAAATGTCAGGAGAATTCAGTGGAATCCTGAAAATCTAGGAGAATTCAGGAGAATTTTCAAAAAATAAACAGCAAGTTATAATGATTAGCATACATTAACCTTCTTACTGTACTTACTGTAGTTACTTAGTTGTATATAATTTTATACTTAGATCTTTCACATTAAGAATTTATTTCGTTCATAGTTAAGACCTAAGTGTTAAGTTATAACTATATCCATAGCCGTGCCTAGGGGGTGTGAACTGTGCGGCCGCACAGGGCCGCTAAAAAAGTTGTAGTGCATGCCGTAAAGAATTCATTTTTTGGCGGCCCTCTTACAATAATTCGATACATATGTTCAAAAGGATCGAGTTTTAGACGTTCTAATGCAAACCCAGTCAGTTAAAAATCTGTACTTGCATTTTTAAGAGAACGCTGACTGAGCTATACTTGTATTCATTTTTCTGACATATTGTTGATTTTTCTGTTGCAATAATGTGTGTCCAGAAAGTTGAGTTCGAAAAGGTTAAAATGTCAAAATTTTCTGGCGCTTTGCACCGAGCCATAGATCAAATGAATTTAAAAGCTTGAATCAGCTGAAATAATCTAGCACTTCACATCACTAGTAATTTAATGTACTATTTGTTCATTGAATGAAAGTGCGCATGCTTGTTGAGCATAAAACTAGAAGTGCGAAAATGATTGTTTATTATTATTATTATTATTATTTTATTATATATTATTATTATTATTATTTTTTTTATTATTATTTTTTATTAGCCTTTTCTATTATCAAATGTAAAGCTCTTCCTTTCAAGGATTTCTTCAGAATTAATTTAAATTCTAATCGAGCAGCAAATTCTTGTAAACTTCTCGTCAATCATGTAAATAAAAATTGCAGAAAATTTGATTTTTGTAATCGAATAATTCCTATCTGGAACTCTCTACCTGAACAGATTATAAGTGCTCCAAATAGACACGTTTTTCTGACTAAACTTTAAAGATTAAACCTTTCTAAATTTCTTAAAGGGGCGTAAGTAAGAGCAGTTTTTCCTATTGCCTTTACGTTTACCCTGCTTCGTCATACTTAATTTGTTTTGTCTTTCATGTATTTTCATTTTCGTTTATTCGTCCTATCCATGTATGTTAATATTTTCTTTTGACTTAGCGAATAAATTGTTGTTGTTGTTAAGGACACAATCCTATTTTAAATGAAAGAAATGGCCAAATTTTCTTATGTTTTTGTGCATTTCCTGTTTTCTGAACTGCATCTTCTTAGGAAGGTCACAAATGGGCCTGAAAAGGGTAAGAACAAAAACATCAATTTATACATTTTTCTATATCTTATTGGCAGCGACCCGTTGCTGCGCTATGTAATTAGCAGAGGTCGAAAAACGCATTTCAGCTCAGAAGTTTTGTGAGATGTAAGAGTTCATCAATTTTGAGTGTTTTTGGGCTCCATTCAGGGCCGAAATTCGGCCGTTTTTGCGAAAATTTTAACGTTATTATTTGACACCAAATTCCTTTTTTACAAAATTTGTAGGGACTCTGTCCCGGACCCCGCAGGGAACGCTTGACCGCGCCACCTAAGACCCCCACAGCATATGTGGGCAGCAACAAAATCCCGGGAGGGTAGGTGCAAGGTTTTTCAGAGGTCGAAAAATGGTCTTAAAAATGATGGTATGGCTAAGAAATACCGTTTTCAAGGTTTCTCATCGAGCACTACCCACGAATACCAGCTTTAAAAACATGGGAAGATGATGAATCGCTCAAGTCATGCAAATGGACCAGACATGTACACTGAGCTAAAAGTTCTTGCTCGATCAAGTCCAAATGAATTAACTTCGCCACTAGCTACTCTTAAATATCTATCAAAAGACTTCCAGGATGTTTTCCCAAACCTTATAATTGATTTCAGAATTTTACTTACAATACCTATTGCTGTGGCCTCAGCAGAACGTTCCTTCTCGAAACTGAAATTAATAAAGACATATTTGCGGTCAACTATGACTGATTCTCGTCTAAGTGCACTAGCAATTATTTCAATTGAAAAGGATTTATCATCTTCGTTAGATTTTCTGCAATTGATTGACCAGTTTGCCGCTCAGAAAGCTAGGCAAGTTATTTTGTAATAAAGCATGTCATCATTCACGAAATAGGTAAATTATTTGAGAAAAAACATATGATACCTACTAAAAATAATATATTTTGTTAGTAACTTTACAGTAAGATGCTAACTGCTATCATATAGGTACATATGTAAAGGATATACATAAGTGATAATTATGATGCCTATAATACCAGTTTTAAAAATTATGGGGGCCGCCAAAATAAGTTTTGCCCAGGGCCGCTAAACCTCTAAGCACGGCCCTGACTATATCCAAATAAGTTTCGTGCTTCCGTAGTAAATCATTCATTCATTCATTTATTTATTCACTTAATATCACGAAGTGCAGAAATACATAGCTTTACACACCGTTTAATTGTTTTTATCAGTTTCATAGACATTTGCAAAGCGCCTATAAACATTTTTTTGATATATTTCAAAACGTAAGGATTTGCTTGCTACTGAAGTACATACAATTAGTAATAAAGTATTATTTATTTTTTCAAAAGACATTGCAAACAGGGCTCTTTTCAGAAATTTTCATGAGCTTTTTGTGAGAGAATTAATGTTCATTATTTAGCCTTGAGTGTCCTTAGGATTAACAGGCAAGAGATCAGAATAAAATAGTTGGGTGAACCAAGGTAAATTGGCCTGAGCATGCTTGATATGCATGTGTACATGCAATCGTAGATCTGCTGTACAACCTTTCCAGCAAAATATGAGCCAGGAGAATTTTCAGGAGAATCAAAATATTTTCAGGAGAATTGCAGGAGAATTTTTCCCCAATTTTACCTCTGTGCAGGAGAATCTGAATTTTGGGACCTGGCAACACTGGAAGTCATGCTGGTAAGTTAGCCAGGCCCTACGTTGAATATAAAATCTTACAATATGAAATGGCAAAATGGAGGATGGACGGGAGAAGAGTCATGTTTACCTGTCAAGACATGTGCTGTGCAGCATGAAATTCAGGGATGTGGACTCAAACTGAACAATTTTTCGAAAGTGCATTCTATTGCTTGCTCCAACCCCGAGCACCATTTCGGCTAAAGTTTCTAATATGGTTTTGTCTTCGATTCTCCTAAAAATAATTTTTCTGATAGATTCGAGGACACTGAGTCCAGAAAAAAAGCGTTTAGGGGGCTGACGAATATATGTGGAGATAGAGCCCTTCAAACCTGCAAAAAACGTGATTATTTCAATGTTCTTAGGGCACTATCTCCACAAATATTCGTTAGCCGCCTGAATAGTTTTTTTTTCTGGACTCAGCGTCCTCGAATCTATCAGAAAAAATTATTTTTAGGAGAATCAATGACAAAAAATTTTTTTGAAAAAAATTTTGCAAAAAAAATTTTCAAAAGCCCCTATTTTTAACATATCTACATCGAAGTTCTGAGGTTAAAAAAGCGTATAAACACTGTTTTTGGGGGAATTAGAGAAAAAACCATATTAGATAAAATTTGGTGATTAGATCCATGCCAGCTAAATTTTTGGCAAATAGGTACTTGCCCACAACTCACCAGCTTGCTTATGCGAACATCTTAGGCTTAGGCTTAGAAACTGTATTCACATTGGTGCCAGCTGATGGTCTAAGCCTGAGACAATTGGGGCAAAAATTGCGGAGCGAGCAAAGCGAGCAGAGCAATTTTTGCCCTAATTGTGCCTTAGGCTTAGACCATCAGCTGGCACTAATTTGATATGCACGGCAAGTCCGAAATAATAACCGTGATGAATCGATTACACCCTGCTTCGGCTTTTTAACGTCAGAACTGTAATGTAGAAATGTTAAAAATGGGGGTTTTGCAAATATTTTTTTTGCAAATTTTTTTCAAAAAAATTTTTTGTCACTGATTCTCCTGAAAATAATTTTTTCTGATAGATTTGAGGACGCTGAGTCTAGAAAAGAAGCGTTTAGGCGGCTGACGAATATTTGTGGAGATAGAGCCCTAACAACATTGAAATAATATCGTTTTTTGCAAATTTGAAGGGCTATATCTCCACAAATATTTGTCAGCCTCCTAAACGCTTTTTTCTGGACTCAGCGTCCTCGAATCTATCAGAAAGAATTATTTTTAGGAGAATCAGAGACAAAACCATAGTAGAAAAAAATTCCCACCGTTTTTCCACATCTTAGGCTTTTTGTCAACTAAAATTTTCTGATAAGGAACAAATTTTTGGGCTTAGTTCACTTCAGATTAGAGGGAATTTTTGTATTGCGAAAATGTGTTCTGGAAACAGGTTTTTCGTATTCTGCAAGGATTTGTCCCGATGTACAAAGACTTTTCAGGACCGTCTTAGACAGTACACCTACATTTAGGTACAAAGATTTTTGGGAAGACAAAAACTGCAAAAAAGGTCTTAAAGTCGTAAAAACTTTTGAAATGAGCAATTATGTGTTCTATATATCCTTATAATGATAGAAATTGCATTTCAGAGGGAAAATGTCAAATGTTTTGGCGCTTCGCTTTGCACCATTGATTTTTGCCCTCAGAAACAGAAATCAGCTGGAATACACTTCCAAAGGGCGAACAACTCTGTTTTTACCACACTGAAATCGCTACTGTACCAAATTATAGCGCACAAAAATTTGTACAAAATGTACAAAGACTTTTAGGGATCATCTGTCTACATGTACAAACGCACCTTGTTAAAAAACACACTGGAAATGTTAATTTCAAAATTTATTTGAATGCTTTTTATCAATGGTATGGCTGTGACGCACCGATTGTTGTTCCTTTATTGAGGGTAATTAACTAAGGTGAAAAATTTATATTTCCTGAATCAATTCGCCTATCGCTGCCTCAGATATTAAGCTGAAATTCGCAATGAACATAATAAAAGTTGTAAGTTATTGCCTTTTGTGATTAATAAAGATTCACTTATTGTCGGAAAGAGCCCAATTTTGCAGGCACGTATCTCTGGGGGATGGGGGGTTGGGACCAGTGATCGACCGGGTTCAAAAAATACCGGGCCTGCGGGCCCGGGCTTTGTTTCCGGGCTTGGTACCGGGCCTGGGCCCAGGCTTATATACTAACAACATGCCTTGCTTCCAATATAATGTTATGCATAAAATACATATTTAGACCGATTTTACATTTTCTATCTGTCAAACGCAAGGCTTACTGCTGTATCAAGAAGATTTTTGAATTCTAAGCTCTGTCAATTATTCAATCTTTCTAAAAATAAATTAAGTAGTTAGCAAGTATTTTGGTAGCATTATTCAAGCAGGAACCAAGTTTATAATACAATAGCGCACAATTCCATTATTAAAATGCACATGCAACTAAACACGGTTTGAAAAAGCACAAGGTTTTGTGTAGATATTTAAAGGAAATTGAGCATTAAATTTATGCATTCAGACATAACAGCGACTATGATATGGTCGGATAGGAGATATGCTGTTTGGATTTTAGAACTCAAACTATAGCGTACATTGACGTCAATTGAAATTGTGTATTGTATAGGATAGGACACGTATTGAAGCTATATGCGTAGCCAGGGGGCATTGGGGGCACATGCCCCCTGATATTTTTCAGAAATTTTGTTGATTATTCGAGTGTACTAATTGTGTCCAGAAAATTGAGTTCAAAAAGGCAAAAACGTCAAAAAGTTTCCGGCGCTTTGCGCCAAATCTTCATTATATTTATTGTTATATAGATCCAATGAGTTCAAAAGCTTAAATTAGCTAAAATAATCGATCAATTCACATCACTTTAGTAATTTATTGCTCTATTTGTTCATTGAATGAAATTGTGCATGCTTGTTGAGCATAACAGTAAATGTGCAAAAATGATTGTGTACCAGTTTGTCTATTCTTTGCTTTGTTTGTCTTTCTTTACAAGGACAGGACACATAATCCTATTTTAAATGGAAGGAATGGCCAAAGTTTTTTATGTTTTTGCGCATTTTCTGTTTTCTGAATTATATCTTGTTAATAAGAAGGCCACAAATGGGCCTGAAAACGATAAGAACAAAATTGTCAGTTATACATCTTTTTTATATCTTATTGGCAGCACCCTTTGCTGCGCTTTATACTTAGCATAGGTCGAAAAGCGCATTTCAGCTTCAGAAATCTTGTACAATGTAGGACTTCATCAATTTTAAGTGTTTTGGGCTTAATTTTGAACCGAGATTTGGCCGATTTTGCGAAAATTTTAGCGATAGTATTCAACATTAAAGTGCTTTTTTACAAAATTTTCTAGCGGGCGATTGAGCGCGCCACCGCAGCCCCCCACCGCCGTAAAATCTCGTTGTACATGTGCAGTGAGATTTTTGGGAGGAGAAAAGGAAAAAGGGTTCGCCGAAATTAATTTATCTGTTCTGTATGATTTAAGCGGTATAAATTGTGTTTAAAGAGCTAAAACGTCAAAATTTTCCTGCACTTGGTGCTGCTGGTTATTGTTCTTTCTTTTTGTGAAGCTGTAGCATTGCGTTTAATAGCATAAATCAGGCAAAATATTACAGAATATTAGTATTCACAGGCTACAAAATGTTAAGGACAGTAAAAGATTACTAAATTCCTTAGTGCTTTGCGCTCTTATGATTTCCGAACTGTTTGTCAATTAAAAGACTGTAAATTCTACATGAAAACGGTAAAAATTTCGAAAATTTTCGGCGTTTTGCGCTGATTAACATTGTTGTATTTCTGATTGTCAGAAATCCATAAATTAGCTAGGCTACACTACTAAAGGTCGAAGAACTCAGTTTTATTATAGGCACATAACGTTACTAACATTCAATGCAAAATTAGTCTTACAAAATTTTTTTATGTATGCCCCCCTGAACCAAAATCCTGGCTACGCCTCTGATTGAAGCATTGTATAGAAGATGAATGCACATATGAAGTTGACAAGTATATGATAATGAGCAGGTGGGCAGAAATAAGGCAAATGGATTTAAACAGAATCACAGGCTAGCAAATTCATAAGAAATATGGACAACAGCTGAAATAGTAAACGTCTAAAATATTAACGATAATTATTTGAGACCTGGTTGAGGCCCGGTGGTTTTCAGACGGGCCCGGGCCTGCTATGACCGGCCGGGCCCGGTTTGGGCCTGGGTACCCAGTTGATCACTGGTTTGGACCTTCCTGAAATTTAGAAAAATTGGAAAATATGACTTTTTGAACGTTATTTTGTGCTATTTTTGGCCTTTTTGGGCTTAGTCCCCTCTAAAAATTGGTGTTGGTCCTTCCCAAAATAGGACAGCCAGCTACGTGCCTTGCCTGCAATTTTGAGCTAAAAGTGTAAAAAAATGCGAGAAATTTGTGGCAGCTTTTAGAGTGTTGCACCGAATTCTTTGCCTCAGTTCTGGAGGGGGTAAGCCGACTATGCAGATAATCATACATGCTTATGATCAGAAGTTCTGTGAGGGGGTAAACGACTTTTCTACAGGGAATACATGTAATTTTTTACCTAACTAATGCCAAAATTTGGTGCTTAATTCATCACATTTTCTTTTTCAGGAATGCTTATGGTTAAATTAGCATGGAGGGCGATGGCTTGGTCTTTAATATCAAGTATATGCAAAATAATGGAAGGAAAAAGTTATAATGAACGAATATAATATTCTGCTGCAAAAACATTAATATTTCTACTGAAAATTATACTTTTAGGTTCCATCTTACGCTTTTTCATGGTTTGAGCAATAGGTTTGATCCCAAAACAGCTTGAGGGGGTATGCCTTTCAAAAGTTGTGGTGGAGGGGATATCCCTCATTCCCCCAATGTGCTTGTGTGCAGATAATCTATGTAAAACTCAGGCCCATATCCAGGATTTTGTTTTTGGGGGGCATGACCAAAATTTTTTAAAAACGTGAGGGAGGACCAGGCCTGTATCCAGGGGATAGGGGGTGCACGTGCCCCCTTTAAAACGAAATTTTTGAATGATTTTTTCCTGTACTCACCCTCTGCTTTTCTAAGCAATAAAAATCACAAAAATTTCTGGTGCTTCGTGCCGAATTTTAGAATTATTAATTATTATCTATTTAGTACCAAATGTGCAATTAAAACTCAGTTTTCATTCTTTTAACAATCAAAAGCATATTTTGCACGTATGTCTTCTATTTTTTATTGGTTTTACACAGAGAACAAGATCCGTGCAAAAAGCGAGAACGGTACTTGATAAAAATAAAGACTTACTTAGCTCATGATAAAAAAGACAAGTAATAAATGAAACTTACGAGACAACATGTATATACAACTACAATGACAGCAATTTGGGCATGCGGTCACAAAAGTGACAACTTATGTGTGCCCTTTTAGATAAACAGATAAGTCGAAAGTACTGAGTCAGCGTTTGAAAATTTCCAAGCTAGGTGAATTTATGACATCATTTGGAAGCGAATTCCCATATCTATGACTGAAATCATACTTGAGTTTATTTGAGCGAGTCACAGGAACAATTAGATTAAAATTATTTACAGAACAAATAAAATTCTTATTGAAAGCGAAAAATTTGTCAGAAAGAATATTTGATTGTCCAGTGATAATTTGAAAGTACATATAAGCACTAAGCAAAACAAATACATCGTATTTTGAGGCGTTCTAAAGACTGTTTAATTAAACGTCCGTTGTAAGACAAACTGCATTTAAAGCCAAAAATACTTCGCATAAAGCTGTGCTCAATTTTGTAAATGCAATCTATATCTTGAATACGATAAGGACTCCAAACAGTAGAACAATATTTGAGTAAAGGCCGAACATAGATCTAAACGCAGATGACAGAATTTCATAATCTCAAAAGATTAATAACTTCAGTATCAGACTAGAGTGCTGAGAAAATTTTTTGATTATTTTGTGATAGTGCTGTTGAAATTTCAGTCTGAAACAAGCACCTATTTCACGGACACAGTCGGAATCAGACGATAAACATTGATTTCCAATGAAATATTGATCTTTGATTTTTATAACCCATGTACATGATAAAGAATTTTAGTGATGAAGTTTGACTATTTCCTGACTGGTTTTAGAATCAAAATTAGGCTGATTTTATGAAAATTTCATTGTTTTGTTGCATAAATTTCTGCACAATCATTTTGGGTCTCTGCCCTGGACCCTGCTGGGGGGGGTGCTTGAGCGCATTACTGCTGCCCCAGATTCCCTCAGCCATAGAAGAGTGGGCGGCCATTGGTTTCTCACCATATTTAAGGTAGGTATGTAGCAAAATTTATAAAGCGTGCATTTCTAGCAGTCATAAAACGTCTTTTTAAATTCATCCTTTGGTCCCCATCTGTCTTTTGAAATATTTTGGTCAGTCCCTCCAAAACAAAATCCTGGATACATGCTTGAGTGGACCAAAGAGCACTTATGCAGTTTAGGTGGTACGAAAAATTTTTTTCAAATATTTTTCGAAATTTGATGGAATATGGTTGATTTTCAATGATTACAAATATGACATTCATTTTAATCGCAGACTATTAGTTTTCGGAAAATTCGAATTTTAATTTTTTTTCAGATTTTTGGCTCAATTTTTTCCAATGTTTTTAGGTTTTGATCAATTTTTGAGCACTGATCACAAATATGACATCCATTTTGGACGAAGATAATTAATTTGGCGAATATTTAAATTTGAAAAATATTTTTTATCTAAAAAAAATTCATAAAATTTTCCAATTTTTTCAGATCTAGGTGGCTTACGGTCAATTTTCCATCTATTTCATGAATTTAAAATCGATTTTAATCTCATGCCAGTATTTTTTTCAATTATCTTCTGTGTCGTTTGTGGATCAATATTGATACCAGGCAAAAAATAAGCCTGAGCTAATGTGGAGCTGTAGCTCGCTTCACTCGCTCTGCTTGCTGAAACCCTATTAGCTCAGGCTTATTCACTGCCTGGCACCAGTGATCGGACCGAGGCCTCGGCCTCGGCCTCGGCCTCGGCAAGCCTCGGCGTTTTTTGGAGCCTCGGCCTCGGCGCCGAGGGCGAAGCTGAAAAGTGCCGAGGCGCCGAGGGTTAAAATCAAGTTTGAATAAGTTTAATATGTCCGTTGAATATTAAGTATTTAGAATGCATCTGCAGTACAAAGGCTATTTTTTACCTATAGACTTTTCTTGTGGTTTTAGTCGCGTACCCAGTTACACAAAGTTACATACAGCAAAAAGCCAATTTATTATTCATGTGATGACTAAGTTTTAATTCTAATGCTTGCTACATGGATCGGAAACACACATTCCCGAAGGGAGGGGTGAGGAGGTTTATTACCCCCTCTCAGGGTACAAGACTCAAGTCACTGTCAGACGATTTTTGGTGAAAACCTTTTGAATATTTTTGAACCTAATTTTTACTATGGCAAAAGTGCAGCTAACTATTAGAATTTCCCGAAGTGATACAGTATTTTTGAATGTAAGCAAGAGTAAATAGACAAACTGTCACTATAAAACATGCATGTAACAGCTCAAAATTTTCGGAAGGGGCTCCTCGGCATACATGTAACGGCTAGAAATTTCGGGTGGGGGATTAGCGACTCTAATTCTATGTCAAAAATGGCAAAAGCACCTAAAGTAGCCAACAAAGCGCAAATTTTCGCCAAAAATGGGGAGGGTGGGTCAAAATTTTCTGACGTTGGAGGGAAGGGTTAGGGGAGGACGTCCAACCCTGGGTGGGTGGGGAATTCCCCAAAGCCCTCCCTGTTACACGTATGGTTTTCGGCCGTTTTTATGGAAGAGGGCGTAAATGATTACGAATTTTCGGCCGAAAATCGCAAAAACGCACCTAAAAATGGTTTTGCCAAAAATCAATTTCGGCTCGTGCATTTTTTGGAGCCATTTTTATACAATGTTAAAATACTTTCTTAGACAAAGTGATATTAATTTTATCGTTTTTCAGTATTTTTCATGGAAATTTCAAAAATTTTTGGCGCTTCGCGCAAAATATCGCTAATATACTGTATTTGGATTGAAGCAGAACTATTAAACACTCAAAAATCAATTTTTGTGTAACCTAGGCATCTTTATGCAGATTTAAATATCTTTTGTATCCATTTATACTGTTTTCAAAAATTTTATGCAAAACAAGTACTATTCAATAACTCAGCACATTTAGCCGCTCAAATATAAAATTGACTATTTTATCCTGATGTTGCATTGGATTTCTAAGCACAGTAGTGCTTATTACAAGATTTAATTGGCATATTACAATATCTGTAATATTTCTGATTTTGTAGTACAAGTTGTTTAAGCTTTCTCAGTCAAGTTTTATGTGTAAATTTCATCAAAAGCTCATAAGAATTTCGGCGCTTCGCGCCAAATAATCTTATGAACTATATCCAGCCCGAATTATCACATTTAGGTACTCGGTTTTTTGTTTTCGGCAAAGATTTTTCATTATGTACAGAGAGTTTTCAGGACTGTCTTTGCACGTGCACAAAGATATTTGGAGAGACAAAAACTGTAAAAAGGTGTAAAATTCCCGAAAATTTTCGGCGCATCAGTAATTGTCTGTCCTATATATCTTTAAAATAGTAGAATTTGCATTTAGAATGGAAAAAATGTCAAATATTCAGAGACCCAGGAATTAGCTAAGATACGCTACCGAAGGTCGAAAACCCCTGTTGTACCACACTAAATCGCTACTGTACCATACTATAATAGTACACAAAAATTTGCATATACAAAATGTTCAAAGACTTTTGGATACCATTTTTGTACACGTAAAAAGGTATCTTGCACACAAAAAACACTGTTTAGGACTGCATGCCGGTTGCAGGTCGCACACTGGCAGTATGTAAAAATGTGTATGTTTAAATATATATTTATATAAAATATCTACAAAAATTTGTTCGCTCATACAAAGACACTACTTAATTTACTGGTCCCCCATTTTGGGATTTCACCCTTCCCTCAACTCTGGACCTTGGGAAACTATCATCGGAAAGTACAGTGCAGTTTCTGTCAAATTACCTACCACACCAGAATTGGATGACTCAAAAAGCGTGTTTAAACATGCATTACTGCAAAAGCGAGCACAACAATGGCTACAGTTATGTCTTTAGTTAGCTTATTTCGTTTGTCCGTATATTTCTTTGACACTGTTTTCTTATTTATGTGTAGTAATAAAAGTTTTTAAATGCTTGTTCAGCCATATTTTTTATTAACTTTTCCAAGTCTTCAACGGCAACTTGTTAAATTGAGTATGCTTTCATTCTGCTGACTTTATTCAATAAATCCTTCACACATTTAATCTACTATTATTGAAAATGACATTCGATAAAGTGTTCAATATTACGATTATTCTCTAGCTCATGTGCATACAAAATATTCTAAGAGCACTATTTATGGGTATAGGTGTATAAGCTCGACCCTCGGCATTACCCTCGGCCTCGGCCTCGGCCTCGGCCTCGGCCGAGGCAAGGATTTTAAGGCGCCTCGGCCTCGGCCGAGGCCGAGGGTCTAAAAAGTACCCTCGGTCCGATCACTGCCTGGCACATCTGGACAATGGGTTCAACCCAGTTCAACCCGGTATCACCTGAAGGCCACTCAGTATCACCTGGGAAGATCGCGAGTATCATCTGAATTTTTTTGTTAAAAAACAAAGATAAACTCAGCAAAAATCAATGTACAAGTACAAAAACATTTAAATAGATCATTTAGACATTAGTTCAATCAGTCACCGGACCAGTCAATCAGCCAGCTAGGTAACAGTCCAACAAACCAACTAAGCGACTAATCGGCCAACCAACCAACTGGCCAAGCAAACAACCAACCAACCAAATAACCAACCAACCAACTAATCAACAAACCAACCAAGCAACTAACTAACCCACAGGCCAACCAATTAACCAACTGGCCAACCACCTGGCCGACTAACCAATCAATCAGCCAACCAAGGAACTAGCCAACCAACTGGCCAACCAAACAAGCAACCAACCAACTAACTAGCTGGCCATCCAACCAAGCCACCAAAAAACAAACTAACTATTTAACTAGCCAACTAACCAATTAGCCAACCAACCAACCGGCCAACCAACTGACCAACCAACAACCAACTAACTGGCCAACCAACCATTCAAGTAGCCAACCAACCAATCAACCAACCAACTAATCAACCAACCAACCAATCAGCCAACCGGCCAACCAAACAACCAACTAGATATGCAATCAATAATCCAACCAACCAACCGACACACCACCAACCAACCAATCAACCAACTAATGAGCCAAACAACCATTTTACTGGCAAACCAACCGATTGGCCAACAGAGCAACTGACTAGTCAATCAACCAACCAGCTGACCAACCAACTAAGAGGCCAACCAACCAGCCAACCAACCAATTAACTAGCCAACCAACCAACTAACTAGCCAACCAACCAATCAAACAGCCAATCAACTGGCCAGCCAACTAGTCTACCAGACAACCAACCAACCAACTGACTGGCCAACTAGCTAACCAAACAACCAACTAGACAACCAACCTATCAAATGACCAACCAAACAACAAAACAATAGGCCAATCAACCAACCAACTAGCCAATTAAACAACTAACTGGCCAGCCAACCACCCAACCAAACTGTTCAAACAACTATCTGGCCAACCAACTAATTAGCAAATCAATTCATAACCAACCAATCAACCAACTCACAAACCAACCACTCAGCCGATGAATGAACTAACCAAACAGTCTGCTGATTAACTGACAAGCCAACCCATTTAATGACCAACCGACCGAATGACAAAACATCAGATCAACGAACCATCTAACTGACCAATAACCAGCCATCCAGCCAACAAACCAACCAGTCAATCAATCAATCAGTCAACCATCAAACCAGTCAATCAACCAACCAAGCAACCAATCAATCATTTAATCAACCAACCAGCCAACTGACGAACCAACTACTCAACCATTCATTCTTACAATTTTTTCCCGACTTTTCAGCTATAAGCTACACATGTGTTTGACGTTTCACAGCATGAAAATACTAAAATTTACGGCACTTGGCGCCATTTATTTAAAAAACTCACCTTTTGCCTATTTCAGTTTTTGATACATGAAATTTTTGAGCAAATAAAATTTTCTACATTTTTATCATACAAAAAGGTGCAAAATCGAGCACAAAAGTATATAAATGTCGAAATTTTTTGGCGCTTCGCGCCAGATAGCTATTTCAGCTTACTTTTATTCTATTTTCATTCCATGTATAACTTTCAAAAATTTTCGACGCTACGCATCAAATGCTACAAATATGGGAAACCGAGGAGTAATTCAAGCTTCTAAACGTCCTTCCGCCAGAAATTCACGAATTTTCCGGCACTTCGTGCTGGATTTTCACTGAAGTCAACGAAATTTAATGATTTTTTTTGCACAAAATTGTCAAAAATTTGAAAATTTTCGAAGAAATGTTGTGCCAAAATCGATTTCAAATAAAAGTAGATGACTTAAAACGCTGAAAAAACGTCAGTCCGCACGTGAAGGTCCTAAATTATTTGTCAATAAAAAGTCCTTAAAATCTACTTGAAAATGGTAAAAATATCAAAATATTTCATTATCTATTCTGTATTTTTTGTCTTTCAAAACCTATAAATTGAAAGACTTTGGAGACCATCTTTGCATTTGAACAAAAGGACCTTGTATAAAAACACTGGACAAAGGCATGTCAATCGGTGCAGGTGTCAGGGCGTAAGGTCCACTGCTACTGAGGCTGACATATAAGACTGAAGTCAGACATTGATTAAACATAATTTCTACATTTCTTATCTTTAGAAATGTGTCAAATTGAGCTTCATGAAAATGCCCATGTTGCGCCAGATATAATTGCTGCATAGCTTATATTTGTAAACCTGCAAAAGTGAGCATAATAGAATGAATATATCGAAAATTTCCAGCGCTTCGCGTCGGATATAATTTCTATTGCATACATTCAAAAAGCTGCAAAATTGAGCTCAAAAGGATAAAAACATCGGAAATTTCTGGCGCTTCGCGCAAACTATAATTGCTGTATTGCAGTTAAGAAAGTTGCAAAATTTAGGTAAAAGGATAAAACTCGAAAATTTTTGGCGCTTCGCGCCAGGCATAATTACTGGATTGTTTATATCCAGAAACCCGCAAATTTAAGTTTAAAAAGATAAAAATGTAGAAATGTTCTGGCACTTCGCGCCAGATATAATTTAAGCACTCTCTCTATTAAGAAAGCTTCAAAATTCAGCTTGGGAAGATCAGAACGTCGAAAAATTTTCGCCAGCCTTATAATACGCCCGTTTTTGCACTGTTTGTCTTCAAAGGCTGTAAAACTGAGTTTAAATGAGTAGAAATGCTAAAAAATTTCTCGAATCACAAATTTTAAATTTTTTTAAATATTTTCATTCGCCATTATATGGGGCTCGTCGACAGACGTTTAGTCAAATACATTTTTGTACTAGGTTGAAGTTTTACAGCTGGCGTAAAATTTCAGAGGACAAAAATCTAAATATCAGAATTTTGTCTTCCTCTTATCAACCCTACATGCCTCAAAATTAAGTCTAAGGTGATGAAAATGCCATAATTTTCCATTAATAATGCCAACGTTACTAATTTATTCATAAGTCTGTTTCGATAAATTCCTAAAATTGAGCTGAAATGGGAAATTATCAACATTTCTGCTAGATTTAATTTTCTTATTTCCTGTTTCGCATGAAAAAAGCAATTATAGACCTCAGAGAAGTTTACGGATGATTAAGGCTGCAAATTTCGTGGCGAGAATGGTAATAAGTTTCGGTACTGCTTGTATACTCGTATCTTTGAAAAGCGATCATATTGAGCTTAAGTGGATAGGAGGTCAAGATTATTTGGCGCTTTGTGCCAGATGTAATGTTTAAAATGTTTTAAAAAATAAAAAGGCCAAAATTTTCACGCACCATTTGGAAGCATTGTTTATTCGTAAAAAGGCTGCTTAATTGGACTTGTATCAAGCATAGGGTAGAAATTTTCCATAATAAGGTCAATTCTTCGCGTTGTCTTGTCCTTAAAAAATCTGTGAAATCGAGCTGAGGATGGTAAAAAGGAAAAAAATTTTCAAGAGGTGAACACTTTAAAAACTATAGTTGTAAACAATTAGTGTACTGACTGATGATGCTAAATGTGAGTAGATTAAGACGGATAAAACAAACGCAAATGATGCATGCAGACATGCAGAACGTTTCGAAAAAGTTATGAGGTAATATATTCCGAAACAACCCTTTTTCGAACCAGCAACCAACCACAATTTTTGGCCGCCGGTATCATCTGGAACACCGGCCTCTGTCCAGGTATGCTGCCTGGTACCAACGTGAATGCGCATACCTAAGCCTAAGCCTAGTTCTGATTGAGAACCAGTCTGTTTATAATTTTTTACTTCATATCCTGGCTCAGACTTAGACTATGTACATTCATGTTGGTGCACCAAGCAAATAATCCTGCGCACATTGGGTTGCAGTGAGCGAAGCAAGCAAATGCCATATTAGCTTAGGCATATTTTTGCCTAGTATCAAAATGAATCCACAAGCAGCATCCAATGGTTATTTACATACATGATCTTGGGGGGGTTTGGGGGGTTCCACCCCTGCAGAATCATTTTTCACCCCCCACAAAAAATTTTTCACCCCCCCCCCAGAATTGGCGATTTTTCAAAAGTTTCTTAAACTTACCTGAAAATTGGTAGAAAAAGTGTCTTTTTAAGGGTTTTTGGCTATCTATTTGCTCAAAATCGCCAAATTTTCGGCGCTTCGCGCCATATATTCATGTTTTAAGGGATATATTGGTCAATTTATTCGACTTTTTTTTGAAATTTTTTTCATGATTCCATGCTCTAGAAGGATAGAGTATCGTCAGAAACGCCAAAAAACGATGTTTTTATAGGCGTACTGGCCATTTTTGGGCCCAAAAAAGGCACTTTAGGTTTTCACCCCCCAGAATTCCCATACTGTGCCTGTATGGTTATTTAGCCACAGTCTGACATCAAAAAGCTTTCTACAAAAATAAAGAAAAAGTGAAAGTAAAGAATGCGAAAAAAATTTAATTTTTTTAAAATGTCTCTTATTTGTGATCAACATATGAAAATTGACCGTGTTCAATCAAATTCCAAAAAAAAAATTAAAAAAACTGTATCGTACCTAGTAGGGATGCAACGGGTACCCGAACCCGAACCCGAACACTTGGGTACCCGAACAAAATTTAGGACCCGAACCCGAACCCGAATAAACTGAAGTTAACTACCCGAACCCGAACCCAAATAAAATTATTATAACTACCCGAACCCGATCCCAAATGTTTATGGATTTTATTCAGGTTTATTTGGGTATTTTTAAGCTCTAAAATCCGACAATTGTATGTCAAAGATTCAAAAATTTTCGGCTTTTTGCGCCGTTTTCAGTTTGCTTGACCCTAAAACGCTAAATTTCATGTAGTTATCAAGTGCACATTAATGGCTGTGTAATTTAGTGGTTTATTTCAATCGATTCACGTGAATTTTTTATCTTTTTATTTCACAAAACGGCTGTCAAATGATATCGTATAAAATGCTAAACACTGCTTCTTTGGTTGTAATTAAACTTGGTTTCTATCAAAGTAAACTACACAAATAACAGTTTTTCGGCAGCTTACATTCCTGTAGGGGGTGAGGGGGATATTACACCCCGTAGGGTCCAAGACTCAAGTCACTAACAGACTATATTTGGTGAAAACCTTTTGAATTTGTTGAGCTTAGTTTCTACTATGGAAAAAGTGCACTTGACTAATAGAATTTTATGAAGTGATACAGTATTTTGGAATGAAAGCAATAGTAAATTGACAAACTATTTCTATAAAACATGCATGTAACAGCTCAAAATTTTGGAAGAGGATGTCCTCGGCATACAGTAACGGCTGCAAATTTCGGGTGGGGTTCCCTGGCCATTTTTAGAAGAAGGGGGGGGTTTGCGACTCCAATTTTAGGCCAAAAATGGCAAAAACACTTAAGAATAGCCAAAAAACGCAAGTTTTCGCCAAAAAAATGGTGGAGGAAGGTCAAAAATTTTCTGACTTTGAAGGGTTTGGGCCTAAAAGCGTTGGTGGGGAATCACCCAAACAACCTGTTACGTTTATGTTTCTCAGTCATCTTTAGGGGGGTAAGCGGCTGCGATTTTTGGCCAAAAGTGACAAAAACATCTAAAAATAGCCAAAAAGCGCAAGTTTTTGCCAAAAATGGGGAGGGCGGGTCAAAATTTTCTGACGTTGAGGGACTGTAGGGAGGACGTCCAACCTGGGGTGGGGAATTCCCAAAGCACCCTGTTACACGTCTGGTTTTTGGCCATTTTAGGGGGTAAATGACAAATTTTTGGCCGCAAATCGCAAAAAAGGCACCTAAAAATGCCAAAAAATGCGGATTTTCGCAAAAAATCGATTTCGGCTCCTGCATTTATTTTTGGAGCCATCTTTATACAATGTTGAAATACTTTCTGGGGAAAAGTGATAGTAATTTGAACCTTTTTTTCAGTATTTTTTAGAAATTTCAAAAATTTTGAGCGCTTTGCGCAAAATATTACTAATATACTGTATTCAGCTTCAAAGGGGTATTTAATACTCTAAAATCAATCTTTGTGTAATATAGGCATCTTTATGCAAATTCAAATATCTTTTGTATCTACGAGTATTTCTACTGTTTTAAAAAATTTTATGCAAAAATAAGTGCTGTTTAATATTTTGCACATTTTTCCCTTCAATGATAAAATTGACTAATTTATCTCGATATTACATTGGATTTATAAGCGCAGTGGTGCTTATTACAAGATTTGATTGACATTACAATTTCTTTAATATTTATGATTTTGTAGTACAACTTGTTTTAGCTTTTCCAGTCGAGTTTTATGTGTAAATGCCATCAAAAGCTCATAAAAATATCAGCGCTTCGCGCCGAACTAATATTATCAACTAAATTCAGGCCAAATTGTCATATTTAAGACTGCATGTGGGTTGCAGGTCACTTACTGGTAGTATGTAAAAATTTGTATTTAATAATATTTTTATATAATACATCTAGGTACAAAAATTTGTCCGCTCATTCAAAGACTTTTTCGGAGATCTTTATACATGCACAAAGAAGCTCATACAAAAAAATCGTGTCGGCTAATAATGATACACCACTTAATTCACTAGTCCTGCATTTGAGGATTTCACCCCTCCCTCAACTCTGGTTCTTGGGAAACTTTGTTCGGCAGTTTCTCCAAGCAAGCAATTTCGTGTGGGCTCATATATCAAAAGTAGTTGTTAATGTTATTTGTAGGTGTATATCAGACACAACACACACAGCACTACCTCTCATTTACATTGGCATTCTTGCACACTGAGAGGAGGAAGGAAAATCACTGAATACTTGAGTGAAACATATTAAATAATTAGGCACGAGGCATCTAATAATTATAAAAAATTGTAACATCTGGCTTACATGTACCTAAGAAATTCGCCATACACTGGTGTTCCTATATACTTACTGAAATACCCGAACCCGATCGGGTATTGATTTTGATACCCGAACCCAAACCCGAATAAATTGAAGTGGACTACCCGAACCCGAACCCAAACCCGAATAAACTTGGATGAATTACCCAAACCCGAACCCGAATACACCAAAATTCACTACCCGTTGCATCCCTAGTACCTAGTATATACCTATCACCTAAACTGCATAAGTGCCTACCAAAGGATGAATTAAAAAAGATGTGTTACAACCAGTAGAGCTGAACACTTTGTAAGTTTTGCTACCACCTTAAATATGGTCAGAATTAAATGGACACCCTCTTGAGTAAATCTCATATTGTGCATAAAATCTTTGCAAAGCAGACGACATAGATGCAAATGCGCTTTAGGTTGTATAAAGACTAAACATGGAGTGTTTAAACAGCGCACTCAGTACTTGCGAAGTGCCGAAAATTTTTTGTGATTTTTGGCCAAAATAGCAAAGGGGAGTAAAGGAAAAATCATTCGCAAATTTAGCTTCAGTGGGTGGGCATGGGACCTGGTCAGCCTACCAAGGTGATTTTCTTCGTCCTTTGCTTTGGAATCAAGATCTTCTGTTCTGCATGCTTTATATGGCCCAAAATTTAGAATAAACAACTAAAGCCTTCAAATTTTTCGCCAATCATTTTGGGCTAATAGCAGGCCCCTATCCAGGAGTTATAGAGGGCATGTCCTCCCCCAAATTAAATGTGACAATGTTTAGCCAAAATTGCAAAAAAAATTGGCGCTTTGCATCAAATTTCACAATTATTATTAGAGTCTATTTAGTTCCAAGCATGCGTTTTAAATACACCATTTCAGTTTTTATACAGTGGTTGCCATGAAAGATGACGAGCCATCACCCTCAGAATTATAATGGATGGTGCATCACGAGTGCCGCGTTACGTCCATCCTGCAACATCATCTCTTTTTTCTATTCAGCGCCATTAACCTCCATCATCCCGTTAATCTGGCAATGCGGACGGCGCAATTTATCTATTAATAGCGCCAACAAGGAAGCGCGCACGTGAATGCTGGCGCGCTTCCTTCTTGTTGGTGCTATTAATAGCTAAATTGCGCCGTCCGCATTGCCAGATTAATGGGATGATGGAGGTTAATGGTGCTGAATTGAAAAAAAGAGATGATGGCGCATGATGGACATAACGCGGCGCTCGCGACGCACCATCCATTATAATTCTGAGGGTGATGGCGCGTCATCTTTCATGGCGACCACTGTACAATCTAAAGTGTATTTGGCATCTATGTTTTCTGTTCTGCACACATTTTATGCAGAAAATGAGGTTTGTTCAAGAATCAAGAAATAAAGCATTTTTTTGGCGATGATTATGAATTCGCGGTTGACCTTTGTCTATTTTTAGGGTGAATTGAGAATTCTAATTCGGCTGATTTTGTGAAAAATTTTAAGTTACGACTCAAAATTAAAGTGCTTTTTTTACAAAATTTTATATGGTTTTGCGCCAGACCCCATTGAGGTGCTCGAACGCCCCTCCCCAGACCCTAGTTCCTGAAAGAGATGGTCTCCATAGGATTTTTTCAATATGTATGGTATCCGGGTAGCAAAATTTGCAAACTGAAATTCATCCTATGGCCCCCTTATGTTTTAGAACAATTTTGTGCCCCCCCTACCCGCTGAAACAAAATCCTTGATATGGGCCTGGCCAATGGAGAGGGCTGCTGCCCGCCACCCCTTGAATTTGCCCTTGTTCGCGTACTAAATTGCAAAATTTAATTAATACGGATTTTGCATAAAAATCTTAATTATGTATCGAAAAATAAAGGATGGCATTTTGTGTGCCATATTTCAACATTTCATTTCTAGCAAAAAATCAGCGCATATAATATCGTTTGAACAGTTTCATTGCGCAGTTACTCTAACGTTCACTTTAGACGCCTTGGATTGGACTGCATAGGCTCGAATTAAGATGCTAATGCCTATGTCTGTCTTTATTTGATGTAGTATGAAATTGTTCATCGTAATTCTTGTTTATTTTTCATTTTTCACATAGGTCCCTAATAGAAAAAGTTAAAAATTCTTTATATCAAATAAAATCATAGCTAGGACAGCCTTTTAATTAGAAATTGGCTAAAGGCCGATTTTTTCCTTCTGGGTTGATGCTGGAGCTCTGGCCGGAGTCAGAGGTGAACTTAGAAATTTTACGTGAACTTAGAATTTTTAAGTCATTATAGTACTAGTGCGGTATATAATGTAATAAATACTGCTCATGGATAATTATACTTATAATAAAAAAACTAACCTTAATTGTGTCGCTAAACATTTGTGTGGACTATATACTGACCATATTAATGCTCGAAACTTGTAAGAATTCTCAAATAACCCTCATAATAGAGCTCTGTGTGTGTGTGTGTGTGTGTGTTGTGTTGTGTTTTTTTATTATAGGGAAGATTTTGCGCTGTGAAGTACCTACATAGGGGAGCACTGTTGTGCAAAAGTTAAACAATTGGGGGAGTTTACAGAATAAAAAACAACGAAATTACATGTTTAACAGATTATAAGTAATTATATCCATTTTCAAGTTCCTGCAGCTAGCTAACATAGAACACACATTCCCATAGGGGGTGAGAGGGGTATTACCCCACCTCAGGGTCCGAGACTTGAATCACCGTCGAACGATTTTGAGCAATCAAACATCTTCTGCATGATTTTTGGGTACAAAAGCAGTGAAGATATTAAAATTTTTTCGGCGCCGACTAATACATTTTTGTTTTGTTTACCTGTAAAATACCTAGAATCACGGTTTTTTTTGTACTCGGCAAAGATTTTTCCCGATGTACAAAGACTTTTCGGAACCGTCTTTGTACATGTACAAAGATTTTTGGGAAGCCAAAAATTGCAAAAAAGGTCTAAAATTCGAAAAATTTCGGCGCTTCGCGCCGAAATGAGTAATTGTGTGTTCTGTATATCTTTATAATGGCAGAAATTGCATTTCAAAAGTAAAAATGTCAAATTTTTGACGATTCTTAGTGATTTTTGCCCTTAGAGACCCAGAAATTAGCTAAAACACACTACAAAAAGTCGAAGAACTCTGTTTTACCACACTAAAATCGCTGCTGTACCATATTATAGTACCCAAAAATTTTGTGTATACAAAATGTACAAAGATTTTTAGGAAGACAAAAACTGTAAAAAGATGTAAAATTCCCACAATTTTTCGGCGCTTCGCTCCAAAGTGATAAATTATTTGTCCTTTATATCTTTAAAATGACAGAATTTGCATTAAGAATGGAAAAATGTCAGCATTTTTCGGCGCTTCGCGCCATTTTCAGATAATTTTTAGTAATTTTTGGCGTCAGAAACCCAGAAATTAGCTAAAATACATTACCAAAGATCGAAAACCCTGTTTTACCACACTAAAATCGCTACTGTACTATATTATAGTACACAAAAATTTGCATGTACAAAATGTACAAAGACTTTTGGGGACCATCTTTGTACATGTACAAACGGACCTTGTACAAAAAAAAACACTGCCTAGAATTCACCTAAAATGATCTGAAAGTCAAAATTTTCGATGAATTCTTATATTTTTTACTTACAAGAGTGACAAAACTAGTCAGAATGGAACAAAAAGTACTTAAAAATGCAGTTTTTCGCATTAAAATATGCTATATAGGATGTTTTAGCCATTTTTCATATTTGACCTGCAAGAAAGGCTAGACTTTAAAATTTAGTGTTCCTAAATTTTGGGATTTAACCTCCCTGAACTTTCGACCTTGGGAAACTATGATAGAAGATGCATAAGTTTCCATATTTAATGAATTTCTATCTAAGATTACTTCCTATAATTACTGTAGAAAAGGATATGACTAATTATAATCAGGCATATAGCTGGCCCTCCGATTTTGAGATGGCTTCCGGCAGTGTTTTTTTGTACAAGGTCCGTTTGTACATGTACAAAGATGGTCCCTAAAAGTCTTTGTACGTTTTGTACACACAAATTTTAGGGTACTATAATATGGTGCAGTAGCGATTTTAGTGTGGTTAAAACAGAGTTGTTCGATCTTTGGTAGTGTATTTTAGCTAATTTCTGGGTTTATTGGGGTAAAAATCATTAAGAATCCTCTTAAAACGTCACGAAGCGCTGAAAATTTGAGATTTTTCCTTTCCAAATGCTATTTCTACCATTATAAAGATTTATAGAACATACAATTACTCATTTCGGCATGAAGCGCCGAAAATTTTTGCGAATTTCAGACCGTTTTTGCAATTTATGTCTTCCAAAAATCTTTGTATATGTTCAAAGACGGTCCCAAAAAGTCTTTGTATATCGGGAAAAATCTTGCCGAATACAAAAAAATCGTGCTCCTAGGTTGACAAGAAAGAAAATAAATGTCAGGTATTATCCGGCGCGTAGTGCCGGAAAAAGTTGAGAAATTATGGTCACTGACGGCAAAAAAATCATTGCAAATTGCATATCCATTCTTTGTCTCGCCAAATATTTTTGGCCAATGGGGGGCGGCCGCCCCCCGCACCCTTCCGCCCCCTTAAATCTGCCCCTGTGTGAGCAGGAGTAATAAACCTCTTTGAACCTCCGCCCCCCCTTAAATCCGCCCCTAGGTGACCTCTTTGAAACGCTGGTGTAGATGGACTACGAAAACACTTTGCTAAATCAAAGTGACCCAATTTAATTTTTCCTAATATATGTATGAACATGTTTCTAGGAATTACGCAGTTGCCACGATTTTGGATCCTCGATATAAGAAGTGTTTAGCATTTTATACGATATCATTTGGCAATCCTTTTCTGAAATAAAAAATTAAAAATTCACGTGAATCGATTGAAATATACCATTTAATTACATAGCCATTTATGTGTACTCGATAACTACATGAAGTTCAGCGTTTTAGGTCGAGCAAACTGAAAAAAGCGCAAAGAGCCGAAAATTTATGAACCTCTGACATACAATTGTGGGATTTAAGAGCTTAAAAATACCCGAATAAAATCCATAAACATTTGGGTTCGGGTTCGGGTAATTATAATAATTTCATTCGGGTTCGGGTAGTAAAGTTCAGTTTATTCGGGTTCGGGTCTTGAATGTTGTTCGGATACCCAAGTATTCGGGTGCGGGTACCCATTGCATCCCTACTAAATATATATAATAATATGGGCTTTACCCAGAAACGTAACGGCTCGAAATTTTGTTTGGGGTCCCCGGCCATTCTATGGTGGGGTGGAGGTTAAAGACCTTCAATTTTTGGCCAAAAACGGCCAAAAAAACCTAAAAATGGCCAAAAACGCAAGCGACTCCAAAGTTCTGGTGGGGGGGGGTGCAAGATTTTCTCAAAGGTAAAAAAATGGCCCTAAAAATGGTGGTACGGCAAAAAAAACCATTTTTCGACGTTTCTCATCGAAAGCACTTGATCTTTTATGTCTTCAGGAAATGCATTTAAAAATTAAGCGTGATGCTGCTTATTTCAGTATCCATTTCGGAAAACATTTTGATGTTCGTTTTTCTCATGCTTCTCGGGATGAATCACATGCCAGTTTAGCCTTCTTAGTGAATCGTTCGTCTTGTTTAAAAATAGATAGAAAAATTTTCGAAATACCAGGGAGGGCTATTGCTTTCATGTGTTCCATTGAGAAAAAGAAAATTCTTATTTTATGTGTTTACGCGCCGGCAAAAAATGCTGCCTGTGCGCCTTTTTTCAGTGATTTATTCCAAGTCATTTCGACAATTCTTGGCATCACAACGAAGCCATTATACTTGGTGACTTCAATTTTGTTGAAAACAAGGCATGAGACAGAAAGCCTAATTCGTGTAAATCAAATTCAGTGAAGAAGTTCTCGAATAAATGAATTCGAGATTCATAGTGGGTGATTCATTTTAGGCGGCTTATCTTACTATCCCAAGCCCACATTCTTTTAATTATTGTACCTAATTTGGTCAAAATACACAAAGGCCGAAAGTTTTACTCTGCTCAACCAGACTGCTCATACGCTGATGCATTTTTATTCAGAAAAACACGATTATAAAGTGCACACTTGTAACGGTATGTTGGGTATATGTTAGTTTGCGCTAATTGATTGTCAATTTTATGGTTGTAAACTGCCTGGGCAGTTCATCTAAATCAAGCATTGGCTGGATACATATTCATCTGGGATACACAACACGCGTCAACGTTCCCACGCTGCATTAAAATAAGCTCTTATCCAGGTAGCGTTGATTGCGTTCAAGGTATATCGGTAAGAAGATGCATTTGCTGTTTTTTGCATAAGTTTTGTCCTCCAAAATGCCTAATTTTGTGTAAACAAGTTGAATATGTCAAAATTTTTGAAGCTTCATGAAGAATCACTCATTTTTCCTATTGTGTTTCTTTGCAATGCACGATTATTGGGTGTAATACAAATAAAATAACTTTTTAGCATGGTCGAGCTCATACGTGGGCAGCAAGAAAATTCTGAGGGGTGCAAGATTTTTTTGAAGGTCAAAAAATGGCCTTAAAAATAGGTGGTATGGCGATAAAAACACCATTTTTCGACGTTTCTCATCAAGCACTATCCATTGGCATCAAAAATTTGCGAAAAAAACGAAAAATTTTCAAAAATTGAATTTTGGGGAGTATTTTGGTTTCTGGGGGTGCATCCCCTACACGCCCAGGTGTGGTCGAGCTTAGATAGAATGTCCAGAAATCATTTGTATATCCATTTTATATGACATAATTCTTGAATACTATTAAAATCAAAAATGAATCTTTTAAGTCAAAAAAATTCCTCTCCAATATGTAGAACTCGCTATGAAACGCTCAAAAATGTCATTATTTTTTATATCTACAAATAGTTTGTTAAGGTATGTGACTTCAAAATTTTAGGACCCCCCCTTTAAATCCAGAAGGCCGGCTACGTGCCTGAGAATTTAGGGTCTGGAGAAGGGACAAATAGAAAATCTTACGGGGGAAAATGAGCAAAAATTGATGGAAATGACAATTTTCTGCTAAAGTGGTTGCAATTGACTTTAGACAATTTCATGAAACCTTGAGCGTATGACGACAATTGTTCAGTTTAGATTCATTTTAAAAGTGGTTAAAACTAAAGCAACAGCAGTGATACAAAGCTTTTATTTTCTATTTTTCATTTTCGGATTTTACTCATTTTTTTTACTTTTCTGAAATCTCGACTTAATCGAAACCTATAAATCATGAACTGTCTGCACTCTCAAAATTTTGACAAAAATATTTTCCAAAAGTCTTGATTCTTCCAATCAGTCAAATAATTTATACGTCAACTATTGCTTTTGATGTCTGAAAATTTTTGGTTTGGAAATCGTGCATCATTTTTGTTGAACAAGTTACCACCATGCGTGGGCAGCAAGAAAAATTCTGGGGGGGTCCAAGATTTTTCGAAGGTCAAAAAATGGCCTTAAAAATGGTGGTATGGCGATAAAAACACCATTTTTCGATGTTTCTCATCAAGAACTATCCATTGGCATCAAAATTGCGAAAAAAAACGAAAAAAAAATTCTAAAAAATTGAATTCTGGGGGTCTTTTGATTTCTGGGGGTCTTTTGGTTTCTGGAGAGTCAGACCCCCCCTTACACCACGCCCATGTGTGGTTACCACCCATTGTCAAACAAGCAAAGAACCTAACTCAATTTGAGATACTACTTGCAGAAAATTTTAACTTTAAGTCTCACTGTCAGGGCTGATTCCACACTGCAAGTAATGCCCTTCTCCCCTGTTTCATTTTGCAGATAAGCATGATCTTAACTCTTAGTTTTCGTGTTTATATTTCTGCTTCATTTTACTTGCGTCCCGCTATTTTCAAGTTGTTTTATATCTACTTGCTTTAGCTGCTTTCGTTTTATGTGACAAATAAACTTACCTACCCACCTTGAAGCTATACACATCAAAATATTTACGATTTGGAGGGGGGCTTGATCTGTCATGAAAATTTTCTAATTGAAAAAAAATTTGTAATTGACGCGTTTGCATGCTTTGGAGTTTTCCAGTTTTTGCTACATTTCATCATAAATTTCATTCCAAGGACATCGAAACACATGATTTTAGTGTAATTTTTCGTGTACTGACCAGTTATTTACGTGAAAAATCTGACATGGAGAATCTTTTTTTCTCCGTCTTTTACCCTTTTGCCATTTTCCATCTTGGCCATGAATACGAAATTTTGGTTATGGACGTTGAAACATGATTTTAACTTGATCTTCCATAAAATAACTATTTTCCATGAAAAAAGTTCGAAACTGGGATATTTTACATTACCATTTTCCACATTTTTCCCACTGTTTCATTTGCACGGCGATTTTCCGCTTGTATGTCGAATAATTAATATTTTAGTTGAATCTTTTTTTCCATGTGAGAATTCGAAATTGGAAAATTTTACGTTTCCGTATAATACATATTTTCCTTTTTTTGGCAATTTTCCGACGCAGATTCGCAATTAAAACAAATACAATGTCAAAATTGTTGCGCCCCTTTAGCGCCAATTAATGAATTTTTGTATTTATATTGTCAGTTATCCACAAATTGCTATAGCAGGTAACTACACTTCGTAAGATCGAAAAAGGCATTTAAGTACCTGTGTTTCAGTAGATGAAATTGGCATAGTGCACAAAATGCGTAACGACTTATGGATGTCGTTTTTTATACACATGTGTAAAAATAAACATTGGAGTGGACTCCATAATGACTTACGTACGACCTCGTCTTCATGGCAAAATGCTGCTGATTCCCGGGAATTTTGGAGTTCAGAGAAAAAATCGTATAAAATATGCTGCTGACTAATGCTTTCAGCGAATTTTGGCTCAACGGCATCAATTTTTGGCAAGTATTTTCCATCATTTTGGCTCAAACGCGACCACAAAACTACACTTGTTACAGCCTTTCTAGCGAGGGAAAAATTTTTTTAAAAAGTTCGAATTCTATGATCTTTATGGGAAAGCATGTCAAAAAACGTTGAAAATGCGGTTTTTTCGAGCTTTCCTGATGAATTTTTCGAGATATAGACCCATTTATGTTGGGTCCGCTCCGTTTTTTGGCCGAATCCTGATTCGGGCCTACTCAAATTTATTCGAATTTTATAATTTTTTTTACAGGTATTTTGTTTGGTGTATATTACACGCCCAGGTGTGTTGGGCGTGGGGTTTGGGGGGAGTATGCACCACACATGGGCGTGGGGAGGGGGCTCCGGGGTGGGCGGCACCCCTCGCCCTGTAGTTGAAATACCCCCCCCCCCCCCCCAGAAATTTTTTTTTGCTTTTTTAGCAATTTTTGATGCCATTGATAGTGCTCTTGACGAGAAACGCCGAAAAATGGTGTTTTTTCGCCATACGACCACTTTTAAGACCATTTTTCTGACCTTCAAAGAATTTTTCACCCCCTCCAGAAATTTTTTCCTTACCTTCAAGAATTTTTTAACCCCCTCCAGAAATTTTTTCAAATTTCAGAATTTCGGTGCCGCCCCACCTATGGTATGCACCCCCCAGAAGCCAAAAACCCTCAGAAATCAAAATACCTCCAGAATTCAACTTTGAAAATTTTTTCGTTTTTTCCGCCATTTTTTGATGCCAATGGATAGTGCTTGATGAGAAACGTCGAAAAATGCACTACCCCCAGAATTTTCTGCCGCCCACGTATGCTGTGCATGTATGCATCTATGATGCGTACCCACAGGACGGATTCTAGGGGGAGGCGGCGCCCCCCCATTAACCCAAAATGGTGCACAAAATTAAGCATTTTGAGCAATTTTTAGCAATTTTGCCAAAACGGCTAATTTTTCCGCCCAAGTCAGGATTCCGCCCCCTTAGGGGTACCGCCCCCCTTAGAAAAATCATGGATCCGGCACTGCGTACCCATAGGTTTTAGACCGATAAATTACTTCAATTTGTTTTTCGGCAACTCCTGATCCAGTATTCTTGTTCTGTGTGTCCGGGTATCCGACGAAATCATGGATGCACAAGGTTTGGGTGGCAGGGCAAGGGTGGTGAAATCCCAGGCGAAAGGTAAAACGCTTTTTGTAATAAGATTGTGTTTTTGAGCAATTTTAGTCCATTTTGACTGAATTTTGTCGTTTTTAACGATAAAAATGCAGAAAACGATCAATCCGATCGAAATATCTTTTTTATTTTGCAATTAACTACCGCTTTGAAGTTTTGGGTTGGGGCATAGGTGTACTGCATGGCTGATCTGGCGAGGGGGTCAGCCGGTCTGGGGGTTGGGTCAAAAATTAAGCTTTTTTTGGGCCAAATGACCTCAAAAACTGAAATAAGCTACGTTGATACGCAGCTTTTTGTCAATTTAAAGCATTTAAGAAGACAATTTTCTATTTTACCCATTTCGGTCTTAATTTTCCATTAGCTCCTAATCGCTCTTCAGTTCGAAATCCACAAATTTTTCAAAGTAAAAGAAATTTATTGAGTTTTTTGCACAACTTTGTCGAAAATTTTGAAATTTTTTTCAGAAAAACGTTGCGTCGAAAGTGACTTTAAATAAATGTAGACAATGTAAAACGCCGAAAATGCTATTTCGCATGTGAAGGCCAAATTTTCGGACCTATTTTTGACTGTTTCTGGAAGTTTAGGTCTCTAAGGAAAATCCTAGATGCGCCACTGTTCAGGGGTAATACCCCTTATGTGTATGCATAGGCTAAATGTAAACTAGTGGTGTCCGACGTCGCCTGATGAGGAAGGCCCTACGTTTCCCAAATTTCATGTGGTGATTATATTTGAGTAATTGCGCCATGGCCTCTCACCGACAACACGACGTTTCAAAAGGCCATATAAATCAATTGCCTAATTGGCTGAGAGTTCGTGCGGGGCCATTCGATTTTCACCCTCATCGCATTGATTCTTTTTGCCGGAATTTAGCCGAAGAGCTGAAAAGTCATCTTTCGCCGTATTTTAAGTTTTTTCGTCCTGCCGAAATTTCGTCCGTCTCAACCCAAACAGAGGGTACGCAATTCTTTATTAATTCCGTGCGTTTTTCCTATTAATTTAATAATAAAAATCAAAATTTCACTTGAGAGTGGCTTTTTTGAGTTTGAAGTCGGCGTTTCATTATTTAGCTTTTTTGAAATTTAGCTGAAACTTTCTTTTATTTTACAGCCGTTTATTTACATCAGATTTATTTCGTCGTAATCATTATTTCACACAAATTTTTGTCATAGATTTTATATCCTCGATAAAATATAAGCTATTGCGAACTTATAATAAGTAGAGACCGGAAACTTATGTGAACAATGAATCTAAATCGCATGCATAAATGAAGAGTGTTTCACCCCCAGAAAAGCCCACCTAGAAATTTTATTCTCTGAAAATTTGAGATTTTCCTAAAAATTCCTAAAATTCGTAGAAACGGTTCCGTTTTAAGCGTTTTTACCTATCTTTTTGCTCGAAAAGTGTCGTGTTATCGGCTTTCATCGCCAGTTAGTTCCGTTTGATAGACTGTATCGTTTTCCAAAAACAGTCAAACAAGGTCCAACAATTTGCCCTTAACGCGCGAAATAGCGTTTTTTCGGTGTTTTACGTTGTATACTTTTACATAAAGTCACTTTTGACGCAATATTTTCTCTGAAAATTTTTAAAATTTCGACAATTTTGTGCGAAAAAGCATTAAATTTCTTTTACTTTAACAAAAATCTGGCGCGAGGCGCCGGAAAATTTGTGAAATGAAGGCGGATAGACGTCTAAAAGCATAATTTACTGCCTGATTTCCTGTATTTATAGCATTTGATGCGAAACATCGAAATTTTCAATCGAAAATAGAAGTAAACTATGCAAAAATAGCTGTTTCTGCTGTTAAAATTGTTTTGAAACTTACATGAAGAGAAAATGGCTTTCAGGTTGCCAAGAAAGTAAATAAAATTCATTAATAGGTATCATCCGGCGCGTAGCGCCAGGAAAATTTGAGAAATTATGGTCACCGACGGCCAAAAATCATTGCAAATTGCATATCCATTCTTTATCTCGCCAAATGTTTTTTGGCCAATGGAGGCCCTTCCTCGCCCCCCTTAAATCCGCCCCTGTTTTCGGGCAATTTAATTGAAGAATCCTAATGTTTTTGACATGCTGTATATGCTCACAAAATAGTATTCACTTTAGGTCATCCTTTGAAATTTCGGAGAGACGCCGAGTGGTTAACAGTTAAACCTACAAATCGCAAGGTTCTAGGTTCGAATCCACGTTGACGCAGTTCTTTTCGGCAGGCCAACCCAGCCTTTCATCCCTCCGGGGTCAATAAATGGGAAGCTGCACTTGTGTGGCGGATGGTAACAGCATTCTGCGCAGTCTCACCGACCCCGTGACCCAGACTCGGTCTAATCAGACATGCTGGCCTAGGGCTGTGTATTGGGAAAATAGGCACCCACACCTACAGCAGAGGTGAATCAAGTAACTTCTTGCTACGGGATTTTACCATTACCAACTGCAAGCCCAGCCTCTTGTGATCAAATAGTAGCCCAAATTAACAAGGTAGCTTACTTTTTACTTAAAACTACAAAACCTCGTTGCAATCTAGCTCTATACTTTTCTTTAGGCCTCTCAACATGAGTACATCCAATGATTCATCCGCTGAAATAATAGCTGAAGAATTAAACGCTTTGTTTCGAGTAAAATTTTTACTGCTTGTAAACTTTTATTTCTAAATTTTCCAATTGTTTTTCACCTTTTTAGTGTGACAAGTCCGTTCAGTACAGTCCTCCCGAGTTTCTGACCATATCCACTCAAACTGGTCCCTTGTTGCTGCAGCCTTCCTCTGTGAGGGTTGCCACTGCCAGGGTCAATTCATTAGAGTGCACCATCTCTGATGATTGTCTCTTAGGCAAGGGTGGTTTTGGATTGGTCTATAAGGGCCTATACGCGGGTAAGGAGATTGCAGTGAAGACATTTCCTTCTTATGAAGCCTTCTTGCACGAGTACATGGTCCACTGCACTTTGTTAGTGAGCCAGCTCGGAATCTGTCGGGCTGAGGCAGCTGACATAGCAGAGAGCAGGATAATCCTTCCTTTGTACTTGTACAAAACCAAACCTGTCACAGTTAAGCGAAAGCGGACAATTTCATGATTGACAAAAGCTGCAGGCCGCATTTGATCAATTTCGGGAATGCCACTTTGATCAGTGACACGTATGTACATCCACTGCAACTTATAGATTATTAATATTTGCAAAGATATCTTCATCTCATGAATGTATTGCACAGGGTGTTTCAAAAAATAACGGTACCGCACTAAGAAAGGTATACTGTAGCATATACATAAAATTAACAATTAAAACTTTCCGAGAGTGTAGTCTTATTCCTGAATGCTTGTTTGGTAAAATTTCTTATTGTGAGAAAAAATTATCCTTTATCTATGGCTTTTCTTCTCAACTCACATAGTTAGAGTTTTGGTGCCAAGTTTTTTTCAAGAATTTTTGCTGAAATAGTAAAATCTAACAGCTTGTATAAACATTTGAACAAAATGCAGATTAGAAATACTGCTCACTTAAAAAGGCAAATTTTAGGGCCTGGGAGCACACATGGGCGTGGGGGGGTCTGGACCCCCCCAGAAACCAAAAGACCCCCAAGAAATCAAAAGATCCCCCCAGAATTCAATTTTTGAAAATTTTTTTCGTTTTTTTCGCAATTTTTCGATGCCAATGGATAGTGCTTGATGAGAAACGTCGAAAAATGGTGTTTTTATCGCCATACCACCATTTTTAAGGCCATTTTTTGACCTTCAAAAAATCTTGGACCCCCAGAATTTTCTTGCTGCCCACGTATGCCTGGGAGCCCCTTTCGCAAAAAATCAATGACTTCATCGATTAATTTGTCCATCGATTAAAACTGACTGACAGATCTAATAGAGGTCATTGTGAGTAACACTTACTGCAACGTTACAGCAAAATTTTTCAGTTGTATTGAATAAAATTCTGCTCGTTTGTTTTTAATGTTTGTTTCTCCAATCGCTGAAAATTGCAGCAGTCTACGTGAAGTGGTTACTTAATTATTAGCGGCCATCACTAATTTAGCAAAAATTTTAAAGTTTTCGCGCCAAAACTCGAAGCATACATGGCTTTAGGAAAAAAAGCTTCGAATTCCGGATATATCTTTCCCATGTTATAAACTTTTACTAAACAAGCGATCAAACATTAGACCACACTCTTGCAAAGTTTCAAGTATTAATTTTAAATGTACGCTACAGTATGTCAATTTTAGTGCAGTGTCGTTTTTTATTGAAACACCCTACATATAAGTTTATATGAGTTTTACTAAAGAAACATGAACAGGATTCAAAAGAACAACAATGGGATCTAAAGAGCAATAGGATTCAGAAATGGAATCGATTTGAGGAACAATGACACAATCTCTAAAGCGCAATTTGATTTAATGAAAACTGAACAGTACCTATAGCAACAACAATGGGATCTTAAGAACAATTGGATTTAAAGAAAACTGAGGAAGATATAAAGATAGAAGATGATTTTGCAAATACTTTCTCTACTGTGCTATTATCATCAATTGGATGTTAATTAGTATCAAATTATTTTTTAACAACATATTTCAGATAATTTTACAATAAAGCAAGCAACATAAGACTACATGCTATTGCTATTAAGAACTTTTGAAGAACTTCCAGTCATACAATGAAGAGTTTAAAAAATCAGTCTCCTTTTTAGTCATTTGCAAAAGACTTTGTTTTAAGTGTCTCTTGAAGCTAAGTATAAATAATATCAGAATAGAAAGTACAGATATTAAAGTAGAGTATCATATCTTCTATCTGTACCTACTTAATTCAGAACTGTGTACCAATATGACTTTTCGAAGTCTGGTCATATTCACCCAAAAGTCCGGGCTCATGAGCAGTTAGCGACATGCTTTCATTTGCTGTCTTGGTCCGTGATCTTATCAAACCAAATCAAGATCCGAAGAAACTTGGGAGCAAAATCATGGAAGATGTGCAGCATGGCAAAGCTGTCAATATGAAAGATATTTGTGATGCTGTCAAATATTTTTATGAAAATAAGTCTTAGTTTTTGACCATGTCTTTAAATGCTGAATTTCCACTTTGAAGTCGAAGCTGTGTAAAACACCATTCAAACTTGCGGTACAGTACGAGTACGTAAGCAAGTAGCTCAGGCAGTGCTTCGGATGTCCAAAAATACAAATCAATCAACGACATAACATAAGCTTGATTTCAATGACAAAGTTTTCAAATCGAAATTACGATTTTAAAGGTGAAATACTGAGTGCAAATGTGAACAAGCGAACATAATACGTTCAACTTTTTAAGAAAAAAATGAACATAAAAATTATTTGAAATTTGGTAAAATTTATCGAGCGAATGAAACCGTGCGATGGCCCACCTGATTTGATATCAGTTTGAGCCGCAGCATCGGCTTTTTGAACATCTCCGGTCTTCCAAGCCGATCCCGTACATATTCCTTAAAATTCATTCTTTTAATTAGAGAAAAAAATAAAAAGCCCAGTAAACCATGTATTTTAGAAAAAATGAATGAACGAATCAAATTTGTATACAAGGCATAATTTTTTGAATTTGTTCTATGAGTTTTATATTTTTTATAATTTGAGAAGGAGAAAAAATATTTTTTGATCCAGAATTTCGTTGGAAAATAACGAGTTCTAGTCTGATTAATTTTACAAGGACAGCATCATTCTAACACACAATTTTTATCAGATACATAACACGCTTCGGTTGCAATTTTAATCGGTTATTACTAGTTTCGATCATTCATATGTTGTGTTAGGCTTGTTAATTAATTGAAAAAAGAAACATACATTAATATAGTTTTTACGACCGGCTAACTAAACTTTAAAATTAGACTCAAAAAGCGAAAATATTTTTAACATTCAAAATATTCCTTGAAAGAAGCTTATTAGATACATTTTCAAACAGCTGAAAATAGAGCTGATATTGCCAATTAATTTTTATTTCCTGCGTCTTACATGCACACTAGGGGATATTCATTCCCCCTGAGGGGTCAAAAATAAAAGTGCTATCATACCATTTTGAGCTGATGAAACATTTTCTTCATCCTCTTTGAGAGCGAGAGCAGTAATAATGCCAAAATGTTGATCTAGTTAACGTTAACCCAAAAAAGTGCACGAATCGTGTAAAAATAGTAAAAAAATCAAAGTTTCTCGACTATGCTAGGGGCTAGAAATTTATCGAATTTTCGCTTAAAGTCGTAAGAACCTTAAATCGTTACATAGTTTTAAATTAAAGTCTTCGTACACTGTACAAAGATGGTTCGAAAAATATCAAAACGATGAGGAGACTCAACATATTTGTCTCGTGTAAATAAAATATGCGTGAAATCTTAAAACTTATGGTCGTTGAGGGTGAAATTCGGATTCCATCCTTCGAATTTTGTCAAAATTGACTACCAATTAGCATGAAAAAGATCGACCAACTGTATAGGGGTGTGCAACTGTATAGGGGTATGCAACTGTATAGGGGTGCGCCGGGTCCACTTTTTTCAAAAACTCGGGTCCGGGTCCAAAATTTTAGGTAACCCCGGGTCCGGGTCCAAAATTCCGAGAAAGTCGGGTCCGGGTGCAAAAAAGATGAACCCGATTGAGTCCGGCGGGTCCGGGTAAAATCTATAAATTGTATCACAAGATATTCCTATCATGTGACATTATGATACAGATGGCTCTTGCATGAGGTATTACGTGTATTAGTGTACAAATTACTCCTACACAATTATATAACTGAATGCACGAGTTCCAGTTTATTGTGTAATGCAGCCATGGCTTTTGAGCACCATGCTAATGAAAACTACCTTGTGCTAGTAAAAATTTTGGCCATTACGTGCTAACGGATACCATAACCCATTTGAAAGAAAAATATAGTAATTTTAACGTGCTTTTCAGCAAAAATCCCCAAAATTTTTTTAAAGCTTTGCGCCGAGTAGCATAATTACTGTTTATTCAGCCTATAACGCGCGATTTTAACACTCCATACTTAATCGTTGAGCAATCTAAAAGATAATGCATTCATATCGCCTATTTCTTTAAATATTTCAAGCACAAAATTACTACTTCAACTCAGTGGCGGATCTAGGATTTTTCTAAGAGGGGGGGGGCGGTACCCCTAAGGGTGGGGCGGAACCCTGACTTGAGCGGAAAAATTAGCCGTTTTAACCCGAAAATCGCTAAAAATCGCTCAAAAATGCTTAATTTTGCGCACTATTTTGGGACAATGGGGGGGCGGCCGCCCCCTAAATCCGCCCCTGCTTTTCAACTTCGAACTGTTTAATATTGTTTGAAGACCAAATTAGCTTTTTTATATTTATCATTCAATTCATAAGTACAGTGGCGTCTATTATCAGATTAAATTAGTAACTGGCAATCGCATTATCATTTGTAATGTTGATATATATAGGAAGGTGTTAGCTGCCTGTGTCTATTGAACTTAAGGAAAACAATAATTGTGATTTAGCATGAATTTTTCGATTTAGATATATAAATCTAGTTGTACTGGCAAAAACAGCTGTGCTAAAAAAGAAAAGGAAATGCATCAATGACACCATAACAATTATATACGTAAAAAACTAGCGAGTTAAAGTAAGCCTCTCCTGCCCGTGCTAATGGAAGAAATTTTCATTAGCACCGAATTCAGCTCAGTATCCAGGATTATATTTCTGGGAGAATTGCCATAAATGCGAAAATTTATTTAATGCACTTATGTGCGACTTTATGTAGTGGCGAAACCTTTTTTGATGTATTTTGCGTTTCTGGATCACTTCTACAACTTTCGATGCTAAAGCATGTAAAAAATAAAGCGATTCAGCAAAACTCTTTGTCATTTTTGCACTTTTAACTCACTTTCGCAGCCTTTTTAAGGACAAACAATGCAAAAAAAGTACATACTATAAAAATCCAGCTCAAATCTTTTACATGTTTGTCGCTTTAAAATCAATTTTGTTGCTTTCTGAGGATTAGTTAAACAGGAATTACATCTGTCGCAAACCCCAGACATTTTTGCTTTTTTTAGCATTTTAAGCTCAAACATGTCCTGTGCACGCATGCAAAGCACGAGAATTATGGGGAGGGGGAGCAAAAAAATCTTTTTAGCTCATCATCAATTTTCAGTGTTTCCGAGGATGCTATATTTTTATAGAACGTAAAAACATGAAAATATTATGAAAAATTAACACCAAAGTCCGAATAAATTGAAAAGACATAAATAAAAATAAGTACGATGCGCCAAGCGCCAAAAATTGACTCTCGGGGTAGTTGAAAGCTAAAAACGCTTAGAACAGCACATTTTCTATGAATTGTAAGAAAATCGCGAATGCTGGGGAACGAATAGAAAAATGCAGATTGGACCTGGACCCGAAACCTCTTTAGGTCGGGTCCGGGTCAGTGATCGGACCGAGGCCTCGGCCTCGGCCTCGGCCTCGGCAAGCCTCGGCGTTTTTTGGAGCCTCGGCCTCGGCGCCGAGGGCGAAGCTGAAAAGTGCCGAGGCGCCGAGGGTTAAAATCAAATTTGAATAAGTTTAATATGTCCGTTGAATATTAACTATTTGGAATGCATCTGCAGTGCAAAGGCTATTTTTTACCTAAAGACTTTTCTTGTGATTTTAGTCGCGTACCCAGTTACACAAAGTTACATAAAGCAAAGTGCCAATTTATTATTCATTTGATGACTAAGTTTTAATTCTCATGCTTGCTACATGGATCGAAAACACACATTCCCGAAGGGAGGGGTGAGGAGGTTTATTACCGCCCTCTCAGGGTACAAGACTCAAGTCACTGTCAGACGATTTTTGGTGAAAACCTTTTGAATATTTTTGAACCTAATTTTTACTATGGCAAAAGTGCAGCTAACTATTAGAATTTCCCGAAGTGATACAGTATTTTTGAATGTAAGCAAGAGTAAATAGACAAACTGTCACTATAAAACATGCATGTAACAGCTCAAAATTTTCGGGAGGGGCTCCTCGGCATACATGTAACGGCTAGAAATTTCGGGTGGGGGATTAGCGACTCTAATTCTATGTCAAAAATGGCAAAAGCACCTAAAATAGCCAACAAAGCGCAAATTTTCGCCAAAAATGGGTAGGGTGGGTCAAAATTTTCTGACGTTGGAGGGAAGGTTTAGGGGGGACGTCCAACCCTGGGTGGGTGGGGAATTCCCTAAAGCCCTTCCTCTTACACGTATGGTTTTCGGCCATTTTTATGGGAAAGGGCATAAATGATTACGAATTTTCGGCCGAAAATCGCAAAAACGCACCTAAAAATGGACAATAAATTCAGGTTTTGCCAAAAATCAATTTCGGCTCGTGCATTTTTTGGAGCCATTTTTATACAATGTTAAAATACTTTTTTGGACAAAGTGATATTAATTATGTCGTTTTTCAGTATTTTTTTAGGAAATTTCAAGAAATTTTTCGGCGCTTCGCGCAAAATATCGCTAATATACTGTATTTAGATTGAAGCAGAGGCATTAAACACTCAAAAATCAATTTTTGTGTAATCTAGGCATCTTTATGCAGATTTAAATATCTTTTGTATCCACTTATACTGTTTTTAAAAATTTTATGCAAAACAAGTATATACTATTTAATAACTCAGCACATTTAGCCGTTCAAAGATAAACTTGACTAATTTATCCTGATGTTGCATTGAATTTCTAAGCACAGTAGTGCTTATTACAAGATTTAATTGGCATATTACAATATCTGTAATATTTCTGATTTTGTAGTACAAGTTGTTTTAGCTTTCTCAGTCAAGTTTTATGTGTAAATTTCATCAAAAGCTCATAAAAATTTCGGCGCTTTGCGCCGAATAATCTTATGAACTATATCCAGGCCGAATTATCACATTTAGGACCACGGTTTTTTGTATTCGGCAAAGATTTCTCATAATGTACAGAGACTTTTCAGGACTGTCTTTGTACATGCACAAAGATTTTTGGAGAGACAAAAACTGTAAAAAGGTGTAAAATTTCCGAAAATTTTCGGCGCATCAGTAATTGTCTGTCCTGTATATCTTTAAAATAGTAGAATTTGCATTTACAATGGAAAAAATGTCAAATATTCAGATACCCAGGAATTAGCTAAGATACGCTACCGAAGGTCGAAAACCCCTTTTTTACCACACTAAATCGCTACTGTACCATACTATAATAGTACACAAAAATCTGCATGTACAAAATGTTCAGACTTTTGGATACCATTTTTGTACATGTAAAAAGGTATCTTGCACAAAAAAACACTGTTTAGGACTGCATGCCGGTTGCAGATCACTCGCTGGCAGTGTGTAAAAATGTGTATGTTTAAAAATATATTTATATAAAATATCTACAAAAATTTGTTCGCTCATTCAAAGACACTACTTAATTTACTGGTCCCCCATTTTGGGATTTCACCCTTCCCTCAACTCTGGACCTTGGGAAACTATGATCGGAAAGTACAGTGCAGTTTCTGTCATATTACCTACCACACCAGAATTGGATGACTGAAAAAGCGTGTTTAAACATGCATTACTGAAAAGCGAGCACAACAATGGCTACAGTTCTGTCTTTACTTAGCTTATTTCGTTTGTTCGTTTATTTCTTTGACACTGTTTTCTTATTTATGTATAGTAATAAAAGTTTTTAAGTGCTTGTTCAGCCATATTTTTTAATATATTTTCCAAGTCTTCAACGGCAACTTGTTAAATTAAGTATGCTTTCATTCTGCTGACTTTATTCAATAAATCCTTCACACGTTAATCTACTATTATTGAAAATGACATTCGATAAAGTGTTCAATATTACGATTATTCTCTAGCTCTTGTGCATATAAAATATTCTAAGAGCACTATTTATGGGTATAGGTATATAAGCGTGACCCTCGGCATTACCCTCGGCCTCGGCCTCGGCCTCGGCCTCGGCCGAGGCAAGGATTTTGAGGCGCCTCGGCCTCGGCCGAGGCCGAGGGTCCAAAAAGTACCCTCGGTCCGATCACTGGTCCGGGTCCAAAATTTTAGACAACCTAAGGTCCGAGTCCGGGTCCAAAATTTTGATCGGATACCCGACCATTCGGGTCCGGGTACCCGGCACACCCCTACAACTGTATAAGAATTTTAGAGAATTTGCGATTTCTAATCATTAATCGGGAAAATATCAAATTTTCCATTAAAAATTGCAGAAAAGAAATGATTTTCACTAAATTTTAAATAATGAAAACCCAGCTTAAAAACTGCACGGAAATGGTAACAGAAAGTCTAAAAACGTATTTCTCCAGAAAACTTGGCGTTTACTGAACCACAAATTTCAGTAAATGCGGCACTCTACTGACATTGGGTCTCATTATAATACCTGACTGGTCCAAGAGCTTGGCATAATAACAGCACCGTTCCTCCAATGATATGATCTGACTGCGTAAACGTTTTAGTTCGGCTGCAAAAAATAATCATAATCCTCAATTAATTTATTCCCTTATTGTTCTCAGTATTACATTATAGTAACATTATTGAAATGATAGAAAATTAATAACACTTTGAAAAGGAGAAAGCAAGTGCAAAAAGAAAGGAGAAATAAAAAATTGACATATAAGCAAAAAAGAAAAAGTGAAGCGAAATGTTTAACAAATTCTGGTTGAACGGAAATAAATATCAAAAGTTTGAAAAATACGGTAAAATTTATGCGAAAGAGACAGAAATAAAGTAAAAACACGAAGGCCCACTTTCTTCTTCATCCGATAAATTAATCGATCGACTTTTGCAGCTTTGCACGAATTCTACCGCGGCGCGCAAGATTTTTGAGTACGAATCTTTCTGCAACATCGCACTCATTAAGCCGGTGAAGGCGAATTTATACACAAAATAATGAGCGCTTAAAGAAAATTTATTCCCGGAAGCAGCTTAGCTTCCAGCTCTTACTTTTATTTCACTTTTAATTAGGAACCGAACTATTTTTATATTTGTTTACCAATACGTTTCTGAAAATATAGATAAGCACGCCCGAAAAATTGGAATAAAACCTGGCTGCTGCACTAAATCCTTAAAATTCCAAATTTTTCCAAATAATTTTTAAATATTTCCGAATGAATTTTTGTCCGATACGAATTCATTCCTTGCATTAACAACATTCAAGGTAGGTTGTCTTGTATGAAGTAATAACGAGTTCTCGGTGAATGAGCTGATGCCATCATGAATTTAAACTTTTGTCACCAAAATCCTACAAAACTTTAACGGTTTATGCTTGATAAGCAATATTCACGTTTATCAGTAATGCACATGTACAATGGAACGAGCTAATTCAGTTAAGCAATTACAAAATATACAGGAAGAATGACAGTAAAAATCTAGAAAACAACCAGTACAAAACAGTTGCGGCAAAAAAAGCTCGAAAATGAATAGGAAAAATAGCAAAACAAAATGGTAAAAGAAACAAAAATTGCACAAATCAATCAATGTTAAAGCGACATTAAAAAGGATGACTTGTGCATTCTTAGGTAAAGGTTCATTATATCAGATGGCCCGAAAAAGGCTAAATCCCTTTACATCAAAACTTGGGTTAATACGGATACAGCTTTTAACTTGTTATATTTAATAGATAAAAAGTAATTCTAAAAAGTGCGGTTTTAATTCTAAAAGTCGGCCATCTGTTAATTTTCATGTGTCGCAGCAGTACCTCATTCTGATAGTTTAAACAACAGGATTTCTGCAATGTTTTTACATCGCTAAGTATAGGTACGTTAGTTAGGTATAATCTTTTTTGACAATGTCTTCAGTCAAAAAAATTATCAGCACACGATTTATATAAAATCCAGACTAGACAGCTTCCCAATAAGATGCCAAAAACCACAACGTATCGTCAAAAGGGTGAACAAATAGACAGCAGGGCGGAACAAGTTTTTCGCGTTTAAAATGGATTGGGGATAGCATGCAAACAAATCACCGTAGTGCATGAATTGCTGGCAGGTGACCAAAATGTTGCACACTTTCAAACAACTATCTGATGCGACTGGTTCAAAAATTCAATATTAATTTAAGCCGAAAATATCACGTGCGACATTGGGGTACAGCCTTTTTTAGCCATCCTATACATATGGACTGCCTTCCGAATTTTTATTTCAATTCAATTGTTTACATTATCTTATTTGATGCGTGAAAAAGGCACAAATGTTCACCACGCATAACTCCGCAATATCTTGTAGCTTTTAGTATTCCATATTTGCTTATGTTGAAACGTCCTTATGCTACTTGTTTCAGCTTTTTCCATTTTTTAGATAATATTTTATTTAATCTATTTTCCTAACACTTTCAAATTTATCGGGCTAAGCAATCGCTGAAGGGGCATATAAATTATATAAAATTCGATGGAAAAGTTGCACTTAGACATTCGAAAAAATACATTCAAAAGGGAGATTGTTGCAGAGCTTAAGATACAAGCATCTTGGTTTTTTTAAAATTATGATCAGACCTTATTGTTTTATAATCCGTTTAGTTACTGGCCAATTTTTAACGAGCTTTTCACCTCTTTGCAAACCATGTCAGCTGGTAGCAGCTTAGCCAATTGCTGAATTTGAACACCAATTCTAATTCTTCTAGCGCCTTCCAATTTAGCCTTCGGAATCGGACGATTCATGTTTACGGCGCATAATTTTTTACCCATGCACTATTGCATAATTACGGTGCAGCAACAAATAATACTTTGCAAATTAAGTTCGTGACTGCGAAAAAACCGTATGCCTGAACATAATACAAGTAGAAACGTAATCATCTCAGGAGTATAACAGAAAGAAAAAATAAGCAATAGCATATAACAAAGCAAGTTTCGATGATTCAGCTTCATCAGATAAAGCATAATGGACCTCGGAAAATTTAGCGAACCTGTCATGAAGCAGAGCAATGCACCACTGTTAATTTTGGAGATGATTTCCATTGGATTCTCACCGTATCTAAGGTATCCGGGTAGCTAAATTTGCAAACTAAAATTGATCCTTTGGTTCCTCCTTACGTTTTAAAACTACGAGTGGACAAATATGTATCTATTAAATTATAAAATAAAGAGATTGTTTTTCTGATATCGTGATAGTATTCCTTAATTATACGTTGATACACTGCCCACTGATGCCATATACGAGTATTCCGTACCGTACACAAGCAAACCTAGCCCCGTATCCTCTTTTATTCAAATTTTGTCAATTCTGATTAAATTGTCAAAAAGTGCCCTATAGCGAAACTCCGCCTTTGGTATGATTCCACCAAAAATGACAAAACAAAGGACTAATGAATAGTGACAAGTTTCTCATGACAAGACGTAAAAACTAGGTTTTTACCACTTACTTGTCAAAACTAGTAATTTTTGACAAGCTCTTGTCAAAATTAAGGACTTGTCCGACAAGTAATCCTTCGTAATATTATGAGCAAAGCCACTGTTTTTTTTTGTACGAGCCTAAACAGAGATCTCCGGAAAAGTCGTTGTGGGAGCGAAATTTTTTTGTACACTCAATATATAGATATACCATTAAATATACACATTTTTACATATGACTAGATTGTTATCCGTGATCCGCACACTTCATAAAAAGTGTTACTTTGTCCAAAATTCAGCTGGTTATACTGGCTCGGCGCGAAGCGCCGAAGTTTTTATTAGTCTTGAATTGAATTTACACATAAAATTTGACTCAGAAAGCAAAAATAACTTGTGTCACTCACACAATCAAGAATAACACAGCAATTGCAATGTGCTGACTGAATCTCATAATAGACACCAATTTGCTTACGAATTTAATGCAATATAAAGATACAAAAGTCAATTTTATCTTCAAATTGCAGAAAACAGTGCAAATTTGTTTGATAATTCTTTTTTCTGCATAAAATCTTTATAAAACAGTAGAGATAGATGTAAAAGACGCTAAAATCTGTACAAAGATGCTTTGGAGTGTTTGATGTCCGCGCTTGAATAAATAGAATTTAGTTATGATATTCAGCGCGAAGCGCCGAAGATTTTCTGAAATTTTGCTAAAAAATACTCAAAAAGGCGTTAAATTACTATTACATTGCCCCAAAAAGTCGTTATACTGCGTCACAGTACAATAATTTATCTAATTAAATTTCTTCATCTTCCTAGACGAAATCAGACAACTTCTCCCGAGTATGTCAAGTTAAACTTCGTTTGAATTCAGTTCATCAGATCATAAACTTTTGTCTTACTCATCTCATTACGACGTTCAATAAATATTACCGCTGATTACGAATGGCAGGTATAAATTGAAAAGTTTAATCATGCAATCACATAAAATAAAATTCGCGAGTTGATTTAAAACAGTGGGAGGAATTTCATGGATAAGCGCTGCGCTGATTATGGGATTTTTCCTCACATAAGATGAGTCCCGCATCATCGATGCTGTTGTTTTTTGTATCCAAAACGTATATTTTTTTGTATGAAAACAGCAAAATAACACTAGTCCAGACTAGGGATCGACCGGAGCTCCGGCTCCGGCCTCCGGCTCCTTCGGCCATTTTTTGGTCCTCCGGCCTCCGGCGGCCGGAGGTACAGAAAAGGGGCCGGAGGCCGGAGGTTTTTTGAACCGAATCATTCAATGCTTTAACGCTCTTCTTTTCTTTTGAAGCTTAGCACTCAGATTGTCTACTTTGTGAATTTGTACAAACACAGGTTTAATAAGTGAAGTTGTGAATGTGAACACTAATGTGGCATTGTGAATGCACCATTGGTGAGATATTATATGATATATTTTGCTTAATAATGAACGAGAATATTTCAGATTGCAAAGCGAGCCAAGTCCGCGTTAATTCAGCGCACAAATGGATATAAATCTCTTTCGAGTGACAGAATAACAAACTTGGTGCGACGTAGTCTGCTCACTTACTTTTTGAGCTATTACAGATCGTAGATATAAGTACATACAGACACATTGCTAAGCTCTTTATGCTATGTTTATTTGGGTACTTTTCGAGTATAAGTGCACCCAGACAATAAGGGCAAGCGAGAAAGTGGTGAGATTGGAGCTAAAAATATAAATATGCTATATAAATGATTTTTTCGATTACCCAACCGCCGCTGCCAGACCAGTCATTTGAGAACATGTGTAATAGGTGAGGAGAGAACTAGTAGAACGTTATTGCATGTTCGTCTTCTTGATTTTCGCATAGCTCGATGAAATAGGTACATTATGGAATGAATAATAAATTTCATACGTTATGTAGTTTGCGTTGAAAACCAACCTGATTCACTGATATATCTGCATTTCGCACGTTTATCAATTTTCGGAAGTGGCTTGACTAGCAACAGATCACAGAACTAATTTCTTTTCCATTTTAGAATGGCTAGATAATAAACATTCACTTCTACAGATCTTTTACTTATCCATGAGCGATGTATTTATACAAACCTATATACTGTACATCATATGAATTATATTTACGGCTTGTGAAAATTCTAGTTCACTGAAAATTCTAAGTTCACCTCCGGCCTCCGGCTCTGGCCGGAGCCGGAGTTGACGATGGCCGGAGCTCCGGCTCCGGCCCGGAGGAAAAAAATGGACCTCCGGTCGATCCCTAGTCCAGACAAATGACCAGCCTATAATTTCGACTTGTCCAAATTTTATGCTTTTGATGAGTAAATTTTGTACTTGTCATTTGGCGGGATAAGTTTTATTTCTCAAAAAAATTTTTTAATACATATCTGACTTCTGACAAGTCCTTGTCTGACAAGCTTTTGGTGGAAACCGAAAACCTGTCAGACAAGTATTTGTCAAAGTCGTCCGACTTGCCAAGGTCTGGTGTAATCGGGCCCTGAAAATGCTTTTTTCACCAATGACGACTTTTTTTGGCAAAAACTCAAGTTTTCAACCCGCGTCATATGGAAATAAAAGCGTACAATGGCGCCAAATCTACCGTAATCCATAATTTATAGAGTTTTAGGCTTTGTGATAAAATTAGGGATGTCGAGGGCAGACTTTTTAGGCGGGGTCGTGGCAAGATTTGTGTACACTGATGTATGCTGGCTGACCCTATAAGTGTATGTAAAATTAAAACCATTTATGGTACTTTTTACAATGGTACATAATCACATAAGTTTAGAAAAGGGATTGATTTCAGGTTCCTCACAGCATAAAGGCTTTAAATGAAAAGCTGTGAAAGTTAAAACCGGTTTGAAAAATATCAATGATGCTCGTGATACCTACTAAATCAGCCGAATTAAATGATAATTATAAGCACAAAATCTTGATTGCGCTACTTCTTCAGATTTTCGAAAGTTCATGACTGATTTCCAGGGAGGTCAAGAATCGCAACGTAATTTTCAAGTTCTTAATAGAATATGCACATTACTCAGGACCTAGCTCTCAATTAATGGTGTTAGTTTTTAGGAAAAACAGAAATTTTCTGTGAAGCTACGTGCTCGTCATTTCATTTATAGTAAGATTAATTTTTCCGCTGAAAAATCAAACACAGTAAGCATCTCATTTAGTACAAATTTTTATGTTAACCTAATCATTTTTGTTCCATTTCCATGTTAAAAGACTGAAGATTACGAAAATTCAAGTTTTCAGCAAAAACTCTTAATTTATTTACTGATTATATACAGTTGGCGCTCGCTATAGTGCACCCCATTATAGTCGACTTCATGCTTATAGTGGGCAGTGTGCCCCGGTCCCGGCCAAATTCAGTATATCACATGTATGAAAAAAACCCCGTTTTAGTGGACGCTCATTTTTATGTATAGTGGACGGCTCATGCGTCCCCGTCATACATTTTGTATGCAAAAATCGCTCGTTTTATAATATTTATGGCTGTTACTTTAAATATTACAGTTTATGTACCCAATAATGTAAAAAGTGCACGCAAATAGAAGCACATGAGAACATGGGAGTATTCAATGTTATACGTTCTATAAGATCTAATGCACGACACGTGGTTACTGGTATATACAAAAAAATAAAAATCAGGTGAAATTGAAGAGCTAAAAATTTGCGAAACTTGTCAAATAAATGCAAAAAAGAAAAGTGTATTGGTAAGTAAAGACAAGGCGTACAGGCAGTGCACTTGCATACGCCCCTTGAGAAATTCTTATAAATTACATACGCCCCTTAAGAAATTCTAATAAATTAAGCTTTTTGCAATTAACAATACATTGTGGCAATGTATTCCTTATTCTAGCCACCCTGTTAGCAAAATCGTTCTTTCTACAATCCAAATGAGATTTTCTAATATGCAACTTAATGTCGTTATTTGACCTAGTACCCCTGTTAGGTGCAGATTCGAAAATTCTGAAACAGAAAGCAACTGTCCTTTAATTATCCTAAAAGCAAAAGTAAGGTCAAAATAGATACGCCGTGTTTCGAGTCTTTCAAGATCTAACAAATTCAATCGTTCGCTATAAGAAAAATCCTGCTGTTGATGCCGCCAAAGTATTCGTTTTGTAAATTTACGTTGACGATTTTCAATTTGGTTGAGCTCTTTTACCAGGTAAGGATTCCAAACCACCGCGCTATACCTAGTATCGGTCTTACATAAACTTTAAATGCTTTCACCATCAAATCAATGTTTCTAGAAATAAAAGTTTTCTGTATCAAAGAAGCAACTCTGGAAGCTTTGGATGCAATATTCACACAATGAATGCTAGAGGACAGGTCACTACTAACAAAAACTCCTAAATCCTTGATAGAAACTTCTGCATCAGCTAAATCTTTTAAGAAAAGGTTATAGATGTTTTCAGGGTTGCCATATCCCAAATACAATGCACGGTTGCACATTTGTCATAACTTATTTGCAGTTGCCATTTTTCGGTCCACCCATGCAATGAATCTAGGTCTGCTTGTAAGGATCTGAAATCAAGTGAAAAATTACATATTTTTGAATCATCAGCAAACAGCACGATATTGCTATGCTTGATACTATCGACCAGGTCGTTAATGTAAACCAATAATAATGTAGGCCCTAGCACACAACCTTGGGGAACACCGCTAATTACCGAAATAGGGGCTGAAAGAAAACCATTTATTTTCACCTTTTGTGACCTACCCATCAAAAAAGCTTTGACCCAGTTGAGCTAAGTACCCAAGCAGTGATCGTACGGGGTCAGATTTTCACCCCCGATCGGGGTCGGGGTCGGGGATGAAAAACCCCGGTTTTCGGGGTCGGGGTCGGGGTTGAAGATTAACAATTAACATTGCATGATTACATACCAATTTTAAAAGGTTAAAAACGAAACCTGCATTTGTTTGATGAGCATTCTAATAAAGCTGGTTATGCTCAACATTTTATTTTCATTCCAAGTTCAAGCATGGTTTTAGCAATTTAGCATTACTTTCAATTTTAATCACTAATCGCTCTCGCTTTTTCGTATTCTTCCACAGTTTTCTCATAACGGTTTTCTATGGCGCACCGATTGTAGAGGAGCCAATGGCGCGAAGCGCCGAAAATTTTCGAAATTTTTACCGTTTTCATGTAGAATTTACGCCTTTTTATTGACAAACAGTTCGGAAATCATAAGTGGCGCTAAGCATCAAGAAATTCAGTCATATTTTACCGCCCTAAGACAATAATTGGCGGTGCTAAACGCAGGAAAATTTTGACGTTTTTACTCTTTAAACTCAATTTATACCGCTTAAATCATACAGAACAGATAAACTAATTGCGGCGCGAAGCGCCGAAAATTTTTGAAAATTCCTAATCCTTTTCTGTCCTCCTAAAAATCTCTTCCAACATGTAGAACGAAATTGTACGGCTGAAGGTCTGGGGTGGCGCGCTCAAGCGCCACCAGCGAGGTCCAGAGCAGAACCCCCGAAAATTTTGTAAAAAAGCACTCGAATTTTTAATAAGTAAACTTAAAACTTTCGCAAATTGGCAAAATCTCGGTTCTGAATTAAGTCCAAAAAAACTTAAAATTGATGAACACCTACAGTGCACAAAACTTCTGAGCTTAAATGCGGTTTTCGACCTCTGCTAAGTATGTAGCGCAGCAACGGGTCGCAACTAATAAGTCATTGAAAGATGTATCAATGAGAATTTTGTTCTTACCATTTTCAGGCCCATTTGTGGCCTTATTATTAACTAGTTCAGAAAACAGAAAATGCGCAAAAAACAAGAAAATTTGGCCTTTCCTTTCATTTAAAATAGAATTATGTGTCCTTGTGAAGAAAGATAAACAAAGCAGAGAATAGATAAATTGGTACGCAAACATTTTCGCACTTTTACTATTATGTTCAACAAGCATGTGCAGTTTCATTCAATGAACTAATAGTGCATTAAATCACTAAAGTGCTGCGAAGTGCTGGATTATTTTAACAGATTCAAGCTTTTAAATTCATTGGATCTGTTTAACAATAAATAATAATGACTCGGCGCGAAGCGCCGGAAAATTTTGACGTTTGTGCCTTTTTAAACTCAATGTTCTGGACACATTGCGCCAGAAAAATTAACATAATTTCTGAAAAATTCAGGGGGGCGCATGTCTCCATTCCCCCCGGCTACGCCTATGATTCCGCAGTAATTTCGGCGCACTTCATAATGGAAAATATGCGAACATGTATGTACGTCTTAACAACATGGCGACCAGGCGTACTTTTAATGAAAAATCGCGAGTGTCGAGTTTAACATATCAATTTTGCTGGTGAATGAATCGTCCTTGTTCCGAATTTATTTGCTATTTATACAATTCTTCTATGTACCAACAAATAAAATGTTATATTTCACCCCCGAAAAAAGGTTCAACCCCGACTCGAAAAATCATGCCCCCGGTCGGGGGTCGGGGTTTAGGCCGGGGTTTTTCGGGGTCGGGGTCGGGGTCCCCGTACGATCACTGTACCCAAGATATCTAAAGATTCTAATTTCAATATTAGTTTTGAATGAACAACAGAATCAAATGCCTTACAAAAATCAATATAAACCACGTCCATTGGAACATGATTGTCCAAAGTTTTTGTCCACATGTTTTTGCTTTTTAAAAGCTGAGATGTACAGGATTTGTTCTTCCGAAATCCAAATTGTTGCTGATTCATTAAATCACTCTTGTCAAAATAGTCCAGAATGGCGTTGATTATTGATTCCATAACTTTACACAAAACACAACATAGAGATATCGGCCTATAGTTTTCAACTGAGTGTGGATCGCCTTTTTAAAAAATTGGAATTACTTAAGCTTTTAACCACAAACATGGAAGCATACCAGAACGATATACCTCAAAAATAGTTGAAAGGGGGTTCAACTAAAGCAACTCGAATTTGACGGCCACTCCCGTTATAGTCAATAAAATTTTTTTTGATAATGAATAATCAGCAGCTCAAAATTGTCTAAATGAGAAATTCACTGGTTCACTGACGCAGGCTACAATCACGGATTTCATGAAGAAATAGTTTGTTGAATACTTATGTTTTCTTTTTGCCCTAATTATGTAGTACGTTGTCACAAGTAAATGTCATTGTATCAAACGTTTTCACGAGGTAAAAAAGTAGTTGTTCAAAAACCCCGTTATAATAAACGATCGTCTACAGTGGTCGATCGTTAAAGGTTCCCTGGCGTCCACTATAACGAGCGCTGACTGTACATTACAGTTCCTGGATTTTACACTCCTCGATTTTAAATTTCCTATTTGCAATTAGTCGTGTCTTATAAGTGAACTACTAAGCTATAAAAAATCGTGGATGTACGAATTTTAATCTTTTTTGCCAAAATTGTGGTCGATGCGATAAATATTCCTGACAGCACAAGCTTGATTTTCAGAAAATATCGTAAAATTGTGAATTACGAAACTAAATTTATTCATAATTTTAGTCAGGGCACCAAGAACTGCGATCGTAGCATGGAATCTCGTTTCCTTCTAAAGCCGATCATTTAATTAATTTAATACATTCTATCTGATCAGAGTTAACAGATCATCAAATTACAAATTTATAAGATATGACAGAATAGAATAAAAATTTGTAATAAACAAATCACAAATAATAATAGTAATATTATTAATAAATATAGATTTATTAATCACTCATTTAATAGCAAAGCGAGTACGCTGAATTTAAATTGCTTAAGTTGGGTCCAAATATACATTTGAGCTATAGAAACAATCCAACGATCAAATTTTTTATTCGAATTCGTCAGTATTCTGAAATATACCATTTCTTTGGTTCCTAACAATTTCCTAGACTAATATTGAAAGAAAATTTAAGAGTTTTACAATTAATTACAAATGCTTTAGCCCTGGCCCAGGGCAAGCCTTGCCCCGGCCCGGGTTATAAACCCGGCACAGGGGCCGGGAATAAGTCCGGCATCGGGGCCGGGGCTTAAAACTCCCTCGATAAAATTATCTCATTTTCACTGTCATTAATACGAAGAGCATGAGAGGCGAAAAACTAGTAGAAACACTGTTGGTCGCTAAGCTGAGAAATAAATCAATTTTATAGGTTCATTGGATAATTTTATAAAATATGTCAATAAAATGATGTTATAATAATAACAACCCAACCCAAAACTTGAGTGACCAATGCATGGGCAGCAGGCACGTAGCACTGGGGGAATGGGGATCCGAACCCCCTCAAAATTCAGAAAAAACCGGAAAAATAGGACTTTTTAAACGTTATTTTGTGCTATTTTTGGCCTTTTTGGACCCCGGACCCCCCAAAATTGGTGTTGGTCCCCCCAAAACAGGACGGCCAGCTACGTGCCTGATGGGCAACGCCTTAATTCAGGAGTATGTGGGTTACAGATGTCAAGATTTTTCAAGGTCGAAAAAGTGCTGACAAATTGATGTTAAGGGCAAAAAGGTGATCTTTCGACGTTTCTCATCGAGCTCTATGTAATGGCATCAGAAAATCGTGAAAACACGAAAAATTCGAAATTCCAATTCCTTGGTATCCTAGATTTGTGAGGGCTTTGGAATTCTAGGGGTTCATTGGATTTCGATAGGTCCACGCCTACGCCAGACCCCCGTGCCAAGCCAATGCGTGATACCTACGGTCCATCTTATTACAGTTAGCAGTGTAATGAAACTTACCTCTCATAACACACTGAGTAGTATATCTCCCGTGTGATATCACACCGTATTGTAACACAAAACTAGCTTATCACTTGGTGATACATGGATAGGTACACGATAACAATATTATTATTCTAGTAAAGCGATATATACATTATTTGCTATTGAAACTAGATAAACAATTTTTAAGCGGCAGCTGCAGATAAGACTGGCGCCAGGTTAGCGTCCCTTTATTTCAAAATAAGGCTCAACTTACACTCATCCACTACGATTACTGAAAAAATGTATCATTCGCGTAAAAAATAACTTTGGAAATAAGTGTTATTCACTCTAAGCTTTTCCAAAGCCCAGCAAACTGTAGTCCACGTGAACACCCCGTGTCTTGACTTAGTCACCAACTGTATAGCACAAAATAGAATTGTAGCTTATTACACTAATTGACCGTAGCCCCATGCATTAAAAAGTAGGATAGCCCCTAGTCGGTGTCCTAACTCGCTATCCGCCCACATCGCACTATATGCCGATTTATTATCTAGTCGACCATTATCCGTTCGAGCTGTGCCCCTGATTTTAGCAATTGTTTGATAAACATCGCTTTTGAAATAAAAGCCTACTGTAGCTTCTAACATTCGCATCACGCACACAATATTAGCCAGCTATTCGCAATTCAAGTTATACCTAGCCAACCCCAAGAAACCCACGTTTGACTACGGTAGTAGCTTACTGTAACTTCCTTTTAAACACTATGCATTCGCTACGCTAAACAACCGTTGAACGAATAGTACAGCCAAAGCGAACAACGTTTATAAGTATTTATTTCTGATCGACTAATTGTAACAAAAATGCATTCCTTTCATCTCTCAATCTCAATCTCTCCTGATTCGCGATTTTTCGTTCGTACGACGTTTCGGTTGCCTGCACGAAATGCCACCCAGGCAGATTATTTTGAAACGTCCACTTCCAATTCCTGGTCATATGAGCGTCCAAAAGTATCTGTTGAACTTGATCGTGATTCAGGCTCTTCGACCCACGCCCCCAACTTCAAAACAGAGAAGTCAAGAATAAATCAAAAAAAATAAAATGTAATTAATAATAATAATAATAATAATAATAATAATAATAAATAATAATAACTATAATAATAATAACAATAATAATGATAATAAGAATATTAATAATATTAACAATAACAATTTAAGAATAAATAATAATAATCTATCATCAATAAATAACTTAATAATGATCATATTATTATAAAAAATTTTTATTTCATATAAGGTCCATTCGTATATTTTCGAATATGAATCCCGAAAATTCCACATGTAAATTTTAACATACCATAATATGGTGCAGTAACGCTTTTGCGTGCTTGAAAGCGTGTTTTCGTACCTTTGTTGGTGTAGTTTCGCCAATTTATGGGCTTCCGGCGATACAAAAAATAAGCATTTCAAAGGAAAAGTTCATAATTTTGCATTTTTAAACGCACTCCTGTCATTTATAAATGCATAGATGTATGTAGAACAGACCTTTTCACAATTTTTGTCCTCCCAAAAGTATATGTATTACGTGTAAAAAGACGGACCCGAAAAGTTTTTGTAAATCGGTTAAGAAGAACCGCGCGGCTGAGGGAACCCTCGTACAAAATCGATCGTCCCCGCGTCGCCCAAAATTAGATATTTTTGATCCCGCAATCTTAATTTTTTGACAGCGAGCTATTTTTTAAATGTTCGAGCCGTTTTTAACCAAAAAGAGACAGTCATTCAACGCCAATTCAAACGGTTGACTGAACAAGAAGGCGTTTAATTCTGAGGGATTGGGGGCTGGGGATATAACCCCTACCTTCAGGGTCCAAGACTCGAGTCACTGTCAGGCGATTTTGAATTATCAAACATTTTCTGCATGGTTTTCGGGAACGAAAATAGCAAGGATGTCAAAATTTATATTTTGTTAACCCATGAAATGCCTGCAATGAGGTTAAAATGATCTGAAAAGCAGTGATCGTACGGGGTCAGATTTTCACCCCCGATCGAGGTCGGGGTCGATGAAAAACCCCGGTTTTCGGGGTCGGGGTCGGGGTTGAAGATTAACAATCAACATTGCATGATTACATACCAATTTGAAAACGATAAAAACAATACATTCACTTGTTAGTAGAGCACACTAATAAAGCTGGTTATGTTCAGCATTTTATTTTCATTCCAAGTTCAAACATGGTTTTAGCAATTTAGCATTACTTTCAATTTTAATCACTAATCGCTCTCGCTTTTTCGTATTCTTCCACCGTTTTTTCATAACGATTTCCTATGGCGCACTGATTGTAGAGGAGCCAATGGCGCGAAGCGCCGAAAATTTTCGAAATTTTTACCGTTTTCATGTAGAATGTACGCCTTTTTTATTGACAAACAGTTCGGAAATCATAAGTGGCGCAAAGCATCAAGAAATTCAGTCATATTTTACCGCCCTAAGACAGTAATCGGCGGTGCTAAGCGCAGGAAAATTTTGACGTTTTTACTATTTAAACTCAATTTATACCGCTTAAATCATACAGAACAGATAAACTAATGGCGGCGCGAAGCGCAAAAATTTTCAACATTCCTAATCCTTTTACCATTTCTGTTCTCCTAAAAATCTCTTTCAACATGTAGAACGAGATTGTACGGCTGGGGGTCTGGGGTGGCGCGCCCAAGCGCCCCAGCGAGGTCCAGAGCAGAACCCCGAAAATTTTGTAAAAAAGCACTCTAATTGTTAATTAGTAAAGTTAAAATTTCCGCAAATTGGCAAAATCTCGGTTCTGAATTAAGTCCAAAAACCTTAAAATTGATGAACACCTACACTGCACAAAACTTCTGGGCTGAAATGCGTTTTTCGACCTCTGCTAAGTATGTAGCGCAGCAACGGGTCGCAACGCAACCAATAAGTCATTAAAAGATGTATCATTTAGAATTTTGTTCTTCCCATTTTCAGGCCCATTTGTGGCCTTCTTATTAACTAAATCAGAAAACAGAAAATGCGCAAAAACACAAGAAAAATTGGCCTTTCCTTTCATTTAAAATAATAGAATTATGTGTCCTTATAAAGAAACATAAACAAAGCAGAGAATAGACAAATTGGTACGCAAACATTTTCGCACTTTTACTATTATGTTCAACAAGCATGTGCAGTTTCATTCAATGAACTAATAGTGCATTAAATCACTAAAGTGCTGCGAAGTGCTGGATTATTTTAACAGATTCAAGCTTTTAAATTCATTGGATCTGTATAACAATAAATAATAATGACTCGGCGCGAAGCGCCGGAAAATTTTGACGTTTGTGCCTTTTTAAACTTCAATGTTCTGGACACATTGCGCCAGAAAAATCAACATAATTTCTAAAAAATTCCGAAAGGGGCATGTGCCTCCATTCCCCCGGCTACGCCTGTGATTCCGCACTAATTTCGGCGCACTTCATAATGGAAAATATGTATGCGAACATGTATGTACGTCTTAACAACATGGCGACCAGGCGTACTTTTTATGAAATATCGCGAGTGTCGAGTTTAACATATTAATTTTGCTGATGAATGAATCGTCCTTGTTACGAATTTATTTGCTATTTATACAATTCTTCTATGTACCAACAAATAAAGTACTATATTTCAGCCCCGAAAAAGATTCAATCCCGACTCGAAAAATCATGCCCCCGGTTGGGGGTCGGGGTCGGGGTTTAGGCCGGGTTTTTCGGGGTCGGGGTCGGGGTCCCCGTACGATCACTGCTGAAAAGTAAACATTTTCGATGAATCCTTATGTTCTTCACTTACCAAAGTGACGAAACGAGTCAGAATTGAATAAAAAGTACTAAAAAATGCAGTTTTTCACATAGAAACACATTGTATAGGATATTTTAATCATTTTTCATATTTTACCTCCAAAAAAGGCTAGAACTCTAAATTTAGTGGTCCCAAATTCTGGCATTTCACCCTCTAAACTCCCGGCCTTGGGAAACTACGTTCTGAAGGATCCAGGAGTCGAAAACTTCCAGAGATCCAAAAAAGTGCAGCAACATTAATCGTAAGGCAAAACAAGCCATCTTTCAATGTTGCTGATCGAGCTCTATTTATTGTCATGAAGAATTGCAAAAAAACAAAAACATTGAGAAGATCTGAATCTATTTATTTGGTTATTACAATTTTTTGTTTAGTATTAATAATAATTATTTCATTAAATCATAACTCAGACTCTCATTTATCGGCTTATTTCGGGTGTAAAGTCGCATTGATTATCCGACGTACCGGTCAATGCTAGGTAGTTTACACGAGCTGATCGAATGTTTCGCTTTCATAGTGTAAAGTCGAATTAATTATCGGTTTTTTTGCGTGCAGGTGTGAAGTTATAAATTAACAACCCAGTAAACGAATCTATGAGCAATCGGATGACCGATCGAATTCGTCATTGCGACTTCGGAGTCAATTTAAACGGATCAACTTGACGTTTCTATTCATTGGTGTAAAACCGAATCGATTGTCGATTTATTTACACACTTAAGCAAAGTTAAAAATTAGTTACTCAATATGCGAGTCCGCGGGCGACCGAGTGGCCGATCAAACCCGTCATTTCGAATTTGGAATAACTTTACGCAGATTAATTGGACGTTGCGATTCATTAGTGTAAAGTCGAATTAATTATCGATTTACTCGCGCGCTAGTGTAAAGTTAAAAATGAATTACTCGATATACGAATCCGTACTTAATCGAGTAACCGATGAAAGCGACATTTTGAATTTAGACTCAGTCGGATAAACTGCACGATTGGATTCATTAGTGTAAAGTCAAATTAATTATCGATTTACTCGCGCGCAAGTGTAAAGTTAAAAATTAATTACTCGATATACGAATCCGTACTTAATCGAGTAAGCGATGAAAGCGACATTTTGAATTTAGAATCAGTTTAGACGGATCGACCGCACGATTCGATCATTAGTGTAAAGTCGAATCGCGCGCTAGTGTAAAGTTAAAAATTGATTACTCGATGTACAAATCGATGGGCAATCGCCTGGCTTCGATGCCGCGTCGCTTGGCTTCGCCCAACGTAAGGCCCTGCCGAACCGATCTACCGTCGCAAAAACCGCCGACGATGTAAACCCTGTCCTCGTCCACTTCGGTCAACAATTTGGGCGCGTCGGGGCTCAAATAAAGGAGCTGGTTTATCGGATACAAATCCGTGTACGATTTGTCGGTGTGCTCGAACGGGTCGTCGTCGAATCCCAACGGCAAAAAATACTCGTTCAGTATATCCTTATAAAACGTCGACTCGTAATCCATGCCTAACGCGACGTTTAATTCGATTATGTTGTTTAATTTGCCATTAATTTCGATTTAATTCAGGTCTAGCGAGCCCCATTATTCATTTTTATCCAATCCGAAACATACATTGGCACAGGGTCAATTCAAGGTCGTGCATGCACACGGTCAAAAGTTCTGGGAGGGGGGTAAACCGAGTTTCCTTGGGGGCTGGGGGTTGATGATTAATTTTTATGGCTAATAATGGCGCTAAAATGACGAGTTTATGTTGATTTATTTAAGATATTTTTGTTGTTCATTAGCCCCCCCCCTCCGTGAAAAAACGCGTAAAAATGCTTTAATTCGTTGTAGTTTACTCTTCTTGAATATACGTGATTAAGTTTGCATGAAAACAAATGATAATAAGAACGGTGGAATGACTTTTAATATCAAATATGGACAGAATAATGGACAAAAAGTGTCTGAATGAATGTATGGACGGAGTAGTATTCGAAAAATACTACAGACAGTGCTAGGCATCGTTTGGCGCTCTTTCATAATTTCAAGAATAGGTTTTGGTCGGCAAATGGCCCGATGGGGTTTATGCCTTTCAAAAGTTAAGGTAGGGCCATACCCCCCATACCCCCACCCATTGTGCATGTGTGATGCAGGGTCAAGTGCAGACATGTGACAGGGGGATGGGGGATCCGCCACCCAAAATTGGTCTTTCCCCCATCCCACTCAAAGTAAGAAAGTTTTTGACCCCCACCCCCCATTTTTGGAAAAACTTGCGATTTTTAGCCGTTTTTAGGTGTTTTTTGGCAGTTTTGGCCAAAAATTGAAGGTCATTGAATCCCCTCCTAAAAATGGCCAGGCAACCCCTCCCGAAATTTATAGCCCTTACATGTATGGTCAAGTGACTAGACCCTGGTGGCTGAACGACCCCGCAACTTCGCGAGGGAAATCAGACCAACCCCGCAAGTTTTAGTAAATAACGGAAATAAAGATCACGTTAGTAGCGAAAAATTCTCACCTATACGCAACGGAGTGTATGAAAAAAATTGCATTTTTGACGCTTACCCATCGGTTTTTAACCAGACAAGGCACTTTAGAAAGCTTCGGTTTTCACCCCCAAGAATTCCCATGCGTGCTCCTCTGGTCACGACCACACCTGGGCGTGGGGGTCGGGGGTATGCAACCCCCGCGGAACCGAGATACCCCCAGAATTCAACTTTTGAATTTTTTTTGCTTTTTTTCGCAATTTTTTGATGCCAATGGATAGTGCTCGATGAGAAACGTTGAAAATGGTGTTTTTTTCGCCATACCACCATTTCTAAGGCCATTTTTTGACCTTTTAAAATCTTGCACCCCCCAGAATTTATGGTCACGACCACCCCGCGGGTCTCTGGTCAGATTAGCCAGGGAGGGGTGAAATCCGGGATTCTATGTATATATATATATATATATATATATATATATATATATATATATATATATATATATATATATATATATATATATATATATATATATATATATATATATATATATATATATATACGACAGAAATCGCATTTATTAGGTAAATCAGGCCGAGTTTATGTGAAAATACACTATTTGGAAGGAAATTCATCCAACAGTATCTAATTTTTGGATAATTCAGGGGTAGGGGTAATACCCTCCTCACCCCTCTCCTATGCGCATGTATTATTTGTATAACCAATACAACCTTAACAACCAATCGAACCGTCTTACCTCCTAAAGAGAGGGTTGCGGGCAAGAAGTTGATTGGAACGGATCCAGATAATTATGTAAAGGTAGCTACCCTGGTGCCAAGTAAGATTTTGCCCTACCCCGTCACCTTTACGGGTCAATACTATTATTACAATTCCCGAAATAGTTTGTAAGAAATTAAATTACGAATTTAATTTTCATTAAATCAGTGCTTAAAATTCAGTAGGAATGGCAGGAACCTGTTTCCCCCACGAAAAATTTTTAAGCCCCCAGAATTCGCCATTTTTTTAAATTGTAGAAAGCGTCCTGATTTAGGAGTTTTTAGCGATGTTCTAGCGCTGAAGTGCAATTTTCTCCGGCGCTTCGCGACAAAGAGCCATTCCTGACTACATTTTATTGAACTTTATCGACTTTTTTATCATCTAGGAAGATTATTCATCTTATTATCTTTTCAGCGTATCCATCATTTTTGAGCCCAAAAATAGCAATTGAAGAAAAAGTTTTGGTTTCATCCCCGCAGAAATTCTAAGGTACACTTGCTTCGTATGGATGCTTCCGCCAATTCAAACCCCTCGATATTACGACACTTCTACAAATCTGAGAAATTTCCGACTTATTTTTTAGTTTTAGAGTCACTGGACAATTTTTAGGCGATTAGGTCGGCAATGCCCGCAATTTTCGGATAAGCTCCAAAAAATGCCTACTTTCGATTAAAAACTAATTCTTAAAACAACGAATTTTCGGTCCATACTCAAAAAGAGTCAAAAATTTTTTTAAATACATTTAAAGTAAATTATTCATAAATGAATCAATAGTATCAAATCAAAGAGAGAACCGAGGAGAGTAAAATTGACTTATGTTAAGTGTATGATAAGTTAAGATAAAGTGAAGGTAAGGCTAAGATTATGTAAGTTAAGGTTAAGGTTAAGTTTATTTTTAAAGATAAAGCCACCGGATGATAATTCGAATGGATTTCATAAAGACATAAATATGTGTGTATTCGCTCCGGAGTTTTCTTTCTCAATTTCCTAATTCTCCCAAGGGGCAGATTTAGTGCGGCGGGGGGGGGGGTTGGGGGCAGCCGCCCCTCGTTGGCCCAAAATAGTGCGCAGAATTAAGGATTTTTGAGCGATTTTTAGCGATTTTCGGGTTAAAACGGCTAATTTTTCCGCCCAAGTAAGGGTTCCGCCCCCCTTAGGATTACCGCCCCCCCCCCCCCTTAGGAGGTACCGCCCCCCCTAAGAAAAATCCTGGAACCGCCACTGATTCTTTCCGTCTTTGAGTTTCCAGCGGGTTTCCCCAGCTCATCTGTCTCAATTCTGCTTGTGGGAAGACGATCGATTTGAGGAATGGGATAAACTCCAAGACATATGATAGACTAAAGCATACATGATCTTGGAAGGGGGTTTGGGGTAAGACCGCCCCCAAAAAATTTTCATCCCCCTCGCAGAATTATTGATTTCTCGAAAGCTGCCCTAAATTTTCTAAAAATTCGTAGAAAAAGCGTTTTTTGAGCGTTTTTAGCTATCTACATATCTGCTCAGACGTGCCAAACTTTGGGCGGCTTCGCGCCATTAATTCATGTTCTGACTATATGTATTTTGTTCAGTTCGACTTTTTTGATTTTTTTCAAATTTTTTTAAATGTTTTTATGCTCTAGGAAGATAAAGCATCGTCAGAAACGCTGAAAACAGACGTTTCTAACGCGTATTTACCATTTTTAGGCCCAAAAAAGGAACTTTATAATTTCAGCCCCCAGAATTCCCATGCTGTGCATGTATGGACTGAAGTAAGTTGGCAAGTTTAGTTTAGGTTTATTATTTTTATTTAGGTTCTTTAAATTTTTTCTTTTTCAATTTAAGCTGACCAGTGAATATCATCCTGCAGGGTGATCTATGCTCGAGATTTCGATTCCATGCAGAACGCAAAAAAAACGCCGTCCTTTTTTGCAGAAGGTAATCTAAATGACGTATTAGACTCATATCGTACAGCACGGTCAGCTTTGATATTGGATAGTGAGAGGCATATCTGGCGTAGCCCCACCTATAATGAAGCGGAAAAGTGTAAAGTAAAGTGTAAAGTGATATTACGGTTTATATGGGGTAGTCCGACCTATTATGAACGAGAAAGTGTAAAAAAGTGTATAAAGTGTAATTATGGCTTATCTGGCGCGGCCTAATCCATTGTGAATCAAAAAGTGTGAAGTAAAGTGTGATTACGACTTACCTGTCGTAAACTGATCTATTATGTGTAGAGCAAAAAGGTAAAAGCAAAAGGCAAAGTGTGATTGGTTTACTGTAGCTATATTTAAAGCCGCTATTTCATCTTATTCGCTGAGACATATACAGTTTTTTGCACAAAATTCGGAGTCGCTTGTTGAAACATTTTTGCTGAATACCAGACCCACAACGCATGGGGATTCTGAAAGGCGAAAAAAGTTTTTTTCGCGGACTAAAAAACCGTGGATACGCTTCAGCAAACATCATTTTAGGTGTTTCTGACGATGCTCTACCATTCTATAAGGTAAAAACAGAAAAACTCGTACAAGTAAGAAAAAATTTGAAAAACATGAAACAGTGATCGTACGGGGTCAGATTTTCACCCCCGATCGGGGTCGGGGTCGGGGATAAAAAACCCCGGTTTTCGGGGTCGGGGTCGGGGTTGAAGATTAATAATTAACATTGCATGATTACATACCAATTTGAAAAGGATAAAAACGATACATTCACTTGTTTGTAGAGCATACTAATAAAGCTGGTTATGTTCAACACTTTATTTTCATTCCAAGTTCAAACATGGTTTTAGCAATTTAGCATTACTTTCAATTTTAATCACTAATCGCTCTCGCTTTTTCGTATTCTTCCACAGTTTCTTCATAACAGTTTTCTATGGCGCACTGATTGTAGAGGAGCAAATGGCGCGAAGCGCCGAAAATTTTCGAAATTTTTACCGTTTTCATGTAGAATTTACGCCTTTTTATTGACAAACAGTCCGGAAATCATTAGTGGCGCAAAGCATCAAGAAATTCAGTCATATTTTACCGCTCTGAGACAATAATCGGCGGTGCTAAGCGAAGGAAAATTTCGACGTTTTTACTCTTTAAATTCAATTTATACCGCTTAAATCATACAGAACAGATAAACTAATTGCGGCGCGAAGAGCCGAAAATTTTTAAAAATTCCCAATCCTTTTACCTTTTCTGTCTTCCTAAAAATCTCTTTCAACGAGTAGAACGAGATCGTACGGCTGGGGGTCTGGGGTGGTGCGCTCAAGCGCCCCAGCGAGATCCAGATCAGAACCCCCGAAAATTTTGTAAAAAAGCACTCTAAATTTTAATTAGTAAAGTTAAAATTTTCGCAAATTGGCAAAATCTCGGTTCTGAATTAAGTCCAAAAAACTTAAAATTGATGAACACCTACAGTGCACAAAACTTTTGAGCTTAAATGCGGTTTTCGACCTCTGCTAAGTATGTAGCGCAGCAACGGGTCGCAACCAATAAGTCATTGAAAGATGTATCAATGAGAATTTTGTTCTTACCATTTTCGGGCCCATTTGTGGCCTTCTTATTAACTAGTTCAGAAAACAGAAAATGCGCAAAAACACAAGAAAATTTGGCCTTTCCTTTCATTTAAAATAGAATTATGTGTCCTTGTAAAGAAAGATAAACAAAGCAAAGAATAGATAAATTGATACGCAAACATTTTCGAACTTTTACTATTATGTTCAACAAGCATGTGCAGTTTCATTCAATGAACTAATAGTGCATTAAATCACTAAAGTGCTGCGAAGTGCTGGATTATTTTAACAGATTCAAGCTTTTAAATTCATTGAATCTGTATAACAATAAATAATAATGACTCGGCGCGAAGCGCGGAAAATTTGACGTTTGTGCCTTTTTAAACTCAATGTTCTGGACACATTGCGCCAACATAATTTCTGAAAAATTCCGGGGGGCATGTGCCTCCATTCCCCCCGCTACGCCTGTGATTCCGTAGTAATTTCGGTGCACTTCATGATGGAAAATATGCGAACATGTATGTACGTCTTAACAACATGGCGACCAGGCGTACTTTTTATGAAATATCGCGAGTGTCGACTTTAACATATTAATTTTGCTGGTGAATGAATCGTCCTTGTTCCGAATTTATTTGCTATCTATACAATTCTTCTATGTACCAACAAATAAAATGTTATATTTCACCCCCGAAAAAGGTTCAACCCCGACTCGAAAAATCATGCCCCCGGTCGGGGGTCGGGGTCGGGGTTTAGGCCGGGGTTTTTTCGGGGTCGGGGTCGGGGTCCCCGTACGATCACTGACATGAAAACATTTAGTCACAAAAGTCAGTATGTGACGCGAGGCACAGAAATTTTGACGCTTTCGAGGTGGTTGAATTTGATGAAAACAATAACAGTAAAGGCAATGGAATGACCTCTAGCATCAAATTTACACAGAATAACAAGAAAAAAATGACTGGATGAATGAATTGAACTGTCCACTGCTCGAGAAATAAGTGTCTATTCTATCTCAATTATACTGTGAAGCAGTTTAAACCTTTCAGCTAAACATTAAGGGTTTTTTTCAATTTTTTCTTGCAGCATGAATTCTCGTGATATCAATATCTAAATCAGTAAAGGCATTTTAATGATAATAAAGTAGTAAGAAATATTATATATTATATATAAATATTATATCACACTAGTAAGAAACAACTTTTTAGTTTTCATAACAACTTCTGGTCAATTAAAATTACAAGAATATACAATTTTTTTACGAAATAACAACCCTGCTTTCAGATTGAGTTAAAACTAAAAACTAAAAAGTCCGAAACGCTACTGATATACATAACATACTGTGTGATAAGAATTCCTTACCTGAATATGTATACTTCTAAAACGTTGAAGCAATCTTCAAAAAACGGCAGAACGCTAAATATGCATAAATTTAGCACTAATGCAGAAAGTTTCTTATGACTGAAAAATAGAGAAGTTATTCCCTCCATGTATTTAAGCTGAAATATCTCGAAATAATACTATGATAAGCAAAAATTGTTTTATACTATCCTTTCAGTCATACATGTAACGGCTCGAAATTTTGCTTGGGGGTCCCCGGTCATTGAGGGGAGGGGGGTGAATACATCTAATGGTTTAATACATCAAATTTTTAACGAAAAACACGTAAAAATAGCCAAAATACAACTTTTTCCAAAAAAACGGAGGGGAGTCGAGAGTTTTCTGACTTTGGAGGGATGGGGACGTCCGACATCGAATGGGGGATCCTCCCCAGACCCTCCCCTGTTAGACGTACGCTTCCAGTGCTTATATAAACATTAAAAATCTACTTCTATACACTCCCCTATTTATACATAAAATGCTACCATGCTCTTAAACAGATCTCAAAGTCTACTAAAAGACAGCCAAAAAGCGTTTTTAGCACACTTTTGAGCTTCTAAACTCAAAATCGCCGGATTTCTTATTTTCTAACTTTTTTCTTATCTTAAAAGCCCATACTTGACTTAAAAATAGCGAGTATGTCAAGAATTTTCGGCGCTTCGCGCCGATTTATTATTTTCTGCATTCGTTTTCGTTGCAGAACCGCAAAATTAGATGCAAAAGAAAAGATTTCGGAGTCAAGCTTTAACTTCGACTAGTACATTTCTGTTTTGTTCACGCATAAAATGTCTAGAATAAAATCATATTGATCTAAAAAGTCAAAATTTTCTATAAATTTTTTGATTTTCCACTAATAAAAGTGACGAAACGAGATAGAATAGGATGAAGAGTACTAAAAAATGCATTTTTTCACATTAAAAAATTAAAATATACGATATTTTTATCATTTTTCGTATTTGACCAACAAAAAAGGCTCGAATTCTAAGTTTACTGGTTCCGAACTTCGGGATTTTACCCCTCCCCCTTTCGACTGAGCTTTCAAGCTTAGGAAGCTATGCAAAGTACACAGTAGCCTGGTCTATGCAAAGTGCACAGTAGCCTAAGCCACAGCCTAAGCCTAAACCTAAGCCTAAGCTTAAGCCTAAGCCCGGTTGTCAGCTACTTTTAGACCTCCCACCGCGAGGATCCGGGGCGGATCTCCCAAAATTTGGCTGCTGCCTACGTTCAATCGTACCGTTTTATACTCTGGCTTTCTATCCGTTGAAACACACAATTGCCCCCAAAGCCATAGTAAATGTGCGGATGATTTTTGATCCGGTCAATTTTTTCCTTCTGAGTTGGCGCATTGCGTCGTAATTCGGCTTTGGCTTCTTTCAAGGCCAAATATCGCCTGATTCTCGCGCCCTCCTTTTGCAAGTATCTCAAACGATGGAGGGGCGTTGGTATGGCCAACAATTCGCTCAGAATGCTGTCCGTGAGAGATTCTGGCAAAAAATCAACAAATTTGCTCAAAAATATAAGGATAAATTTGAAAATTGTAAAAACGTGTATGTAAAGGACTTTTCAGCTCCCGCCTCGCTCAAAACCTTTTTCGCGCCTTCCCCCAGAATTTGGGATTTAAATTTTGATGCACTAGTTTCGGCCAAAAACTGGAGCAATCTAACTCCCCCTAAAAGGTCGGGAACCCTTACATATAATTTTGTGATCGCAACATTCATTGAAAGTTCCAAAGAACGATACGCGTCAAAAACTCCTTAAACATTTCTGATGCTACTCTTATACAATGGCCGAGAAAAATTTTTTGAAAAAAATTCCAATAATTTTTCACATCATTTCATAATCATATACACTAAATCTGTCGTTCAAACTGTATGCGTAATTGTTTTACAATCATTCAAATCTTGAATAACTTTTCAACTTAGTTTTTTTACTGAGACTTTGTTTTTTTACTCAATCTTAGTGTTTCGCAAACAGAAACCACAGAGAAAATGGATAATCCAGTGCGGAGCGGTCGAAAAATTTGACATGTTCTCCATGTCTAAGTTAGCTTTCAGCGGTTTTGAGCGGTTTAGAAGGCTAAAAGTGTACATAAACAATAAATCCAGCGAAAAGTGCAGGAAAAATATACACGTTTTTATGCTGTCGTGCTGAATTTCGCACCTTTTCGAAAGATAAGAATTGCAATAAATTTGAACCCGCTGAAAATTTCATCTCGAAAAAAGATTTTAAAATGTAGTGAATAATTATTTTAATTGAATTAATGGCGCGAAGCGCCGAAAATTCGAGCATTTTTACGCTGGAAACATCAAAAACCTATGTAGTTTCATAGCTAGAAATTCTGAAAAAAATTTCAGGAGGGATTCCCGTAGATACGGGCCTAATTATGTAGCATACATTATAGCAGTTTTTTAGCACGGGCCCCTTTGCACCGTGCAAAAAACAACCCAAAATCCTTTTGCACGACCAAAAATTTTTTGTACAATATGTACACTATATTAACTGCAATGTCTTCCGCACCATGTTTACATTTAGAAATCGCTATATACCAACTCTACGGGCACAAATGTATTGCATTTTTTATTATTTCTCATACAATTTAATGCCAAAATTATAAAAACTTTAGTTTCTCAGTCGTTTCCATGGCATGCATAGCTCTTGCCTATTTTCTATTTAGGTCATTAAGTTTAAAAAAACAACAGTTTGTAACTTTATGAGCGAGTCTTACATTAAAAATTGCACTATTTCTGATTTTCCTAATTCGATCAAAAGATCTGATTAATGTAAATGGCACGATTTTTAACAACATGGAGGTACTGCTGCTGTATATAATAACCTCATTGATAGTTGTTGAGCGTGTTTTACTTGCTTATTTACTGCATAAACATCAAAAAGTATGAAAAATAAGAAACAGGAAATAGAATGCCAAATTTTTTTAGCATTTCATCCATAAAAAATGGTTTTGATGCATTTTTGTCGGTATTCACCAAATCCTTGTTGACGAAAAAGTAATTTCACTATTAAGTGTTTAAGAGCTATTGTGCCTTTCCACAAGAGGGAACTAGTGTGGAAGCGACATCCAAAGTTTAAAGAATTTCGAAAGAAGTAAAAAGCTAAACCAAATCTGTTTTGTCGTTCTATTTTTAACGCATTTTCTTTTTCACAGTTTGTTTTTTGTCAAAGCAAATAAAACATTATTTAGTAAAGAAATGTGCAATGTGGAACAAGCATGTCAGTCATAAATATAAAGGGGCTCAAAATTTATGGAGGGGGTCCCCGGCCATTTTTAGGGGGAGGGTAAATGATCTCCAATTTTTGGCCACAAACAGCCGAAAAACACCTAAAAACAACCCAAAATCGCAAACATTTTAGGGAATTTTACACCATTTTACAGTTTTTGGCTTCCTGAAAATCTTTATGCATGTATAAAGATGGTCCCAAAAAGTCTTTGCAAATCGGGAAAAATCTTTGCCGATTATTAAAAAAAACATGGCGTGGGGTCAAAAATTTTCTGACTTTGGCAAGGGGCGTCCGACCTTGGGTGGGGGATCCCCTAAACCCCCTGCTACATGTATCATGTCAGTACATAAGTGATTAACGACACGAAAAATTCATTATGGTATAGTCGCCAAGTCATACATGCACATAGGGGGTGAAGGGAGGTATTACTCCCTATGGTCAGCCGGACAGGTACTGTCCGGCGATTTTGAAGTGATGGGCCGTTTTTACTGTTTTTGACCTCAAAAATAATGCAAAAAACGTTTTTCGTATCAGTTTTGAGGTCAAAAACAGTAAAAAAGTCGAAAATTTTTCTGGCGTTTCGCGCCATATTACCACTTGTAAGTAATTTTTACACAAAAAGCGCCCAAAATTGATATATTTTCGCAAACGTGATATAATACAGTCAAAATTAACTAGAAATGCTCTTAAAATTCGAGATTACCACGAAAAAACGTTTTATAGGCTATTTTGATCATTTTTATCGTTAAAACAGCAAAAAAATCGTGAAGATTAAATTAACTGTTTTTGATTTTTGGGATTTAACCCCCATCCTGCCGACCCGGACCTTGTGCACCTATGAGCCAAGTGGAAGAAAATATATCTTTACATTACTGGGCGCTAAGCGCAGAAATTTTTGGATATTTAATCACTAAAAGTCATTTGTCTTTGCACCTTGCAAAAATTGCCGCAATATGTATTTTTCTTTGCAGAGGATCAGAAAAATTTCCGCATTATAGCGCTTTATTATATTTTTATATTTTTATATTGAGTATTTTATTTTTCTACATTTTTTCGAAAAACAAAAACCTCTGGGAGTGTGGGGGAAGGTGAAATACTTTTTGCAAAGGGGGCTTTCATATTATTAAACCAACTGACCAATGAGCGAACTAACCTGGCATATGAGCATCTACATGCTTCCACGTGTGATACTCGAATTTTATACGCTGCAGCTTAGCATATTCACTAGGAGTGAGCAGCTTGTTGAGCAACATATACTCATTCTCAGTTGCGGGACGATTGTCGCTGAATTGATTTTTCTCAAGCAGTACCTCTCTGTGAGAGCGATTTTTTGCCTGCTCTTCCGTTGGCTCCTGTCCTCCTAGCTTCACTGGCAGCCGCAGCGGGGTTAGAAAGGCTGCCAGTTGCAAAATTACGACTACTTTTGCTGATAAGGCAATCATAGAACGGTTTCGACGAATTGCATAATCGAAGTAACGACCGATGCATCATTTTACTACGTTTATTTACAGAGAATAACGAGGGTGAATAACCTAGAATGGTAAGATTTTTGTAGATTGTGAAAGAGTATGGCTAGAGGAAACTAGTAAGGGTCAACAAACGCAGTACTAGCAGACGGAGCGCATTACTCGTCTTCATAGTACTAACTAGCTTGCATATTTTGGGACAAGTTTCACTCGTCCGTGAAAAATCTTCAAGCCCCTCCTCCCCGAGAATTATTAATTTGAAAAAAAAATTGCAGATAAAGTCGGTTTTAAGTGTCTCTTTTGTGATCTTTCAATTCGAAAGTGTCGATTTTTTCGTCATCCCATTACTTGGGTTTATTTCGAACGCTGGCGTTAACATTTTGGTCAGTCATGAAGGCCATTGGTGTAGCTGGTTCACATATGTATTAAGATAGCCACATTATAAGTACGTATACAGCAAGTAGTATCCAGTGAAAACTGTCAATGACGGGTTTTAATTCAGTCATGTCGAAAACAAATAAGGCGGTGCTCTGATTGATTCTGTAGATTAATAATGAAAATGTTGGATGCCAGTGGTTTGAAACAAGCGTAAGTAATGAGATGCGATGCGACTCGCTTTCGCTCGCTCCATTCAATCGAAATTTATTCTTCATCAATGAAATTGAAAAAACAAACAAAATGTTACATAAGAAATATTATCAATTGAACAAAGAGTGTCAGAAAAATACATACATAAAAAGTGAACAAAAACAAATTACTTATGAATGATGCATTACAGAGAAGACATTCAATTGCACAAGAAAATATCTTTAAAAATACGCATTAATTATCAAACTACACTCGATGATTATGTTAAAGTATAATTTATAATAGTACAATTGCTTAAATAATATTTACGATATCTATTATGTCAAACAAAATTTGATAGACGCGGACGCGTAAATCAAAGTGAAGCCGCCGAAGTTCTAAGCGTTCAAGACTCAATTCTTCAATCTGAAATCGTAAGATGACGTTTTATCACTAAATAACCGTTTGGTAAACCTTCGTTGTACATTTTCGACTGAATTAAGGTCCTTAATGAGATAGGGGTTCCAAACTACAGTACTATATTCAAGAATAGGTCTGACATAAGTTTTGAAAGCCTTGATCAGCATGGCTTTATTTCTTGAAATAAAAGTCCGAAAAATCAGGTTCAATATTCTCATCGATTTTTTTACTATATACAATTCACAGTGTACTTACTCTAGATTGTCAAATTTGTAGATATCAAAATACCAAGGTTCTTCATCTCAGTCACACCTTTTGGTATCTGAAAATCATCGATTTTGTAACAAAACTCTACGTTCAGTCCTACTCAATGAGATCTCCAGCTGCCAGTTATCAGCCCAACCTTTGACATATGTCAAATCATTTTGCAAATCAATAAAGTTCAGAGCAAAATCTTAGCATCATCAGCAAAAAGCTAGATAGAGCTAGTAATTTGGCGGTCACACAAATCATTTATGTAAAGCAAAACATTGTAAGACCTAAAACACTGCCTTGGGTACCCCACTCAAAAACCGGAAGTGAATCGGAGAAAGAATCTCCCACTTTAACTGTTTGCGATCTCCCGCTCAATAAAGCTTCCAACCAGTTCAAGCAAAGACCATCAATGTCATATGCGCCAACTTCCAATAGAAGTTTCTTATGTGATACTGTATCAAAAGCTTTACAAAAATCGATGTAAATTACATTAACAGGCAATTTTTCATCCAGGCTTTTCGACCATTCATTTTTACACTTTAAGAGCTATAAAGCACATGATCTATTTTTCCTGAATTCAAACTGGCAATCACTAAGTAAACTATACTTATTGAGATGGGTCATCTTATTTTCATTAACTATTGACTCCATTATTTTTGCATGGGACGCAGCAGAGGGCAGCACCAAAGCTTCTGGGGAGGACAGGATTTTTTCAAAGGTAAAAAATGGTCTTAAAAATGGTGAGTATGGCAAAAACACCATTTTTTAACGTTTCTCATCGAGCCCTATCCATTGGCATCTGAAAATTATGAAAAAAATTTCAAAAATTGAATGCTGGGGGTATTTTTGGTTTCTGGGGGTTGCATACCCCCCAACCCCAGGTATGACATGTCATCTTTTTTGTGTATAGGCACTGCAATGGCTTTGCTCCAGAGATTTGGCAGGCTTCTTGTCCTAAAAGTTGTGTCTAGCAGCGGTTGTGCCAAAAATAATTTTAGCTTCTCAACAAAAAAGGCGCATAGCCCATCGGGGCCAATTGACAGTGATGGCTTGAGACGGTTTAAAGCACCTTGAACAGAAGAAAGATCAAATTTAACAGTAAAATTTTCCTTGCATCTAATTCTACTAGGAAAATATGGCAAGGCATTATCATCATAGGTAGGCGCCACCAAAGTTCTGGGGGTGGGTGCAAAGATTTTTCAAGTCAAAAAATGGCCTTTAAAATTTTGGTATGGCGGAAAAAACCATTTTTCAACCTTTCTCGTTGAGCACTATTCAATGGCATTCGAAAATTGCGAAAAAAACAAATAAAATTTCAAAAATCGAATTCTGGGGTTATTTTGGTTTCTGGGGAGAGGGTGCATACCCCCAAACCCCCAACGCCCAGGTATGATTGTCATCATGCACAAAAGTTTATGCAAAACGTTTGTTCAAAATGTCAGCTTTGTCATCGACTTCAACAATAAGATCACTATCAAGGTTTCAAAGTAACGTTATTTTCTTTTCACTGCTTAGACGCTTATTAACAAAAGAGTAAAAATTATCTGAGTTATTTGATTTCATCAAATTACTCTCTTCATCAGTAAAAAGTTGCTTAGCTACTATTTTAATCTCTTTGCTTAAGGTTCTGCACTTTTCTAAGACTTCAGCTAGGCATGATCAATTTTGTACTTCCTCCAAAGTCTCCGCTTACGGCCTTGCAACTTGTAAGTAATCGTAGGCAGAACTTTTCTACGAGCTTCAGCTCTTTTTGGGACAAATTCCGAATTAACAAAATCTATTACAGACAAAAAACTTACGTGAAAATCATTAACGGTTATGCAAGAAGAAAAACAACCTCCCATTGAACAGATGCTAAACAAGACTCTAAGGCTTCAAAGTTAGTTTTTCGAAAATCTGGCATAAAAGTGCAAGATTTATTTTCATTTTCGGCTGCTAAAGCAAAAGGAATTATTTCATGATCACTGTTATAAAAAGGTTCAATTACGTTTACATTATACACTAAATTATGAGCAGTGCACAAAACAACATCCATAAAATTGTTCACATCCCATGCAAAATTATGGAGTCACTCGTCGCGATCCCATCATTCAGGCTTATTTTAAATACTGGCACCAGTGTTTAAAACAAGTAATAATAATTAATAATAATCGTTTCAAAATACACCAATCTTTTAAAATAAAATTTTTAAAGTCGTATCATATTTGCTTATGTATGATGTATATAAATTATTAGTCAAAAATCTTGTCTTTCGATGACAGATTTTTTTGTGCTTAATCAAAATACTACTCGCTGCACAAATCGTTTCAAGCTAGTTGTTCCTCTTGTCCGTTCTGATTTACAAAAATTTGACTTTTTCTATAAGTATATCTCTGTTTGGAATCACCTACCTGATTTTGTAGTCTCTTCCCTTAACTTAAATATATTCAAATCTAGATTAATTGATGTCGACTTATCCAAATTTATTAGAGGGCGGGCTTAAATCGTCATTTTCATTACTCCCTCGTCGCCTTTTGCTGTACGCTTTTATTCTTTTGACCGTACGTTTTATTATTTTTTTACATCCTTCGTAATTGTCGCGTTTCAGACTTCAATAATGAATTATTTCATTCATTTATTCTTCATTCATTCATTCATTCACATTTTAGTCATTCCGCTGATACTCAAGCCTAAGTCTAATCAGCTGGTAAATCAATGCAAAAATTACGAATAACCTGGCATTCTCTATCAAAACGAAATAAACCAGCGTTAGTTGATTGCTTATGGTTCTGGACTTTGGAGCAAGAGGTCCACGTTTGGAAGCCAACTGCCAGCAAGCTCTCGCTTCCTCAAATGCTACCGATTGCACACATACGCCCTAATAATATAACTATGTTAATACATATGTGAACCAGCCACACGAATGCCCAGTGCCCACTCAAGTTAGCTGTCCAAATATATTTTCGCCCAAGGAATAGATTAATTGACGTTAGATTAGCAGCTTACCCACTATAAGTTTTAATGACTTGTACTCTTTATTATCGGAATGACTGCAAAATAAGGCAATCGATCGGCGCACGGCTGCGCACCACCGTTTTTTTATTCCACTTTTTGGTCTATTTGTCAACCAAAATTTTGGGAAATGGAAAAATTTTCGGGCTTGGTTGGCATTTGTAGAAAATTTTTGTAATGTTAAAAATGCGTCTTAGAGAGTTAAAACTTCAAAATTTTTCGGCGCTTCGCGCCGAATTGATTTAATTCTTACTTATTATGAATCCTTAAGCCGCGCCGCGCCAATTGCAGCATTTTTATCGACAATCTGGTCTAGAACTTCACCACGATTGAAAATCCTCATCTTCTGCACGGATTCAGTTAGTTTTTGTAATGCAAAAATGCGTTTTAGAGAAGTGAAACTACAAAAATTTTTCGGCGCTTCGCGCCGAATTGATTTAATTCTTACTTGTTATTGATGTTTAAGCCGCGCCAATTGCAGCATTTTTATCGATAATCTGGTCCTAGAACTCCACTACGATTGAAAATCCTTATCTTCTGCACGGATTCAGTTAGTTTTTGTAATGCAAAAATGCGTTTTAGAGAAGTGAAACTACAAAAATTTTTTCGAGTTTAATTCTTACTTGTTATTGATGTTTAAGCCGCGCGGCGCCAATTGCAGCATTTTTATCGATAATCTAGTCCTGGAACTCTACTACGATTGAAAATCCTTACCTTCTGCACAGTTTTTGTAATGCAAAAATGATTTAGAGAGCTAAAATTTCAAAATTTTCTGGCGCTTCGCGCCATTTGATAAATTATAGTTTTAATTGTCAAAAACGACTTCAGAATTGGCTAAAATGCTTTATTGAAGGAAGGAAATTCAAGTTTCAACATAAATAACGTATACTGATCGTGATATTTCTTGTAGAGCGCGAAATTTTTATACAAAAAGTGCATCAATCACCGCTATTGCATGTGTACATAAAATTTTCTACTTAAAAAACACTGATTTTTCAACACAGGAGCTCTATTTTAAACGTTTTTAGACCTCCCAAAAAAACGTGGAAAAAAGTCGGAAAAAGTGGAAAAAAATTTTGAGTTCGGTCTATAATGTCAACCAAATCGCTGGGAAAAAGAAAAACGGTGCTTTTACCCGACGAGGCACCTAGAATTTCGTTATGTACAGTAATACTCAAGTTATTTTTAATATAGTAAAAATTATGACTTGGAATATAAGTATACATGGTAATGGGAAGAATTGAGAAAAAATTTGTCTGCAGTATATACTAACTATCTCTACAAAAAGCTCAACTGTATACTTCTCAAAGACTTTCACTTGATAAAAAATAACGAACTATAAGTGTTGTAGAAGATTGTTCTTCCACAACTAAACTTCTCGCTAAAGTGACCGCGCGCTGAAATGGCTTCGCCATATAAATTGCACACTTTGCTTTGAGGAGGCGGTGGCAAAACATGCCTACTGTATGTATGTACATATCACGCGTGCAAATGTAACATACCCAATTAATTTCTCTATTGCATGATGGAGCAGGTCGCATGTAACTGCTAGTTTGGAAAATGGATCGTTCGTTCATCGATAAGAAACCAGCTGCCAAAGGAGGACATTTGGTTGGTTTCTGGCGAGCGGACAAAAGGTTAAAAAATGTATCTACGTACATAATCTAAGTATCTACCTAATATTGTTGCCGTTGGATTGATTCACCGTGTACGCCATCGAGTTACCTATAGTCTATTCCATTTGGCTTTGCTGGTTTTCTTTTGATTTTAATCCAGCCGAATCAGGCTACAAAACTGGTTTTCAATTTTAATGCAGTAATGCGATTTGGCGATAACAAGCATCTCTGCCATGAGTATAGTCTGTTTCATTTTACTTTGCGGTTTTCTTGAAATTCTTCCACAGCGAATCGGGGCTACAAGCGGTTTAAACTTTTGATGTAGTAATTTGGTTTGACATCTGGCATGCGCCTCCAAGTGACCCGGACATATTGTAGAATATCATATTAATTGCATTAGTTTAAAACACTCTTTTAGTAGTCACTTTAAATTTTTTTCAAAATCTCAAAGTTGAATGAAACAGACTCTATGTACTGTAAAATATCACAGCCATAACTATTAGTTTAAAACACTGTTGTAGGCACTTTATATTTTTTTCAAAAACCTCAGTTATTTTTATAAATGAAACGGACTATATGTAGATATTGTAACTGCTGAGAGTTACACGTATAGGCAGGCTTTTACCTTAGCAGTTCGCGTTAGCCATCTCTATAGCCAATACCAGTAGCTATCTACGATAGTGCACTGTGGGCTATGCCTTCGGTCTTCCCATTATTTCCCAAATTTTCAATAATAAAAAACATTTAGATACTTGTCCGGTAGCATAGAGTTAAGTGTATGATAATAGTAATTGTTTCATGCATACCGCTTGTGTAATCGATAACATTTGATCTGAGATAAAAGCTTATCAGTATTACGTTAATTTGATCCTTGGTTTAATTTGCCTGTAATGGCCCTTGGGGCCAGTGTACAGCAACGTTGGAGTTTAGTCTGGCTATTGGTTTTTTTCGTTGGCCGGTTGTTCGAGCTGTATAATCTGTACATTGTCGTTTTTCTTTTGCGTATTTTGTTGTCCGGCTATAGGCACGTGAGATTCTGCGTCAGAATTAAAATAGAGAAAACCTACCCAGTGGTTTTTGGTTATACCGAGGGTTAGGTCGGCCATCACCCTACGTCGAGGACTTCCACCCATCCTAGTGGACTGATAGAGTAAATTTCTGTATTGATAGTTTATTTTATTCGGAAATCATAATTTATTTCTCAAGCCAAAAATTGATCAAAATTATTATTTAATCGTTAAGGATGATTGATCAGCATAATCAGCATAGAGCTCGTTGTTGTTGTTTTCATTGTTCAGCGTGCTACACATATTAGGAACCAAAAACGTTTCTCGGATCAGGCACTGATTGAAAATAAGTTAAATAAACAACTTGAGCTTGAGATAGGTCAACTGACCTCCGCGGCACATACCGGGAACTAGGTAGGTAGCCTTAGGTCTTAGGGCGTAGCTGCTGAGATCACCCGACAAGAAGCAGCCAGCAATATTAGGGCTGAGGGGATCGTAGCCGTAAGGTCCACTGTAAGGGTCCAAAGATCGAAAGCCATTCAGAGCCACGCGCGATCGGGGGCCAGCACTAAGCGTAGAGACTTAAGTACCTACGTACCTAGGTAAATCTGAAGGTAATGTATCCGTCCTATGCCGATTCTTTGCAGACATAGGGCGGCTCTACATTTACATTGGACGTTCCCTCCCCCAGGCTGCTTCGCTGCAGCCGAGCTGATCAATCATCGTTAAATTATTTTTCGACCCAAAACTTATCATTTTGGCCATCTAAGAATGTGTAACATTTCGTTCACCTTTGTTGTTGTATTGACCGCGATCGTGGCAAAGTGCAAGCAATTTAAGTAAGCGTCCGTGGTAAAGATTTTGTGTATCGTGGGTAAAGTCATCGTTATTTTTTCTATTCTCCGTCGAACCTCTATCGATCAAAGGCAGCTCTCACGCTCGCATTTTTTCTATAAACGTCGACCCACAGGCGACGAGATTCATCATTTTCCTCTCTTGACGACGCAATTCCATCATTTAGGTTTTCACCTATATACCTGCTTTTTCTAACCACGTACACGTTCTTGCGCTTTAGGCTTAGTCCTACCTGTTTTCGGATCATTTCACGTCAGGTATATCTTACTTCACGTAAGGAAGTACTATTTTACGTGTAGAAAGCGCTGTTTTTCGGATTGACAAAGGCCAAATTCGAAACATTTTATTTTGGGCTAAATTTCTGACGTACTGAAATTTATTTTACCCAAGGTCACATTTTTCTTGACATTTTTGATACCTAAAAATGGCAGGAAAAAAGGTTTTGCGGACACCGCCCGCTAAATTGAAAAAACCTTCTACGCCACCTACTTCAGCTCGCCAATTACCTACCGCGCCTGTTGACTCTAATAGCGCGAGTAATTCTGCGAGTAATGACACAATTACGAGAGACATAACTACTAAGGCGAATAATGATAAATTACCCGCGTCACTAAATGCCGCGAGTAATACACAGTCTGAAGATGAACTATCATTGAGTACCATGCGATCTCGCATTAATCAATCTTCGCTAACTAGATCGGACCCTAATATTGACAATTCATCAAATCACACAATGATTGATAATACGACTACCATTAACACGGCAAATAATCCTGAAACCAGTTCGGAGCGCGAAAATCCCGATTCTGACGTAGAAAGTAATCATAGTCACAGCATGAATGCCGACAGAGAGCGTGCTAATGCTAATGTGACTAATGATCTTATTTTAGAAAGCTGCTACAAGCTATTCATTTGCAATTTTCGGACCTTTCTACGCGCGTTGATCAAGATAAAAAGGAAAATGCGGATGGAATGCGTAAACTGCGTCTGGAGCTAAGCACTATGCTTAAACCCCAACCAGTTCTGAATCGCATAGAGAATAATTCGTCTGAGCGCGTTAACCACTCAATCGATAGTGCAAATTTTTCTGACTTTAATGCGCAAAGTGCGAATCGTGCGCAAAGTACGCATAGGGCATCTTCACTGTTGTCTACTGGCAACAGAGCGTCAAATTCACGCTCACCTTCGGAAACTGTTCCCGAAAATATCACTCACACTTGTAGTAATCGCGCGCCTGAGATATCCAATTTGTCACAGAATCCTGTAAACACGGGTTTGCAACCAGTGCAAAACTCGGGTTTTTCGGAGAATATACCTACGATTTCGCAGCCGTCGGTATCGATTTCGCAGACGTCGCAATCTCGGCCGTCGCTGCCCTTAAATCGTAATGCGCCTTCTTTGTACCTAATTCTTCTACTGCACGAACTCGCAGCAGCAATTGAATCCACCACCGCTGCAGTACTTTCCACCTCAAGGCGAAATCTTACCAAATAATTATGTACCTAATCCTATAAATGTGGAAATACCCACCTAATAATTCTATTTTGCATTCTTCTAATATCGAAATGCAACCTGTTGAGATAAACTTATCTGGCATTAACAACGAATCTGCACATCTGCAAAACGAATCTGCTCCCCTATCTGAATCATCTAGTAGGAGAAAACATGTCAAATTCTCTGACGACAGCTCATCTAACAGCTATGATCGCCCGCGCAGTCGTCGCTCGCGTCGCAAAAGTCGATCGCGCAGACGACGTCATCGTTATAGTTCAGGTTCTTCATCTGAAAGCTCGCGTGGTGACTCACGTCTCGCTGATTCCTTGAATCGCGGACCATTTTTGCAGCAGATGCAATTTGCAATTGCAAATAAAAAAATTTTTTGATGGCGAAAAAACGGACATAAAAGCATATTTTGCAGAATTTGAATCACTTGCCAATACCTATGATATTGACAAAGCTGATCGTCTAAAATTCGCAACTGGATTTCTTGACCCTTATGTTTTGCGTTTATACCATTCGTTACCTGCTGATATACAACAATCTTATTCGAAAATGAAGCAAGCGCTAATAACCGAATTTTGTCCAATGGACACCGGTGCGCTCTTTAATCGTTTTTTGTCGCACAAACAGCAGCCTAACGAATTGGTTAAAGCTTATTATCTCTCGCTTCGCGAAGAGTTAATTAAATCTGATCCTTATCTTGAAGTTGACTCGCCACATTTTAATAATTTAATGCGACATCAACTAAAACAAGGTTTATTACCACACATTTCGAAAGAGGCATATCACAAAAAACCTAGAGCATCATTAGCTGAATTTTTGGACAATGCGCTTAGCGCTGAATTTGCTAATAAAGAATTTGAGGATAAAAAGGCAGTAACGCCTTACGTATCGGTAACAGCTGCTCCCGTAGGCAGCGTAGTACCTAAAGATACTCCTCGCGCATCTAACCAAAATGATTCAAATCGTTCACGTCATAGAACGTTTCATCGCTCATCGCGTGCTGAGAAACCAGAAAATTCTTCTCGTAAATATTGTACCTTTTGCAAGCGCATAGGTCACATTTATGAGGAATGTTTCACGCGTCAAAGGCAAGAAACGTCTAATAATGCTAATTATAATAACCAAGCTGATCGAAATACTAATTCTATGGCTCGCAATTGCAGCCAATCGCGTTCTTTTTCGCGTCGAAATCGTTCGCCATCGCGTTCGAATTCGCAAAATAGACATCGATCTCAATCACGATATCGTAACTCTAGTCAACATCGTTCATCTAACTATGCGAATAATGATAATCGCTTTGAATCAAAGCAATCACGATCGAATTTTTGGCAAAATCGTAATGATTATTACCAAAATTCGCGTGCTAATTATCAAAATTCGCGTTACGATAATCGTTATAATAATCAACCGCGCCAAAATACACCTTTTGTGCAATTCCCAAATGAACAGCGTGGGACATACTATAACTCGAACTATCGCAACGACAATAATTTTAATCGCCCGTATGTCACATATACTGCTGATAACCAACCCGCCATGAATGTGCCCCCACCGCAGCCAACCCTTACATCTCCTCATGATGTAAACACGGTTACTGCGAAAGGGCCAGAATCTAGCGCGCGTCCTAATTTATTCGCGTCGCAAGAATTTCTTGAAGAGTACGAACGTCTACAACGTCGTCTTGCAACTTATGAAAAAATCAATCTACCTCCGTCTAAGACTTTAGATCCTAATATTCCTATCGTAAGCCATGCTGGGACAAATTTACCCACCATTCTCGTTAAAGTTCATGGCGTTGACGTACCTGCTCTCATAGATACGGGTTCACAGGTCACCATGATGACCACGTCTGCATTCTTACGTCTTGGTTTTAATTTACCACCTAAACAGGTTTCACAAGTCGTACATGGTGTAGGCGAAATCACTGCAGTCGTTCGTTATAAAGTAAATATGACTTTAACAATTGCGGAACAATCTATCTCTACTTCAGTAGCTATAATTGATCATTTGCCGGAAGACATGCTCTTAGGATATGATTTTTGCGAATCCGCACTCATGTGGGTTAATCCTATTGAGCGTTGTGCTTTTATAAACGGCATAAAGGTTAATTTACTTTCATCTCACGAAAAATTGCAATTTCGCGCGAAACCCAACGCAACCACCTCTGGTGTTGTGTGTGTGCATGTTTCGTTACCTGAGCCTGTTATTATACAACCTAGGCATGAATTAATTACACCTGGCTATATAAGTCACGGTTCTTGCAATTTTGATTTCGCATTATTCGAACCAAATCCTGATTTTATGGAAAAAACTTCACTTTTTGTTGCTCCGTCTATAGTCGATGCTTCACAACCTTTAATACCTGTTCGCGTTTGTAACATCTCTAAAGCGCCAATTCGCATTGACTCTGGTGAAATAATAGGTTCTTTAACCACTGATGCCGAAGTCGTGTCACACGTTTCATCTTTGGATGATAGGACACCAGAACTTTTTGCATCAATAAATAAAGCTTTAAACGGCTCCGCCGTTGATTCTAGACAGCAGCAACAAATTCGTGAACTTTGTTTAAAATACGACTCAATTTTTGCATTAAAAAATGAACCTCTCGGACGTACCCCCTTGATGAAACATCATATTGACACAGGGGATAATCCACCCGTTGTTGGAAAAACTTATCGTGTTGAGCATTCTAGAAGAGAATCTATGCAGAAAATTATAAATGAAATGCTTGCGGATAAAATTATTCGACCTACAACTAGCCCATGGGCAAGTCCATTATTTCTCATTGGAAAAAAGGACGGTTCCCTTAGGCCAGTCGTCGATTATCGACGGTTAAATGACATTACTAAAACGCAAGTTTATCCTCTTCCACAATTAGACGATTATTTTGATACTTTAGGCAATGCCGCATATTTTAGCACACTCGATTTAAAATCTGGATACTGGCAAATTCCACTCGATAATAAATCTCGCGAAAAAACAGCATTTATATGTCCTGTTGGTCATTACGAATTTGAAGTTTTACCTTTTGGCTTAAAAAATGCGCCTGCAGATTTCCAAAGGCTAATGGAGCTCGTGCTCGCAGGTCTAAATTGGAAATCTTGTCTCGTTTACATCGATGACATAATTATTTTTTCACGTACTTTCGAAGAACATTTAAAAGATCTTGAAAATGTCTTCATTGCTCTTAAAAAGGCAAACTTACGTGTAAAGCCTGATAAATGCCATCTTGCGCATGCAGAGGTAAAATTTCTTGGCCACAGCATAAGTGCAATGGGCATCGCTCCTGATATGTCCAAAGTCGCAGATTTAATCTCGTTTCCCGTGCCAAAAACCGTTAAATCCTTGCAGAAATTCCTTGGCTTAGTCCAATGGTTTAAGAAATTCGTTAAAGATCTTGCTAAAATCGCTAAACCGTTATTCCATCTTCTTCGTAAAGATGTCGAATTTTGCTGGAAGGCTGAACACCAAACCGCCTTTGAGCTTCTGAAGAAAGCATTTACGTCCCCACCTATTTTGCAATTACCAAAATTCGATGATGAGCACCAATTTATTTTAACAACTGACGCAAGTAACTATGCGTTAGGTGCTATTTTGACGCAAAAACATTTACCATCCAAAAATCGTTTTATTCTTAGCTACGCTAGTCGCGTGCTAAATTCTGCTGAATGTAACTATGCTACTTCAGAAAAAGAAGCGTTAGCGGTAGTGTGGGCCATCAAGCATTATCGACATTATCTTTACGGTAAAAAATTTATTGTCGAAACTGATCATCAAGCATTAACCTGGTTAGTAAACGTGAAAGACCCATCGAGTCGTTTACGCCGTTGGGGTCTCAAATTACAGGAATACGAATATGATATCGTCTATGTTCCTGGTGCATATAACTGCGCAGCTGATCTTCTTTCACGACATCCTAAATATGATCATGCAGAACGCAAATATAAATTAGAGCGCAAAAATGTCGTTAACATCGCAAATTTAGAATCGGAAGATTCTGAGTCAGATGATGAATCGGTTCCACCTGACCGATCGCGCGATAATGCGCCTACTGCACCAATTAATCATCCAAATGCGCAAAATAATAATTCTACTGCGCAAACCGACCCTACCAATTCGAAACCACCTACATTTCGCGAACGCTTGTTACTTACCGATGCTGAAAAAGCTGAAATGCTAACACCTGCGCGTTTACTCGCTGAGCAACGTGCAGATGACGAATTGCATAAAATTCGCATCGCATTGAATGACTTAACAACGAAAAAATATCGTGACGAATTTTTTCTCGTAAACGATGTACTTTTTTGTCGTTTCCAACCTAAGCGTTCACCAACTGTCGTTCATCAAATAGTCATACCCAAATCTTTGCGTCGTTTTATATTAACAGAATTTCATGACTCTATTTTCGGAGCTCATTTTTCATCGCGCAAAATCTTGCCCGCCATACAAATGCGTTATTGGTGGCCGCGCATGGAAAATGATGTGATCGCGTGGTGTCGGAATTGTGATGTGTGCTTACAACGTAAGGTCGCATTAAATTCCACATCCGTTCCGTTGCAACCAATCGAAGTATCCGCGCCCTTTGAACTCATTGCGTGCGATTGCTTGCATATGCCGCGATCCCCCTCCGGAAATGACCAAATTGTAGTTTTTATGGATTATTTTACAAAATACGTGGAAGCTTTTGCTGTTTCTGACATAAAAGCAACAACAATTGCAAATTTATTACTAAGAGAAATTATACCACGTTATGGAGTTCCCAAGAAATTTTTGACAGATCAGGGGTCAAATTTTACATCTACCCTCATTTCGGAAGTTTGCAAACTATTAAACGTTCAAAAAATATTTACAACCCCATATCACCCCCAGTGTGATGGGTTGGTGGAACGTTATAATCGCACCTTGATTGATTGTTTGTCTAAGTTGAGTGCGCGTTCCCAGTATGATTGGGAGCAATTTCTACCTTTTGCATTATTTGCATACCGCGCGACTCCGCAATCATCGACTAATATATCTCCTTTTGAAATGCTTTATGGTCGTGAACCAGCATTTCCTCTTGACACTTTACTTATAAATGACTTCGTAATAAATCCGAATTTACCATCTGTTGCGGAAAAATATGTCATTGATTTAAAGCTGACTTTACAAGATCTGCATGAAATCGCGTCTCAAAATTTAACTCAAGCGCGTAAGCAGCAAAAATCGCAATATGACAAGTCCGTAACGCACACAAATTTTAATCTCTCGGATATAGTCTATCTTAATAATACCTCAGTCATTCAACCCGAAATCGGTAAACTATCACCCAAGCGTGTTGGTCCATACCGAATTATTGACTTACCTACGCCTGAAACTGCGAAAATCGCATATGTCTATAATCCTCTGATCACTCATCTCGTCCACAGGAATAGACTTCTGCCTGAACCTAAACTACCTTATTCTGATTTAATTGTGGAAAAACACGCGTATGTCCCTGGCGATTTTGTGTTGGTAAAATTACCACATCGCCCTCTTGCCCCGGCAGTTGTCATAAGTTTTGAGGATTTACCGGGCAGGGAACAAAAAGCTAAGGACTGCGCGCCTGTACGTTTATTAAATGGCTCTAAAACAGCACATGCCGTACCATTATCTAATGTTTTTCCTTTTGCAGACCCATGGCTGCACAAGGTACCCCAAGCAAGGAGGCATTGCTGGAGGCAGCTGGTCGCCGATGCAAATTTGAGGGGCGTGATCCCGCGTCCCTAGATGAGTTTCGTTCGGCTTTGACCAGTATGGCTTTGGAGCGGGGCTTGGTTGTACCAGACCCGCTGCCCCAAAATGACAATAGTCGTGTTGGCGGTCTAGAGTCACTTACCGCAAAATGGATAAAGCATAAAGCAGCACATAAAATCACAAATCATAAAAAGCGTATTAACGACCAACAACTCTGGTGGGAGAACAGGCTTGGTAGATTTCCTTTGGTAACCCCTCGTGTACCAAAGAACAGACTTCTACCCACCGTCATAATCTCCAATGACCAGAAGTCGTTTGGCGCCATTTTGGCGTTAATTCAGCCATCGAATATGACAAATGGCACTTTATTCTTAGGTTATGACTCTGAATTTGTTAATGACAGAAAAGGCAGGCATTATAAGACCTGGGACTTGCGTTTTCAGCAACTATGTCCCACTTACCAGGACCTCCATGGCCCATTCGTACGCTACGTCCAAGTTGCGAGCGCGAACGGCCATGTGTTCTGTTGGGACCTGGCAAAGTTCCCGCAACCTCCGTTCGGGCTTCACCAGTTGCTCGAAACGCGTTTACCTAACGTGTATATGGTTTGTTATGACCCGACGCAAGATCGACTTGCGTATTTCCATGTTTACGGGCCAACTTTCGAGGAAATTTTGGCAATTCCGGATGCAGAAATTCGTAATAAACTGCACTGGAAAGATCCATTCATTGCAAATTTCATTGATATTCAGCCATTGGCGAGAGCGTTTACGCGTCGTTTACGCATTAAAGCGCAGTCGCACTCGTTAAAGCGCTTGGCCGAATTCTTTTTTGACATGTATATTGATCCGAACGCGCCTGATAATTTCGGACAGGCGTGGAGCTTACCCTTGACTCGGGACATGCAGCATTATTTAGCGATGGACGCCCTCATAACTATCGATGTTTTTATACTGATAGAAGGGTGCACGCAAGATAATCGCATTACTGACGATAGAAAACCTATGTCGGTTTCGTTTACAGGCGATGAACTGTACATTAAGGCTAGCGGCCCGAAAGCTAGAGTGCGTATACCGTTGTCGACTAGTAAGCCACCACAAGGACAGTCGACCAGCACAGCTGCTGACGCTGAAGTTGATTCGAATGGCGAAGAGTTAATCACAGTTGAGGACTTTTATGGCCCAGCTCCGCAACCGCCAGCGGCCATAGCTGCAGCCACTACCGTCGCCTCTGTAACGGATGCGATGGCTCACGTTAACGTTTTCGAAAATCCACTGTTCTATGCTCAGGAATCGCAGACCGTTGCCGACCCAGTTTCGGGCCCGGTCAATGCGCCTGACACGGAACCTAAGTCAAAACCAACTAGCTCGAGTACACCAGCTTCTGTGTTTTCTTCGCAAACCGATATTCCCTACGATTCGCCTATGGTTGATGTAGAACCATCGATTTCCACTGAGGATGACGATTTATCTCCCAAACGCTTAGTGATGGCGTTATCTGACGCCGAGGCGGAAAGACAAGCTAACTTGTCGCCACCGCGTGTAACACGCGCGGCAATGGCTCGAAAAGGGGCTGTTACCGTTTCGCAACCGATTGTCTCACAATCGCTTGCGGCGGACCAACAAGCACCCTTGGGTATCAGTTCGCTCGCACCTTTACCGACTTCACAGCCGGATTGGGTAGAGCGTGAAGCTGACCCTGATGTCATCATGACTGAGATTATCGGTTTTCCGCCACAACCACAACGTACACTAGCTGCACACAAAGTACCACAAGTAGCGTTATACACGCAAGTCGCGTCTCAGTCCGTGCCACAAGGTACGTCGGCACCTGATACTCGTTTTACGGCTTCTATGGCCATGACGGGTGTGTCTAGTACCGTGGCAAATATTCAACCACAGGTTACTCAAAGCCAATCATCAAATATGGAAGTCGCAATACCTGCGCACATTCAAGCTATTCGCGAACGTATTTCCGCGAACGAAAGCGCTAGAGTCCAAAATCGCTTGCGCTACGTACAGCATTTTTTCACCATGATGGAAAATATGACGCGCGAACCACCGTGCATTATTGCTCCAGCCGTATTGCACGAGTTACGTTCTTATTTGGGTGAGGTCGCAGGATCGCGTTTGTACGATCAGTTGGTCGAAACTGCTCAAGTGTACTTCGACCGTGTGTACGCAATACATTTGCAGTACGCGACTTCGACTGACTCGCCCTCGCGTCCTTTAGTGTGGTCTACAATCGCACAGCCCTTGGCTGATGTCGATCGTGAGCCCGCACCTTGGTTTATTAGCGAATTGAGCGTGTTTAACCGATTATTTTACCCAGACCAATACTTCGTGCGCATACGGTTCTTTATCACAACCGGAATGATGTTGTACGAGGTTCCGCTCGAGTATTTGGTCGTACACCCACACCTTGACGCACCGAGCGAGGTGATTGACGGCGTTGCACATCAGATTTGCCCGGAATTATATCCGCACAGGATGTCTCCAGCGCCAGATCACCTAGCGCCCATTTTAATATCGGCGCGTCAGATGGTCGATATTTTTGATACTTTCCGAGAATTTCAGTCATTATATGATTCGGAGTATCGACACATGACGATCTTCTCTTCAATAGACGTCATGCGCGCTACAGCGCTTTTGGAATTCTTGGATAGGAAATTCCACTTCTTTGCGTACGCCTACGGTAATCCCGGAATAGGCTGGCGCATGGTGGAGCAGTTACGTCGCATGTTGCGCGTAGCTTTCCTTGGTGAATCTTATACACCTTCGCCAAGTGAGGCTTTCCCGGAATTCCCGGACTTAACGGCACGAATTGAAAGTCCTCATGTTTTACATAACATGATTTGGCAAATTCGGTTAGCAACCGACCCGCCACTTGAAGTTCCGGCTCAATTCGATCGTTTCCGAGGTCGTCAAAAATCTGTGTTTTACCTCAAACATCGAATTCAAGGCGAATTAGAGAAAATTCGAAGAGAAAGGCGGCAGGCATCCTCGCAGGACCCGAGCGGATCCGCAGCAAGCCTTGATATGCCAGAAGTCGATCTTTCTCTGGAGGCACAAATTGAAATGCGTAGAACACGCATGACGATCGAGCGACGCGATCGTGAAAATTTGGCGACGGAAATGCCAAGGCGTGCGACGAAGTTACGCGCCGCCGGTTCTCTTGCTGAGTCTTCAGAAGTTCGTCATATGTCAGAAGACAAGCATAAGGCTAAATTGAATCGTTTTTACGATACTAAATCCGAGCACACTTTGCGTCAGTTAAAGAATTTGGAAAAACAACGAGTCAGAAGACTCGTTCAAGCTGAAGTTGCAGCTAAATTAAAAGCGCGTTTAGGCCAAAAAGGATCGAGGCGGCAAGAACCGCAGTCATCCCGGCAACGCTATGCGCAAACGCATCACCGTTCACAATCACAAGCACAACCGCAGACACAAGTAAAACCACATGTACAGCAATACACACGACCGCAGACCCAACCGCGGCAACAGCAGCAATTTACGGAATCGCGTGAGCGTTCCGAGGCGTATTCTCAGGCCGATGCTGGTCATCTGTTGCGCTCGCGACAGCAGCAGCCTTATGAATACCGCCGTCCGCCACAGTCAAACCGCGGAACTCATCGGGGCCGGTCACAATCCCGTCAACGTCAACAATGGGACCAGTCGTATCGCTCACCGTTGGAACAAAGTCAACCAGCCACCGGGGGCTATCAGCCACAACCTCGACCCGGTCCACTTTTGCCAAAACCGTGGCCTGTTACGCAACAACAACAGCATCCACGCAAACCTTCACGTGAACAAACTTACGGTTTTACGCCGGAGCAATTATTCACTCCGACGCCACCTATACCGTGTCGTTACGCGGATGACTACGAGGACGATGACGATTTTGAGGACGACGATCGACCAGTCGATCCACATCGACGCTTACGCCAACATCTGTACGGGCGTAGGCAATCGCCATATCAGTATCGTGAGCGTTTGAATACGCGTCGCGAACCGGAATCGGATCAAGAATATTTTCAACGTCAACGACGTCGCGGAAAATCGTATGGCTCGAAGGCCAATTATCAGGATCGCTATTAATTATCAAGTTCGACGTACAGAACTTTTTGGAACTCTGCGACGGCGTCGAATTCGACCAGCAGCTTTTCGTCAAATTTTTTCGTTTTTTGTCCTGATGTGGATTCCAGGACTTCACGTATCGTTTATTTCCTGTGTATTTTTTCTCTTGTCATTTTTTCTTGCTGTAAAAATTTTTTTCTCTTGACGGTGCTCGTATTTTTCCTCGTTATCTTGCATAATTTGCCATTTTTCTCGTTTTTATCGTTACCTCGTGTTTTAACTCGTCAGTGACTTTAATTTTGCTCAGCATAATTTTGCCTTATCATTCCGTATTTTAATTTGTCTTTTGCTCAATTAGCGGTGTTACTATTATGGTACCTTAACTCTTTAACGGACAAGGGGTTAATTTATACCCAATCTACAAATTTTTTCAATTCAAAATTTTTCTCATTACCCGGGGACTGAAGGAGGCTACTTGGGACAGCGAGATCGAATATTACGCAATGCTGTCCAAGACCGGAGTTCATCATTACTCGGGCAACAATATAGTTATCCCTAGCGCCATTGAGAGTGTTGCTCGAGAGTTTCCTGAGTGCGAACGAGGTCATGCGTTGACCGCTACCGGTTATCGATATTTGTTATTTTTTCGTTCTTTTTATTTTCGTTTTTCACGTTTGCTCAGGATGAGGCGTTGCGGACGCCAGAGTTGAGGCGTTGCGAACGCCAGAGAGTCGAGTTGTAGAGCGTCGCTGACGCTAGTGTTGATGGTGTACCCCCGAAAAATTCTCTACTACGTTTCAAATTTTTTTTCTATACGTGGGGGAGTGTAACTGCGAGAGTTACACGTATAGGCGAACCTGCCTTAGCAGTTCGCGATTAGCCATAACATAGCCAATACTAGTAGCTATCTACGATAGTGCACTGTGGGCTATGCCTTCGGTCTTCCCATTATTTCCCCAAATTTTCAATAATAAAAAACATTTAGATACTTGTCCGGTAGCATAGAGTTAAGTGTATGATAATAGTAATTGTTTCATGCATACCGCTTGTGTAATCGATAACATTTGATCTGAGATAAAAGCTTATCAGTATTACGTTAATTTGATCTTTGTTTAATTTACTGTAATGGTCCTTGAGGCCAGTGTACGTAACGTTGTAGTTTAGTCTGGCTTTTGGTTTTTTTGTTGGCCGGTTGTTTGACTGTATAATCTGTACATTGTCGTTTTTCTTTTGCGTATTTTGTTGTCCGGCTATAGGCCGTGAATTCTGCGTCGAATTAAAATAGAGAAAACCTACCCAGTGGTTTTTGGTTATACCGAGGGTTAGGTCGGCCACATCCCTACGTCGAGGACTTCCACCCATCTAGTGGACTGATAGGTAAATTTTGTATGATAGTTTATTTTATTCGGAAATCATAATTTATTTCTCAAGCCAAAAATTGATCAAAAATATTATTTAATCTTTAAGGATGATTGATCAGCGTAGAGCTCGTTGTTGTTGTTTTCATTGTTCAGCGTGCTACACAAATTAGGAACCAAAAACGTTTCGGATCAGGCACTGATTGAAAATAAGTTAAATAAACAACTTGAGCTTGAGATAGGTCAACTGACCTCCGCGGCAAATACCGAGACTAGGTAGGTAGCCTTAGGTCTTAGGGCGTAGCTGCTGAGATCACCCGACAAGAAGCAGCCAGCAATATTAGGGCTGAGGGGATCGAAGCCGTAAGGTCTGTAAGGGTCCAAAGATCGAAAGCCATTCAGAGCCGCGCGATCGGGGCCAGCACTAAGCGTAGACTTAAGTACCTACGTACCTAGGTAAATCTCGAAGGTAATGTATCCGTCCTATGCCGATTCTTTGCAGACATAGGGCGGCTCTACATTTACAATGTGCACATACAACATACAGCGAAAATTCAAATAAGGAAAGCTGCAAGATTAGGGCGCGACCAATCAAACTTGAAAGAGAATGTTTTACCCAAGTTATTACGGGAGTGTGGGCGACCAATCGAGCTGAAGAGCCACAATGCGTTATTTTAACTAAATTTGATCAATATTGCAATTCTGCCTACGTATTTCTTTGATTTTACCATGGGTAAAAGAAATTGCGCTTCGAAAAATATCGATACCAGAGTAGTAAAGCATGGCACTCTGGGTGGCCACCATACGTGGGCAGCAAGAAAATTCTGGGGGGGGGGGTGCAAGATTCTTTTGAAGGTCAAAAAATGGCCTTAAAAATGGTGGTATGGCGATAAAAACACCATTTTTCGACGTTTCTCATCAAGCACTATCCATTGGCATCAAAAAATTGCGAAAAAAGCGAAAAAAAATTTATAAAAATTGAATTCTGGGGGGGGGGGTATTTTGATTTCTGGGGGGGGGGTATTTTGGTTTCTGGGGGTGCATACCCCCCCAACCCACGCCCAGGTGTGGTGGCCACCCACGCATTTGCACTTAAGTGCAATTTGCGTGGGCGGCAACCCAGAATGTTACGTATGTGCTAATGCTATATGATTGGTAATAGTGCAAACAATATGCGGTCATTCAACAGGTAATCTTGTGGTCATCTAACTGGTCATTTAATGGTCAATCACAGAAAAAACAGAGGACATTGTAATCGATTTTGACGGAGCAAGGTACCTATGTTCCAGGGTGTAAAGTGGAGGAATGTGACGTAGAATTATCCGAATACCTGGATGCGGCCATCCCACCGGTCACCTACTGGTCATCTAACTGGTCATTCAATGGTCAGAAAAACAGAGGAAATGCACAGTCGATTCTGAGGGAGCAAGGTACCCAAGAGTGTAAAGTGGAGGATCTAGAATTACCTAAATACCTAAGGGGGTGCGGCCATCGCACAGGTCACCTACTGGTCATCTAACTGGTCATTCAATGGTCAGAAAAACAGAGGAAATGCACAGTCTTTCAGGCAACACATTGTTGATTCTCACTTTACGTAAACGTGAATGCAAGACGTACATTGTTGCTTTGTTATAGGATATCGTATTGATTTAATGTTTCAACCTTTATTTTAAAATTTCAAACTTGTCATTATTTCAAGCTTACAAATTTGTTAAAAAATGTTCGCGCTTCAATTTTTCAGTTTTCAATTTCAAAATATATATTTCCCAATCTAATTTTTCTTGCTCTTTATTGAATAATTCCTTCTTCATAGCCAACTTTTCTTTCTTGATTTCGAGCAATTCTTCCTCGATTTTACACCTTTCGCGTTCAATTTGTAAATGGAATCGCCGCTATTGTCCTTTAGATTTGAAGTCGGACGACTTTTCGGTGCAGCAGACGGCTGTTGCGATTCTTCGCTTCCTGTATCTTTTTCTCCGTCTGAACAATCGTCCCTGCATATGTATAGTCATTCATCAGGGTGACCCAAAGAAGTGCTCCAGTAACATTCTTTAACTTTTTGATCCTTTCAGGGTGGCCAATAAAGCGGAGTAACCTGAGATACTTGGAAATGTCGGGAGATTTTTCCATGGAGAGTCGTGGCTACCCTGCCTATGCTGCAAGTTTAAACCCTTTGCTTCCACACACGAAACTTTTTTTTGTCGAATATTTATTGCCAAAACAGGATAATTTTAATTACGGAAAACATTTAATAAATTTCCAGAATGACCTACTTTACATCTTGCTGACTCCCAAATAACATAAGTTTCCAAAAGGGTACGAACCAACAGCATGTTGTACAAAGTTTAATGATAATTCTTCATTTTTTGTAGTGAAAAACCGCCGAGATTTTCTGCCAATTTTCTCTATTCTAAAATTTGACTGATGAAATCTGAAATAAAACCGGAAATATTATGATAATTTTTTCTGATAATAAATTGTAATTAATATTAAATTTGATCTTAATTATCAATACCTCAAGTTCTAAACAGTTTTATTTAACTCGTCTAGTACATCTGCTGCCCAGTTCACGAGGCAAACAGAGTGTCTCAACAATGATTGAAACACGATTTTTGTTAATCTCCGTCTTCAAGCTGAAACTACAGTTGGAGATATACCAATCTGACATTTTCCCAGTAAAGTCATATCACAAAAAATTAGCTTACAATTCGTGAGATTCCTCCTCCAAGGCCGTATCTATGCCTCCCTGGATACCGTTAAAACTGTCAGAATTTTTGTATGCCGCAATAATATCTTGGGAAGCTGGTGATCCCCCACCGGTTCCAGAGGCCGATTTCTTAATAGCTGCGTTTTCGCCCTTGGCCTTGCTTTTCAAGTTAACCCATTTTTTCTTGATTTCCTGTAAATCTCGTTTTGCTGCCGGAAATGTCGCGTTCACATCGTTCAAAATATCATCCCAGGCACGTTTTTTTTGTTGCCGAGCACCGGCAGAAATTTGTTTTCCTTCGAGGATATCTCGCTTAGCGAGACAAAGTTCTTTTAGACGTTGAGTTTCTTTCGGAATCCAATTTATACCTCGTTTTTTAGCGTCAAAAGACATTACGGCCAAAATCAAAACAGCAAGCCAAATTAAACAAAACAAAATATGGTGCGAAATCAGCTTTCTTTTATTTTAAATTGCACTTTTTGCTGTAAATCAACAAATTTGTGTAATTTGTTTAGATCATTGCTGTAATATGCTTTTGATAGATTTTATGCAGACTTGAGTCTGACTTAATTCAGACTTAAGTTCAACTTAAGTCTGACTAAACGTTCGACTTAAGTGAAAGTCTGACTTAAGTTCGACTTAAGTCAGACTCAAATTTTAGTAAAACTGTATTAAATTTATTCTTAACAAAGTTCGACTTAAGTCTGAGTTCGAACTTACGTTAGTAAAACCGGGCCCTGTATGCTCGCAAGGTCAGTTGACCTATCTCAAACCCAAATCTCAAGTTGATGATTTAACTTGTTCTCAAACCACTGATTGCTTTCAGAAATGTTTTGGTTCCTAATAACTGTAGCACTCTAAACATCGATTCAAACAACAGCGAGCTCTTATCTGGACAGTCATCGTCGTTAAAAGATTAGATAATATTTTGACTATTTTTGGGTTGAGAAATAGATAAGAAACTTTCCAAAAATAAGCCTATGATAAGACACAACATTATTTACCTTTCCTATGATCGGTCGAGATGAAATAAAAATAATATTGTCATTTTAGCCCGGACCTTACCCTCGATACAACAAATCACTGGGTAAATATTACGCCCAATCTATTAATCTACAAAATAAACAACACACGACTAAACGTCGGAACAAAACAAAAATAAGACACCATGCTCCAACCGCGCAACTCGACTTCACCCCACTCAACACTGATCAATCCATTCTCGTGATTGATTACAGTACATGACAACCAATCAAAGAAAGTACGTACAGATGAAATAACTTTTAAACAAAGTCATAAGATCTAAATTTTACAGCTGTAATTCAAATATCTAATTAACTGATCATAACGCATACATAACTCCTTTTTACCGGACAAGTACCTATTAGAATTTTGAAGTGAAAAATATGGGATTAATTTTGGCAGTGTAGGCATAACCCAAGCTAACTCATCTTATAGATAGATGCTTGATTGGTTAAGGGATTCCATAATAACGCAAAGCTGTAATCGATTCGCTTTCGCGACAGCAATATGATAATGTTTGATAAAATGTTCGTAACGTGTAACTATCGCAGTTACGATAAGCTACGTAGGCGGAGACAGGATATTTACCATAGGTGGGCAGCACCGGAATTCTGTGGGGGGTGAAAAAATTTTCAAAGGGAAAAAATGGTCTTAGAAGTGGTCGTATGGCGAAAAAAAACAATTTTTCGACGTTTCTCATCAAGCACTATCCAATGGCATCAAAAAATCGCTAAAAAAGCAAAAAAAAATTCAAAATTTGAATTCTGGGGGGGGGTATTTTGATTTCTGGGGGGTATTTCAACTTCTGGGGGTGCATACCCCCAAACCCTACGCCCATGTGTGATATTTACCTATGGGGCTTACTTAAGTACCTTGCTAACCTTAGCGCTGGTCAGATAAGAAGTGCGAGACGCCAAACACAACCTTTGGAACCTTACGACCTCTACCTCCATGGTCCTGGTATTGCTGACCGGTACTTATGGATACTTTGGCAGCTACGCCTAAATACCTAACGCAGGAGTAATTAAGTAGCTCCGGACTTAAACGCAAGGTCAGTTGACCTTTTAGGATTAGGACCCCATAAATTGCTCAAGTCGTAATTTAACTTATTTTCAACCAAATCGCTGTTCCGAAAAGTTTCTTGGTTCCTTGAAGCACATTGAACATTGAAAACAACAACTGCAAAGAGCTCTAGGCCGGTCAGGCATCCTACATAAAAATTATGAAATAATTTTTATAATTTTTGGATTCAAAAGAAATTATGAATTTTGAACGAAATAAATATTTCTAAAGTGTTAACCTGAATGGGCAGGGCTGTAGAAATAATTAAAGGCTAGCCATCGATTCCTCTACCTGCGATATAATGCACCACTAGGTAGGTAGCTGCTAACGTTTATGTAAACTAATATAACAAACACAAAATGCTAAAACTAAAATCGACGCGACGAAGTGTACAGCTGACAAAGGCAAAAACCAACAATGACTAATCAACGAATATTCTAGAGACTATTGTGCTGATTACATATTGATATAGGAATTTAACTTTTAAACATGTAATAAAATTACTGTAACATTTGAATTAACTAATTAAAGTACGATAGACGGCGTATATGTACAATATTGATTTTTTCCGATCTCAACACAGGTTCAACGTGAATGGCAGTCTCGTCGCCTATGCTTTTTATATGGGTGAAAAAGGGATATTGATTGAATTCACAGGATAGCTCACGTAACGTACCGCGTCGAGGCAGCTAAATCGCATCCGCTTTTCGGGATACTGTCGCCCTGGGGCCGGTTTTTCGATGACGCGCTTTCGTTGAAAGCGCGCTTTCGCCGAGAGCGCGCTCTCGAGACGAAAGCGCGCTACCGAAAGCGCGGGTCGAAAGCGGGTTTTTCGAACCGTTTTTGACCCCTGCTTTCACCCGCCCTTACGAAAGCGCGCTTTCGATAGCGCGCTGGCAGTTGTTTGTCTTTGTTGACAGTTGCTTTCGATAGCGCGCTGGCAGTCGTTTGTCTTTGTTGAAGTTGGTAATCGTCCTATGTGGGTTGGCTTAGGTAACCCATCCGCCAAACTAACTTTCATTTAGGTACACTATGAATAGTCCACATTTACCTATGGTCGGCTAGCAATGTGGCGCGTCATTTTTTCTTGTACTTGCTTTCCTTTTTTCATGTTCCTTACAATTTTTCAGGATGTCTGATTCTAGTTTCAATAAGTCGAAACGCCCCATGCCAACATTGGACGACGTTAGTAATACTAAATTAAAGCGGTTTCCTTCTTTAACGCCGGGTGAACGAATAATATTATTGCAGTTTGTAAGGGAGAACAAACACTTCATATTGTGCAAGGACGGCAAACCGGGCAGCAATACTCGAAAACTGGATAAGTGGGCGAAGGCAAGGATTGTTTTTTGTTTTTAGCATATTGCAAGCTCTTTATTTGTAAATTATTTATCAATCTCAGCATTAAATTTTTTGCAAGAATGCTTCAACTAAAAACGTATTTTATCATTATTTTTTGTGGATACTTACCTTGTTTAAAGATGTAACTTTATAACAAAGAAAAATGCTCCGATGGAAAAAAGGGGAATATACTTGGGATTGTGAATTATCGAGGATGTAAAAGGAGGGGACTAGGAAAAATCTCCCTATGTTATGTGCCAAGAATCGCAAAATATGTAAAAAATCAGACTTTCTCTAAACAATGCAAAAAATCGAAGTATATTCTGCGGTCTCTGAAAAAACTTATTTTAAAATAATTTTCTCTGATTGACATAATATCTTAAAAGCATATCACGTAATGCAACTTTTTGCAGACTTCATTCAACTTTGAGATGCTTAATAATGTGACTGAAAGTGAAATGCTGTTAACAAATCATAATTAAGTTGTTCGTATTTCATTATTACTAAGCATGTCACTTAGCAGATACAGCCATTCTAAGCGTCAAAGTGCAAGCAATATTCAAATTCCCAAAAAAACTGATTGAAAAAGCAGCGAATTAGCAATGCAGTAGCTAAGCGAATTGAATGAAATAGTACATATCGATGCATTCAAGACAATCGATGATATTGTTGGTTCAAAGCAGTAGGAAACACGGATGCTGACGTGCAACAGACTGTCACGCCAAAATTTCGCGTCACTAAATTATTCGCTCCTTATAGTTTAATTTCACTTATTTATCTTCAATTCTTCTAATTGAAGTTTGCACAATTTGTCGTAAGCTAAGGTTGGGGTTGATTCTTATTTGTATTGAAGAAAATACAACAACAATTTGAGAATTTGTGATTTTATTGGAAATCAACATGTATACAATTTCTGAATAAGTTGGTGTGAAACGCGCTCCAGAATAATAGCGAATAGCGAATTTAAGGCGTAACTTGTAGGTTCGAATTGCTCTAGCTATGATAGCTAAAGCGTCAGAGGTTATGATCTTTTAATGCATGCAATAAGCTGACACCGGGACTTCATGTTGGGACAACAAGGTAATGACCAGACGCTAAGACAAAGGTAGGAAGAGCCAAAGCTTTGAGTCGCGCCGCTTTTATAGTAAAATCGGCGGGCGCACGTGGTGTTGTTTTGATGACTCTTTTGGATATATTCTGCTCACCTGTTCTCACGTTTGCATCTGTCTGCATATGTATATGCGTGTTTTTCGTCAACTTACATCTTTTGCTTTTGACCTCAAGTAACCTTTTCCATAAGTTACTCACATAACCCAAAAGTTAGTAAACAGTGTCAGTTGTTTGGGTATATTTTGCGCACAGTCTCGTGTTTTCTGATATTCTGAGTGTGGGAAGCTTAATTAATCTTAAGTTTCCATTCTTGTCTGACGTCTGCCTGTTCTGTCTGGTCCTTGAAACCGGTTTTGACTGGTTTTGACCATGCTATTGCATAGAACCGCTTTGTTAGCCTTCAATTTTGCCTTTCCGCATATTTACATAACCATGAACGTTAACAGTATAATTACAATTCTTGGAAAAAGTATAAGACATTATGATAAGCGTTTTCGAAAACTTAGCGATTTATATTACAACATTGGATTTTGCGAATATTATAATATGAGTAAAAAATAAACAGATTTTTGAAATATTATTAAAAGATCATATTATATTAAGAAACAATGCTTACGTATTCTATTTGTACATATTAGATGCATAAAATCGCGTCGATCGTGACAAGACCTTATGTAGATACTCTTTTACACATGTCTACAGCAATTGTTTACCAAACTTTTACATTTGTCAAAGGCCGCAAAATATACTTCGATTTTTTGCATTGTTTAGAGAAAGTCTGATTTTTTACATATTTTGCGATTCTTGGCATATAACATAGGGAGATTTTTCCTAGTCCCCTCCTTTTACATCCTCGATAATTCACAATCCCAAGTATATTCCCCTTTTTTGTTCCATCAAAGCATTTTTTCTTTGCTAGTACCCCATTTTTAATTAGCAAGATTTGGAAATACAATACTAGATTTCATTTACTGTGCGGTTCTTCTAATAATTGAATGGTTTAAACTTTACAAAGCTACTAGTTGTAGAAGAAACAAACATTCTGATTAGTAATTCTTATGTTACTATGAACATCCTGTAAAGAAATATGTTTCCAAAACTTTCTAGAAGCTAAACTTTATTTACATTTTGAACTTTACACAAGAGTGTAAAGGAATTTTAGTGGGATTAACAATTTCGATATTGCTCTGATATAACGATCAGCATTTATTAAGAAATGAAACCTCTATAATGTTCTAAGAACAAATTAACATTAGGTGTTAATCACTTTAAACTACTCTTCATGCGCCCCTAGCAGACGTATCACATCTGTTTCCATATATATTTTACGACTTTAGGGAAAAAATAAGTTACCGTGAGGCTCTAGAATGGAGCTTATTATATAGTGTAAATTTTACACTAGCAACAGGTGTAAAGAAGATTTCAGTCGGATTTGTAAATTCGATATTACTTGGATATTACGATCAACATTCATGAAAAAATTACGTCTCCATAACGGTTTATTGACAAATAGACACAGATGTAAACCACTTTACATCACTGCTGAGTGTAAACAAACGCGCCTAGCTGACGTCCCTTATTTGATTCCATGTAAATTTTCAGATTTCGGCAAAAAATTCAGGTTTTCGCAAAGCTCTAGAACGAAGATTAATTAGCAGTGTAAACTTTACACAACCGTCTAGTGTAAAGAGGATTTTATTCCGATTTGTAAATCTGATATTACTCGGATATTATTATCAACATTTATGAAAAAATTGCATGTCTACAATGGTCTGAGAACAAATAAAAAATGAGTGTAAACTACTTCACATCACTGTAGGATGTAAACAAACGCGCCTACGTGACGTCTCACGTTTGATTCTTTGAAATTTTCTAGACTCCAGGAAAAAATTAGGTTTCTGGAATGCTCAAAAACGAAGATATATACATATGTAGTGTAAACTTCATGTAAACACCTAGTGTAAAGAAGATTTTGGTCAGATTCGTAATTTTGATATTTTTCCGATATTACGATTAATATTTAAGAAAAAAATTAAGTCTCCATAATGTTCTGTGGGCAAACTAACAATAGGTGTAAACCACTTTACAACACTGTAGAGAGTAAACATATGCGCCAGACTGGCATATCAAATTTGGTTCCTGGTCCATTTCTAGACTTGATAATCGTGTCCCTGACTCATAACCGGAGAAGCAGGCAGAAAAAACAAGACAGAAACGCATTTTAAGCACCAAATTTTTGACTTTACACTCGCTAAATATTAATGTATAGACAATTTGCTTTGACATGCACCCGATATAAAGCACTTTATTTTTATTCTATTGGACTTATCCCGACTTCTGGACGGAGAAAGTGGCGAACAAAAAACGCAACAAAAACGTATTTTCCATCATTTAGAACACTGTAAACTTTAAAATTCCGTACCGAACTCCCCATTGAGTTTAAAGAAAGTCGGTTTGGTACAATTTGTAGCTTTTAAATCGTAGTACATTCCTGTGTGCCAAAAATTCTCTTGCAAAAATTATTTAGTATAATTTATTAATCAAAATTCGGAAGAAACGTGTTTTTCGCCAATTTTTTACCTCTGATTTCGAACTTTACACCCCCATAAATAACTCAATATTGCGTTTTTAAATGCAGTTTGCTGCGATGTGTAGCCCCTAAGAGGCACTTTATCACTGCTGTATTCAATTTACCCTGACTGATAAGCGAAAAAATGCGGCAGAGAAATCTTACTTAAAATCAGTTTTTTTACACCATCCACTAGAGTGTAAACTTTAAACCCCAGGATCTAACTCATCATAGAACGTAGAAGACTTTGCTTATATGCAGAATGTAACCCTTGATCCGCTCTACATTTCTGTCAGAAAACATTTCAAAAAACTCATAACCGGAGTTAGTATCAGACATAAGCAGGTTGAAAACTCGACCAAAAAGTGCTTTTTCACCCCCAGATTTTCGCACTCTTTACACTGCCATTCGATAACTAATGCGAATTTCAAAAAACAAAAAAAGTGCCATCTGTAGAATTCATCCCTCTATTATCCTATGCTGTTCAATTCTTCGGGTCATCAATACTCAGTTGTCCACATGCCGCATTATAAATGTCCCAAAATTTGTCCTACGTTATAACATTACACAAAAACTTTACACCTTCTTTACACAGTCAGTTTTGAGTTTCAAGAAAAACAAAAAAACACGGGCAGCGAATTTTTTTATTATCTTTCTTTTAAAAAAACTGCACCTTCCAGAAGTGTCCCGTTATAGCTGTAGGGGTGCACAGGTGTTAGGGGTACCCAAGTATATTATAGGTACGCGCTAACGCGCTACCTATGATGTTACAGTTCGCCGAAACGATCAATGGCACGCCGACCACGCACCGCACAGGCAAACAGTATCGGCGATGTTGGCAAAATATTGGCGAGGACGCTTGAAAAAATCTTTCCGTTTTCAAGAAAGAAGCGACGTAAGTCATATGAAATGTATTGATGAGTGGGTGGGATGGGAGGAGTGAAATAATTTATAATTTTTGCATAAAGCAATGTTTGACGAAAAATATTTCAGGAAAAGTAATTGATAATGAAGGTAAATAAGTTTTAAGAATAGAAAAGTTGAATAAGTAACTAGGATGCGCGTTGTTTATTGATTTCAAACATCTTCAAAAAATTTAATGCAAGTTATTTTCTTATTTGTGATCGTTAATTTGTCCCCCATTGTTTGTCACCACTCCTAACGCCAAGAAATTATTGTTACCAAACCTTACATCAATCGTTTGTGTGGCGTATTGTTTTTAATTTAGACTTTTCGGTAACGACCGTTTTGCTATAAGTTGGTTACTATAGCGACGGTATACATACTAACACTAACTAAATTGTTGTAAAATGGCCGCCTCCAAAAGTGCTAATTCAGCTAGACGCCGATTGTTTGAGATTTTCAATGTGCTTATTCTTTTAGCTCATTTTTTAGACAAAAATGATGCTGGACAATGTGAAAAGCATTATCATAATTTGTTTCGAAAACAAGTTCCCATTTTATAATTGTTCTAGTCCTTGATAAATCCAAGGTTTTTTTGCACATGTTATTGTCTTTGCCTACAAACAGTATATAATTCTGTCAACCGTACTATACAACTAGTATTTTGTGCATAATCATTTTTTATTTTAGAAAAACGGGCGGCAGCCCTGATCCTAAAATCTTGACCGATGAAGATAAAATCGTGTCGGAAATTTATGGCGAAGACTCGTGTTTGATTAGTGGTGAGCCAACGGGTTTTGATTCGACAAGGAGCGTTTCCGTACCGTTGAATGAATTGGACGATTTTGAAGTTACCGAAGTGGATGAATCGAACATTAGTCAAATTCCGGTGCAATATTTCTCTGAATCTTCCACTCGTGAAATCGATACTGATGAAACGTCTAGCGTGCCAGCCGAAGATGTGCCAACTACGTCTAACCATTTTTCTGGCAAACCGGTTAGGAAGTGCAATAAACGAAAAATGGTGGCCGAGGAAGAGCAGGAGTCCGATTCAAAGGAATTTTTACTACGTCAACTGTTGAAGGTGAAGATACGAAAGTGCGAAGTTGAAGAAACGTACTATGCTACTATGGAATTGAAGGCTCGCATGGAAATTGCAATTTTATTGCAACAAAATCCAAACTTGCAGCCGGTTATAATTTCTGCGCCTGAGGCCGAGAAAAATTGATTTTTTTGTCGCTATTGTTTGTTACATGTACCTTTTTTGCTTTATATGATGAATCTATATAAGTAAACGTGTCAAGTGGTTAAATCAAATTTTTTTGGTTCTCTAAATGGGTTGGGCATGGTAAAACGATACATGATGTACGTTACAAAGAGTGATCGTTCCAGTCTGCTAATATTTTTTTCATATTTCAAATGAAATTAGCAGCTTTCAAAACTAATAGGTTACGCTTTTGTCCGCTAAACTTTTCAGACAGACAACTTTTTACAAGTAGCAAAATTCAGCACTTAGTTTAACATATGCAGCGATTTTTCCGCCAAAAATTGATGTCTAGTAAAGTGGCCAAAATCTATCTACAGTATAGAAAACTCTTTGGTCACTGTATTCTTTTTTTGACTAAAATCGACTTACTCGAGTAAGTTTGGCCTAAAAATTGGAAATAGGAAAGCTTTTTCAGCATTGCATACCATAAACCCTCCCCTCACTTTCCATGCAAATATTTGCCAACATATTAGTGTAAAGTTGAAAAAAGTTCTAAGCCGCTTTCACCGATTCTTCCTAAAGTTGTGATTAATTACTACTTTTATTTAGCCTGTAATAAAACGTACATATACGATAATTCGGATAACCAGCATTGATTTTTCCGGTCAAAAGTGACGTAACAGTAAGATTATTGGCCCAAAAATGCCTTCGGTAATATAGAAAAGGTTTCGGTCATCTCTAGTATTTTTTCGTCTAAAATTGGCGTAATCAGGTAATTTATGCTAAAATTTAGCCTATATAGCGAACTTGTTGCAACATGCTAGTAATCCCCCCGCTCCCTGTGCAAAGGACCCTTCCCCTACCACGATTTGCTTACATTAAGTTAGCCCGTAATTAGAACACAATTTATTCACGACCAAAAAGTTAGCAGCAATTGCATCTCTGTATGCAAGTCCATTTTCAATATCGCGCAAATCGTCTGGCAAACCGTTTTCCAATGGAAGTTCGTCTTCATCAAAATCGTCCGGAAGATTATGTTTGACCGCAATGTTGTGTAAAATCGCGCAGCAAACGACTACCAAAGGAACTCTCTTGTGGTAGTACCGAATTTCTCCGTGCAAAAATGGAAAATCGTCTTTTCCAGCGTCAAAAACTTGCTCTATAAGAACGCGAATTTTCCTATGAGCGACGTTGTACCTTTTTTGTGCTTCGCCGTTTGGACGCAAAAAAGGTGTCAACAAAAAGGGTTTACACGCATACCCGCTATCGCCCAATAAGTAACCATTGATCGGTGTATTGGTTAGCAGCGTGTAAAGTCCCGATTCTTTAAAAACGCGCGAATCGTGCGCACTCCCTGGCCAACATGCGTTGATATTCGTAAAAAGCCGGCCGAGTCGCAGACCCCTTGCACGTTAATCGAGTGAAAACTTTTACGGTTCACGCAGGCGTACTCAACAGTTTTAGGAGGTATTATTTTAATGTGCGTTCCGTCAATTAAGCCGATTATTTGAGGAAAATGAGCAGTGGTGTAAAACTTTCGTTTATTTTGATCCAATTCAGCAGCCGTCGTAGGAAATTTGACAAATCTAGACAAATGTTTAACCAGCGATTTTAAGCACGCCCACAATGATTTATACGCGCTACTTTTCGAAACCAAAAACGATCTCCAACGACTTGTTGGAAAGAGTTCGAAGCCAAAATCCTTAACGTAATGCAGACTTGATGAAGTGGCAAAAGCGCGTGGTTTCTGTTCGTAGCCCACACTAGATCGTCGTAAAGTAGATCAGTAATTTCGCGAATTATGTCGGGAGTAAATCTATATCGCTGACAAATATCCGTGTCGGAAAATCCATCAAATGGATTCAAATCGTCACGCAATTTTCGTAACCGCTGCCCAGGCTGCTTAACTTCATCGTTCATTTCTTCGTCCTCAGTAGTATACCCTGCGTCCCTAGCAGGCATATCTTATAGCGTTGTAGTGTTATAAGATAGGCAGAAGCTGCGCCCTGGCCCAAAATCGAGGTTGTGCCAGGGCGCAAAAGGGTTGGGGGCCTGCCCGGACCTGCCCGGGGCAGGGGGCGCGCGCCAGCTTAGGGCCCAGGGCCCAGGGTCAGGGAGGATACAATAACCCAGGGGTTATTACCCAGAGGTTATTATCCAGGGGGTTATTTCTGAAGAGGCGTAAGTCAAGAACCAGCGGTCGGATCGGGCTCAAATTTTCAGAGTATGATGTATATAGGCGAGGCATGCTACGCATAGAATTTCAGCGCGCAGCCTACAGTATACCAATTTACTTTACACTTTCTCGTATAGCACTATATTTCAAGAACTATAGGGCGGATTTAGCTCAAATTTTCAGAGTAGGGTGAATACCCTATTTGCAAATTATTACAAAAATTTGGAGTAAGTACCTACAGTATATCAATTTACTTTACACTTTCTCATATAGTACTATATTTCGAGAACTATAGGGCGTATTTAGCTCAAACTTTCAGGGTAAGATATATAAGGTGTGCTATGTACAAAATTTTAGCGCGTAACCTAGAGTATGCCGATTACACTGCCTGATGGCGTCAAACGGATGGATGTAAAGTTCTCTATGGAGATCTATTTTTTATAACTAGTAATCAATTATAATAAACATGCCCAAACCTGCCAGTAAGCCTAGGTGGGAAGGGGTATGACAGTGTGTGTGTGTGTGTGTGTGTGTGTGTGTGTGTGTGTGTGTGTGTGTGTGTGTTGGGGGTATCAGTCCCTGTGGGAGTCCACAAGCGCCACCTCCACAACCGCCACCTCCACAAGCGCCACCAAGTCCACAAGCGCCACTGTGTTCACTATAGCCGTTATAGTTAGTTTACGAAAGTAGTCAGCTATTTTGTCATCAGGTCGTAGCGATTATTATCTACGCGCAAATTAATTATTTTGATGGCCTTTGGCCCTTCATAAAACAAAATATTGTCCGAGTAAACTTTAATTTGGTAGTCAGGTACCAGAACGTTTTGAATTTTTTCAACAGCTTCAAGACCGTATTTTTCTTTATCAGTGTTAAGATCAGCTTTGTGCATTAAATCTAAAGCTAGCTGCTTTTGTAGACAATGCAACGGCTTTTATCGCCTTTTCTAATAGACTCCCATTTAGGGCTCTTGTCCAGCTTTGCTATTCCTGTAACAACAGCTCGAGGTAGTGATAAATTATCATTTGATGCAATTTTAATGTACGCTCCTCTGCCCAATTGTGGTTGTTTGTCTACTACGACTACCTTGAAGATCATATCTTCGTCAAAGCTAAGCTCCTTATTGGACTGTTCTATGTTTTCAATAATACTGAAAACTTTATCGGCGTTCAGATACTGACGCTGAGTGAAATGGAACTAATATAGGGAAGTCAAGGCACGAATGCCCAATTTGCTATGCCTATCAGACTGTCTGCGGGGTAATGCTTGAGTATCTGCTGAATAGCTTGCTCAAACATCTCTTCAATATCAGGACAGTCATCAAGGTTTCGAAACTTTAGCCGAAACGTCCTTGCAGTTGACTTAAACCTACGAACAGAAGTGAATGAGTGTTCGCTTACTTCAAAAAATTGATCCATTTTTGAGGAAAACTATAACATATACTGCTTGACCCTTATTTATAGACAAAATTATTGCATTAGATGGTAAGAATCCAAAAACTAGGAATGATGTTTATAAATAGATGGAATGCTAAAAATTGTTCAAGAATGGAGAAAATACTTAAGAAACTGTACTACGATCCACAAAGTGGATACACTGGCGTTAATCAACTTTACACTCGCATCAAAAAGATTCGCCCGACTGTTAAATTAGAACAAGTTCGTGCCTGGCTAGAAAAGCAACCCACCTACACATTACACAAACCCGCCCTCAAGCGGTATTCACGAAATAAAGTATTAGTAAGCAGCATTGATGAGCAATGGCAATGTGATATTGTAGATCTTCAGTCTTTGAGCGAAGCATAATGATAATTTTAAGTATCTCTTGAATTGCATAGACATTTTTTCAAAATACGCATGGTCTGTTCCTCTAAAATCCAAAAGTTCAAAAGATGTTCTGACCGCTTTTCAAAGCATTTTAAATTCATCTAATCGAAAACCGTACAAGCTGCAAACAGACGCAGGGACCGAATTTACAAACAGGGAGTTCCAGAAATTTCTGAAATCTGAATCTATCGATTTTTTCACGACCAGAAGCGAAACAAAAGCTAGCGTAGTTGAACGTTTTAATCGCACGCTTAAAGAACGTATGTGGCGGTACTTCACCAAGAGCAATTCGTATAAATTTATTGACATATTACCCGACTTGATGAAAAATTATAATCACTCCAAGCATCGTACGATAGGTACATCGCCAGCTAATGTGACCGTAAAAAATGAGACGGAAATTTTGAATAGAGCATTTAGGATTGATAAACAGAACGCTGTCTTTAAATTCAATATTGGCGATAAAGTCCGACTGATAAAGTTAAGCGCACGTTTGAAAAAGGATTTAGGCCCAACTGGACAGAGGAGTTTTTCGTAATTAAAGAAAGATATGCTCGAACCCCACCCGTCTATGTTTTAGAAGACCAAATGAACGAAAGAGTCGAGAGTATTTTTTATGAGCCTGAACTGCAAAAAATTGAAACAAAAACTGACGATTTGTATGTAATTGAAAAGATTTTGAAAACGCGTAAGAAAGGCAATAAAACTGATTATTTAGTACGGTGGCGAGGGTACCCAGAAAAGTTTGATTCCTGGGCCTCGAACCTAATAAAGTTATAAATAGTAAGTAATTCTGTATTTCCAATTAAAGTCTGAAATGGAGATCAGCCGATGTTTTTTCAATCATACGTTGCATCGTTTGTCACAATACACTTACTTGTCTGATGATGCAATTGGACATTATTTTTGGCCGAAAATGAGCGAGCAATATAAGCAAACATTGCTGGAATTTGATGAGAATGCTATATTGAGCTTCTCAAAGTATATCAGAAAACGATTAAAAAAGGGCGATATTTACATTTTATTTAAATTATGGTAATTTTTAAGTCCCGAGGCCAAATTTTATTTCGCAAACCTTTACACCACACACATAGACGACCACTTAATCTCACCCATGTCTAAGGTTTTAATTTAAAGTTTTGTAAAGTTTGGAAAATTTTGTGAAAGGTTGGAAAATTTTTTGTAAAGGTTGGAAAATTTTTTGTAAAGGTTGGAAAATTTTTTGTAAAGTTTGGAAATTTTTTTGCAGAGTTTGGAATTAATTTTGTGTGCTTGAGCATAGGACTTTTGCATAGTTTGGAAAATTTTTTGTAAAGTTTGGAAATTTTTTTGTAAAGTTGGAAAATTTTTTGTAGAGTTTGGAAAATTTTTTGTAAAGTTTGGAAAATTCACTATTTAATTAGACATTGCTCAAGCATTGTTGAGACTATTTCATATGCTATATGCAACTCATGCTTGTGTTTTGCACCTGTGAGAATCATTTTTCCGCTTGTAAAGAGCAAAAATGTTACATTTCGAAATTTGTATACTAAACCAGGAAACAATTCTACTTCGTACATGCATTTTCCCATTTACCATCTCATAAAATTTACAAAGATCAATGCAAAATCCCAAGTTAGCCGAGCCAACAAAAAAGCTCAGGCTTTATTTTCAACATTGAATTCTCCATCTTTAGTATTTGGATGAATGCCTTTATCGTATTTTCGCCTTCTTGTATAGTTTTAGCTCCAACGCATACAATTTTACCCGATCTGAAAATCAGCAATGTTGCCTGAGGTAATCGAAAGCGCCAGCTACTTGAAGTTTTTGGTGATTGTATTGCGCAGTATTTGACAATTTCAGATGGACATCATCTGGATTTAGCGTATTCGGTAGTGCTGTAGTTAGCACAATGTTCTGTATTGTGACCATTTTCTATAAATACTATATAAATAAATCATTATTTATAAACAAAAATGATTTTTCAACAGCCTTTCACCTGTCTTGTCTTAGGGCCAACAAAATCAGGCAAAACAACGTTTGTTAGATTAAAAATGGACGAATTTCAATAATCGCCCTCACTGAGCTGATCTGCCGATTTACAGTAATTCGTCTTGTTCCGGTTACTTTAGCCCTTAAAAAATTGACTAAAAAGCTCTCGAATAAATGAAACAGACTATAGGTATAGTCGTTATATATTAGTAAGCATTTTGGAATCAGGGCCCCTGATTCCGAAGCTTTTGGTCAAAACGGCTCGATCGGGCTCCTGAAACCTGAAAACGACGAATAACTATAGAAAGGTTTGGCGGCTCTTGCGACTATAGTCTGTTTCACACAACTTCGGACATAAATTTTAAAACCATCCGTGACAATAAGCTGACAGATTATGATTATAGCATTCATCAGATATAATTATTATCATAACCCTAAGCTTACTGTCGATGAAAATTCTTAGAATTTACGCACGAAGTTATGTGAAATAGTCTATGATTGCCGTGTGGCAAAATTTGTTGCGCCTTTCCTAAACCAACTTTTAATGCGCTATCAACCAGTGTAAACCACTTTACATCGCAGAGTAAACTTACGAGAAACTATAATAAAACCGTTTCTTAAGAAAGAACATTTTTCCAAATATCTCAAAAGGCAGCGGATAGATTTAATTTAAATTTCAATTATTCGTTAATAACAATCTCATTGACCTTATTGTGGAATTTGATGAAAATTCACGGATTGGTTTCTGAAATACAGTAACTCAAACCTACCCGATCCATAGGATGAAATTTCGGATTTTTCTCTTTTCGCAGAAGCACAGCTTGGGTCTTCCTTTCCAAATGTGACCCTTTGGGCTTATTGGACCTCTGATTCCGAATCGGCTATAGTCCGTTTCACATAAGTTTGGCATAAATCTTGAGAATTTTGAGAATTTTGGAAAGTTAGTCGACGGATCACGACAAAAACACCATTTTTCAACGTTTCTCATCGAGCACTATCCATTGGCATCAATAATGGCGTAAAAAACAAAAAAATTCAAAAATTGAATTTTGGGGGAGTCATTTTGATTTCCGGGGGGTATATTCGGCCTACTGGGGTGCATGCATACCCGCAACCCTCCCCCACATCCACGTGTGATCTAGACCCCCAGAATAGGAATATTAAACATTCTGCCGAGAACATGCAGGCAAAACAAAGTCAGAAAACGGATGAAAATTGAAAAGATTCTTTCAAAAGTACTTCGGATTGACCAGAAAATGAAATGTTTAATAACGCAGTTTGAACGCTCTTTTACCGCTTATACCAATTTTTAAGCTCATTTTGACCCGAAAAGCTCAATTCTTGGCCCTCCAGACTGGCTGACCACCCTCCAGATCAGCCGTGCTATGCATCCACACGTGGGTGGGGGTGCTAGGGGTATGCATCCCCCAGAAGGCTGAATAACCCCCGAAAATACCGAAATACCCCCCTAAAATTCAATTGTTGAACTTTTTTGGTTTTCTTGTGATTTTTTTATGCTAGTGGATAGTGCTCGATGAGAAACGTTGAAAAATGATCTTTTTCGCCATATTACCATTTTCAAGATCATTTTTTGACCTTTGAAGAATTACGGAACCCCAGAATTTGGTGATGTCCAACAAAGTATAGGTCTATGATCTGGTAGTCCTATGTCGGTGTGGGTGTTGTGTTTGACATCATAACGAGGCAATTAAGATGCAATGTGTTTCGTCCATTCTTTTATTCTATCATAAGAAAATAGTTAATTCGACGTCTAACTAACCAGAACATAATCTCTCCTGAGCTATACTTTCAAAATGCGATCAATACATAGTATATCACTATGATGTGAAAAGCTTCAGCAGCGTAAGGTTTTCTATCGCTTCCAGATGACTGTATCGTTTCACCTCAAAGGAAATTATATTTAGACATGCGCGCGATGATAAAAATGCCAATTATTGAATAGTATGAAATACCTATTAAATACTTACAATTTTCAAATTTTATATACGATATTCACAGCAGGCCCGTAACCAATGGGCTGCAAGGGGCTAGAGCCCCCCCAAATTAAGCCCACCTCCAAATTGATTTTTCACAAGGGTTCCCAAAGGAGAAAATGTAAAATTCTCGAAGTGAACTAAGATGACTACCAAATGATTTTTTTTCATACAAGTTCAGGCTAGTCAATCCAGAATTTTTGGCGCTTCGCGCTGGATGTCTTATTATTTATAAAACAGCTGTCATCTACGACGTACAAATGTGACCTAGGCATATTGAATATTTAGCGATTCTAAATTACCAACTTCAAATGATCTAATTATCAATTCCTACGTCTAAAAATAACAAAAATTTACCAAGATGAACGGTCTTCACTGAAAGTTTGGTGCAAGCAACTTGGTCATCCAAAATAGTACGAATACTTTGGGTAAAAGTGTATTAATTTTGACGCTTTTAAACCTATTTTTTGCAAAATTCTGAAAAAACTTCCATAATTAATATTTATGTATATTCAGCCCCTAACACGCGTTTTAAACAGCCCAAAATTAATTCTTGTATAATCTAAAGCATTATGAGCTTGCACTTGACACTGTAAGTTCAGTCTTACAAACAATTTAAATGATAGCCTTTGTATCCAAAACAATCAAAAAAGTTATAATTTTGTAATTTACTCTTCACCATAGCACGGAGCTCGTCGAGAAACCCTCAAAAACGCCTTTATTTTCGCATAGCGCCTAACCTTTTTCGAGACATTTAATTTTGATAATTTTCGAGCCTTCCCTGAAGTGAGATCCTGGTTATGGGCCTTATCACGATAATATAAATTTACTTTGTAATTATTGCATGAGTACAATTTGGGGGAGGGGCGAAAAAACGAATCGATTGCCTCGAAAATTGGTTAAGCAAACAGAAACATAAGTAGGTGCGCACCTACGTGAATAGCATCTTGGAAAAAATTGTGCAAAATGAAGAATTTTTGATGCTGTATTACGGAGAACACATATCGACGGATTTTCAATGACCACGGTCATTCATGGACGACAACCCAGTTCTGGGAGTCCGATAGGGCAAAATCGCCGAAAATCGCACTTAAAAAATTAATTCTGTCGGATCTATCGATTTTGGAGGATCTTACAGATTTTCGATGGGGGAGGGGTCAACCAAACCCAACACGCCCATGTATGATAATAACTACTTCCCTGGCTACTTTTTATTACCACGACCATGCACAGCTTGACCAGAGTAGAGGAGGGTAGTCTCCGTACATATAGGCAGCAGCTGAATTTTAGAGGTCTGGGTGGTGTAAAACCGGCAAACATCCCAAAAACACGAAGCCAAAAATTTCATTGTAGGGTCTGTCGGCCCGCCCCCTGACCTTCCTCGCACTCGCACCCACAGTCATGTCGTTAATATAAGTTGTGTGAGCTCAGAGCACTGAAAATAACTTTTAAACCTGACTGGACACCTGCCTAACTACATGTGGGCGTGGGGAGGGAGTTTGGGGGTATGCACCCACCAGAAGGTCGAATACCCCCACCCCCTCAGAAAACAAAATACCCCCAGAATTCGATTTTTGAAATTTTGTTTTGCTTTTCGCAATTTTTTGATACTAATGGATGGTGCTCGATAAGAAACGTTGGAAAATGGTTTTTTGCCATTCCGCCATTTTAAGACCATTTTTTGACCTTTAAAAATCTCACATCCCCCACCCGAAATGTGGTGCTGCCCATCTGTGCTCTAATGACAAAAAAACATTGAAAAAGTACAACATGGTAATAAATTGCCAAGTTTCGATTAATTTTTTTTTAAATTTCGGAACAAGTTTTTTCCGGCCTTGCTTGACAAAAGATGAAAAAAAACAAAAATTCACATAATTTGATTTATCAGCAACGAACAAATCTGGGTTTTGCCAATCGTGTGCGCTTTTAAAACTTCAGAAAAATAAAAAAAAGACAAAACGGGAAAAACCGGAAACTTTCAATAGAAACTTCTGAAACCCTTAAGCTTTCTCGATAAAGTGCATTTGTTTAACTGAATGATAGAAGAACGCCTTTTTTGCACCCTTTTCTATCTATATAATATTTTGCCTTTATTTTTCTTATTTTTATTGTTTTGTAGTTTGTAAAAATAATTTCCTTCCAGCTTTTGTTCTTTGCTTTTGACTGATTAGAAAAAAGCACGTTAGGCTAAACTCCATTACCGAATCGGAATATCACAGAATCTGATAAAGGACCAAACCCTCCTTTGCTATACGCTGCAACCCGTATTTTATAGAGGTAGAAAGGCCTCAAATTATACAAAAATACTCTCGGTCGATCGAACCAATCGTACGGATTAATTCTGACATCCAAGCTATAAGGCCGGTAGCTGGAAGTTTCTTCAATAATTATCTTAAATGAGAGCGTTAAAATTAGGAAAACATTACACGAATTAAAAATAAACGTCAAATAAATAAGTAAATAAACAAACAAACAATTTTTAGGAAAAAAGATTAATTATTTAATTAGGTAATTAATAGAAAAATGATAGCATACTTACATATGCTTTCAACTAATTAGAAGTCTGGCGAAGTAATAATGATTCCAATTTTGTGTAAAAAATACTCAGTTTTTTACTTTGCATACAATTTCCATAGAAAATGCCTGGATTCATTCTATTCTGGATCAACTCGATTCTAAATCGTTCATTGATTAGCTGAGTCTATTTAAAGCAAAATTAAAATAGCGTCCTTGCAAAAAACCGGGAAGGGGTCATTATCAAAAGCCAATATCTTTAATTTTATCAATTTTTTTATTAATCATATGTAGAAATTCTTAGCTTACTTTTGCGGTAGCGTTAAAACAATCATTTTGTTTCAAAGAAGCGGAACCTATACTCATATGTAGGCATGGAAAGAGGGGCTAGTTTTCAAATAGAAAAGCTAACGCAGAATTCATAATAACACTGTACTCAAGACCAAATTTTTAATTTTTTCGATTTTCGTGATTTTTTGTATTAATGGATAGATTTCGGCGAGAAAAGCCCGGTAAACATGAAAACATGTTTTTTCGCCCTTAAATAATTTTTTTTACAATTTTTTCTTTTGAAAACTTTTCGATTCCTCAGACTTCCCAAAATTCAGGCTGCGCCAGTATTACTACGTCGTTCATAAAATTTTTGGCTTGTTGCCAGTACATCAAATCAATCCGTTGCTTTTCAAACATAACGTATCGCAATAAGCACAAAATTAGAAAACGAATTATGCTTATCACACCAATATTAAGTTCAATACGGGTTTGAATTATAGAAATAGTTTCAACATGTAAATAAGAAAAACAACGAAATAAAAACAAAATCGATTGAAAGGAAAGTTACCGGACATTTTACCTGGTATCCTAGCACTAATTCGTGATCAGTCGATGAGTCAGTCACTGGCATCCATTCTAACTCTACTAGATTCCGATTTATTATAGCCTTTAAATTCATCGGACGATTTTTCGGTGCTGAGATAAAAATCTAAGAGGTTAATGAAGTTTTTTATATAGATATTTTATCTCCACAGTAAAAAGAATATTGAAAAGTCAGTAAAAAATCGCCTACTAATAGCAAAGTTTTGATTTGATTACATTTTTGACAAATTTTGATTTAATTACATTTTTAATCGTTCACATTGCTTAATTTATGCGAATCTCCGGCATTTTTATGAAAAAGAAACATTTGGAGCGCGAATTCGAGTTCTTCCTTGAAGTACTCGTTCTTGCTTATTGTTTATCATCAAAAATAAGAAGATTCGCTGCAGAGACTAAATTTTGGGAACCACTTTCTCCTTCGAATTTTCTTTTAAATGAATTTATTATTCGTTATTTATTCATTTATTTATTTTATCATTTCAATTATTCCTAAAAGTTTGAAATTTGGATTTTTCAATGAATCATTCTTTTATTATATTTTGGTATTTTTATACTTTTATAATACTTACTTCATTATCGCTTATCGAATCAAAATGAATCTCACATTAACCTTTTAGATATTCGAAGAATGCCAAAAGTTTTGTAAAAAAGAGTTGATATTCGATATAGTCAGATAGTCAACGATTAATCGAAGAATTATATGAAAACTCTATTAATAAATCGTGCAAATCGTCAACAAACATTATTATTTCGGTGTTTTTGAGACTGCAACGAATCAAAAATTGAAATTTTGTTGAATCACATTATTTTAGCAATTACGGAACAATCATTACATAATTAAAGCGCGTAAATCTAGGAGAGCATAGGGATTTCATAAAGTTAAATGCCAAAAAGGATGGTAAGGGCAAAAAAGCCATTTACTGACAATTATTATCAACAAAAAATTGCGTGAAAATGAGAGAAATTTCAATTTTGGGGAGTCCTTAGTATTCTGGGAGTCGTTTGGATTCCAGAGGGAGGTCCACACGAGACTGAAATAATTGGCCAGAAACAGTGGACTAGAAGCAATACCGACAGTATTTTAATTTTTTAGGCTCAAAAAAGCTATATGGCTAACCCTAAACGGGCCGATCACACAAGATCAGCCATGTTTTGCATCTATTATCCAGACCCTCACAATTAAAAGTAAGAAATTTTATGTTGAAATGAGACAAAAAATAAAAAATAGACGAAAATTATAAAATGGAAGATTTTCCTCAAAAAATGTTTGACAATTATTGAAAACTGTGGATTAAAATAGTTTTTGAGCTGTTTCAGCATTTAAATCAGTTTTTGGAGTAATTTTGGCCCAAAAAAAGCTGTGACTGACCCCTAAATCTGGATGACCCCCTAAAAGCCAAAGGCCTACGTCTAGCAATCACTCCTAGAATCACGAGCTAAATTATATTCAAGCTGTAGAGAACCTTTCTTATACGTCTTGATTAAATGAATTTGACTCGATCCGTTTCCGTGTTTCGTAATAATTTTGACAGCGTAAAATGTATTTGGCCTAAGATCAGATAATACAAAATGAGGGGTCCGTTCATCGAACGTCGCAAGTCTCGAAATCCTCGCTGATGACAAATCTGGATTTTCTAAACTTATCTGCGTGCAAAATAAGAAAAATAATAAATTTTTAGAAAATACTCAAGATTAATTTAAAAAATAATGAAAATGTGCTAATTTATAATCGGAAAAATTTACTAAATATATTTTTTATTTTTAAACATTCCTTAATTTAGTGTATAAAAATGTATCCACTAACTATATAGAGCTAGTCATTCGATAGCATGTGTGATCAAGCATGTAATGGTACGAGTCACGAGCGGACGATGCAAAAATTCTAGGCATACAAAAATGTTAGTATGAAAAACAGACGAAAAGTCAATAAATAGGGAAACAGCGGGCTAAAACGAGATTTTTCGGCCTTTTCCGTCAGATCTATCTGAAGCACTGTTTTTTTAGCGCCTAGCTAACGAAACTGACTATGCGCTAATGAAAAATTTTGACCATTTGCGCAGCGCGCTAATGCAAGAAATTTGCATATTAAAACGCTTTGTGTACATAATATCATAAAAATACTATTTATCATTGCGCTAATGAGGATTTCATGGCCATAATGGCTTCAGAACATCTTTAGCGGCTGCGCTCATGGGTTGGCGCTAAAAAACACTGATCCGAAGGTATCGAAAAGTTGCAGAGCAACGAAAAAATCAGAAGAAATGAAATTTTAGATCAAGCCGACTTCTGAAAAGAATAAGCCGGATCTGGGATAATCCCACTTCCTGGTGTGTGTCCCACTTTATAGGGCCCCCACTTCTCTAATATTTCATTCCTACTAATTGAGTAGATAAGACGGGGTGAAAATATTAATCGCAAAAGGCAAAAAATTTCAGTAAATATCACCCGCGTGAGAAAACGGAGTATCATGAAAATTTAGATCGGAGGAGGATGAAAATTAGTAAAATCATTGCTCCATCAATTGTATTTACGCGCCTGAAGCAAAAACACAAATTATAGCATCAACAAGCTCGTTACACAGCTGGCTTTCTTTTGAAATTGAAGACATTGAAATTTTTAAGAAATTTTAAGATTTTATATTTTATGACTCTAATAAAATTTTAAGTCTCGCCTTCCACACTCAAATTCGATGCTTTAACAAAGAAAAGCGATAGAAAAAATGAATAATTTGGCCCAACTCTAGAATATTTTTACTTATTTTAACACGCCTCCACCGAACATGGGTGTTTAGAATATAAAAATCATTCTAAAAAACAACAAATGTAGCGTAATTCGGAAAATTTCGGGTTCATTAACTCAAAAAAATTCTAAACAGCTATTTTGGCTATTTTTCAGATGCGTATCCAGGATTTTAAAACTATGAAAATCATAAAAATTATAAAAATTACAAAAACAAATTGATTTCATTGATCTCATACGTACGCCAGACTCACATTAACGTTCCACTGACATTCGGTAGATTCGGTCTTGCGGCATATCACGTCGTCAAGAATGGAAATAAAAATTGAGGACTCGTTCAGAGATGCGACGGTAAAGTTGGGCATAATCACCGAGCATTTGGTGAAGTTCGCCGAATTTTCGAGATGATTCTGCTGATCGAATTGCACACCTAAATCCTAATTACACGCATCGCGTCATTTTCAGTCAGAAAAAACGATGAAGGAACAAGAATTAGCAGCAATAATCAAAGATTTTAATAAAAATAACAAAAAATAGTAAAACTCGAACAATAATAAAAAGTTAAACACAATGAAATCAAGACTGAAAGCAAATGGAGTGAAAGAAAAAACAGAAAGAAGAAATAAAAACATTTAATCGTTCTGCGCATATTATTCATTCAATTTGTCCTCCAGTTTCTGTCGACTTGGCATTCATATTCTGTACGCTTTCTTTTTTCATGATTTTTATTTTCTTTTTATGTTGTTATACGTGATAATTCATAAGTAATAATTTTAATAATTATATGTTACCTACATGTAATAATTATGTTATAGGCAATAAGTTAATCGACTCGTAATCTTCTTTTAAATTCTTAAGTCTTAAGGCAGACATATGATATCGAATAGGTTACCGATTGGTAAAGCTTAGTTCGAGCTGATTACACACTTTCTAAACCATAGTATTATTACGAAACTCACTTTTCTTCGCTAAACGATATATATATATATATATATATATATATATATATATATATATATATATATATATATATATATATATATATATATATATATATATATATATATATATATGTATATGTATATGTATATATATATATATATATATATATATATATATATATATATATATATATATATATATATATATATATATATATATATATATATATATATATATATATATATATATATATATATATATATATATATATATATATATATATATATATATATATATATATATATATATATATATATATAGATAGATATTTAAATAAATAAATAAATAAATAAATATATATATATATATATATATGTTTCTTATGTTTTTCTTAAATCAATTTTTTCATTTTCTTAGCATCTGAAAAATTTAAGGCATTAGGAAAATTCGAGTTTAAAAACTAAAGATTTGAAACCTACGAACGACCTTTTCAAAACTTGCTAAGATTTAAATATTGTGTTAATCCAGTAAAACGAAAACCAAATTTAATTATGATGGACAGATAATGGCGTGTGTCAAAAATTTACGAATCAGATTTTTTTAGTAAAAAATTTTCACTAACCGCGGCAACTTTGCTGTCATTTATATTCTGCCCAGACATCGTCTTGAAGCTTAGAAAATGCTTAAATATCGATGAACAATTCTCCTGCAATATCTCGAATTCGTATACTGAATTCGGCGTCAGATTTGACAAAAAGATGTTCTGATTAATTGGCTGCAGGGCGTCTGATAAAAAACATGGAAAAGACATTTGTGGCCCTTTCTTCTGATTCAAAATTTAGCATCTTTAGTTCGTTTCATTTAACTTTGAGGTTTTTGAAAAATTATAAAGTACCTAGAAAAGTGCTTTAAACTGACGCCATTGTTGGGATGATCTACAGTATATCGAGTTACTGGGGTACATTTGCCATTGCGAAGCCGCATTACTACAACAAAATTTTTAACCACTTTTTTAGCCTTATTCATGTGGATTAAATTCAAAGAAAACCTCTAAGTTAAATGAAACAGATTATAAGCTTACGACTTGCGCAATGAAGCAAAAGATTTTTTAAAGTTTTCATTTGGAGATTAGGCAACCAAAGGCTCAGCTTCCCAAATTAATAGATGTTCTATTGGAATTTTGAAGATTTTTTTAAATTCCAGTTTCCATGTGATTTATACACGATTGAAAAATCGAGTATCCACTTAAACAAAATCTATTCGGCCTTTATTACAAAAAATAAAAGGAAACGGCACCATTAAAACGATAAGAAAATATAGGAAAGAGATAAGCCGACATGAATTCCAATTCTTAAAAATAATTCAGTCGATCTAAATTGACGTAGATTTGTCAAAAAAGGCAAGGTAGATAGTCGAATCTTAATTAGAAAATGATAAGAAAATACTCAGCTTAAAACTTAGATTAAATTTGCGACTTTATGCTAGATAATCAAATCTTCTTACATTCAACGATTTCATATACATTATTTTTCTCTCTAGTTGATCCAATTCTTAATAAATTCTGATCAGTTTCCTTCAGCCATCGCCAAGACAAATGAGCCGAATGCGACGTGACGTTGCTAGCAGCGACGCTTAGCATCCAAAACCGATCGATACATTGATAATTAGAGGGCACTAAGCAATAAAATGACTCAAATATCCGAGGAATATGTAAATGTGGCATAACTAAGCGGCATATCGACGATGATGCGATAAAGTACAAAAATAAACTAATCAGATATACAAAATAATATATATTAGATATATAATGAATAGATGAAACGCTACTGATGCCGCAGAAAGTTCAATTTTCCTAAAAACTGCAAGTATGCTATTTTAGACCCTTCAGCAATTTGTGCTTGAATTCGAAGAAAATTTCATATATTTTTTGCAGAACTTTTGTGCTTTTATATTTTAGGAAGAAAGAGCATTGATCATTAGAAGGCACTAAATTCATAGGTAGCGCGTTAGCGCTTACCTAAAATATACTTGGGTACCCCCAACATATGAGGGCCCCCTGAGCAAAACTGGGACATTTTTGGAAGGTGCAATTTTTTTGAAAGATAGATAATTAAAAATTCGGATGCGCTCTTTTTTTACTTTACACTCAATACCGAGTTTGTAGTGAGCGTGTAAAGTTTTGGCGTAATGTTGTAACATGGACAAAACTGTGACGGTTTTCACGCCCAGATTGTACACAGCACAGCTTGAGTGCCTCATACAATTTGATGGTATGATGGTATAGAATTGTATACGATGAAATTCTCCAGACGAAAATTTTTTGTTTTTTTTTAATTTCGCATTAGTTCTCGAGGGAGAGTGTAAAGAGTGTAAAAATCTGGTGGCATAAAGACAGATTTTTGCCGCATTTTTTACTTCTTTCTGTCTGCCAACAACTCTGGATATGAGTCCCCAAAATGTTTTCTAATATGAACTTTTTATAAATAAATACGGAGTTCTATCCAGGGGTTTAAACTTTACACTCTAGTGGATAGCATAAAAACGGGCTTTGTTGCAGATATTTCCGCCAATTTCTTCGCTGGTAAGTCGGGACAACTTGAATGAAACAAAAATAAAGCACGCTCAAAGAACTACTAGTCGCAGCTATCCACGTTTAAAAAATTCAATATTGTGTTATTTCTGGATGTGTAAAGTTCGAAATCAGGATGTAACACTGACCGAAAAAACACGTTTTTTTTCTCTTTTTGTAGATGTGGAACAGAAGTTTTTCACACACAAACGTACTACAATTCAAATGCTACAAACCGGCCTAAATTGAATTTCTTTACACTTAATGAGGAGTTAGGTTCAGATTTGTAGAGTTAACAATGTGATGGATAGTAAGAAAATACGTTTTTGTCCCGTTTTTTGTTTGGCTTTCCTTCCGTTTAGAAGTCAGGATAAGTCAAATAAAATAAAACTAAAGTACTTTCTAAATGGTACATGTCACAGCAAATCGTGTTTATTTACATCAATATTGAGCTTTTTTCGGGAGGTGTAAAGTCAAAAATCGAGGTGTTGAACATGCTTCTGTCTTTTTTCAGCCAAATTCTCCGGTTATGAATCTGGACATGATCCCAAGTTTGAAAATGCACCAGGGGTCAAACGTCATACGTCAGGTGGGCGCATTTGTTCACACTCAATAGTAGTGTAAAGTAGTTTACATCTTATATTCATTTGTCTTCATACCATTGTGAAGACTTAATTTATTTATAAATATTGATCGTTGTATCTGAGTAATATCAGAGTTACGAATCCGACTTTAATCTACTTCACACTCGGTTGTTGTATAAAGTTTACAACGAAAATTGAGTTTAATTATAGAGCGTGGCAAAAGCTTTATTTTTTTCGAAATGTTCTATGTAAAGTCAGAATTACGAATCTGACTGTTAGTTTTCTCTATACTCTGTAGTTATTTAAAGTTTATGCTATTAAAGTTTACACTACAAATTTGTTTTACTTCCAGAGCATTGCAAAACGTATTTTTTCAAAAGATGTCCGGTAAGGTCAGGATTACGAATCTGACTTTATGTTTTTTTACACCCTGTAATTTTGTGAAGTTTACACTGAAAATTAAATTTAGTTCTAAAGCGTTGCAAAAGCTTAATTTTTAATAAAATGTTCCATGCACAGCCAGCGTTACGAATCTGAGTGTAAGTCTTCTCTACACCCAGTAGTTGCGTTAAGTTTACGCTGAAAGCATTTGATCTGTTTTAATAAGGTAAAACGTGATCATGTTTGAAAAACATAATGCTGATGTTCAGAAGAATATTGTTTCTCGTGTTCTTGGACTGCTGTCATTATTGTGGCAGGTTACCGTATATGTTTACTGACTGATTTACTCAAATCATGCTAATCAAAAGTACAAAAGTAGAGTGCTAGCAAAGAAAAATGCTCCGATGGAACAAAAGGACGAAGATACTTGAAATTGCGGATTATTAAAGACCTAAAAGGAGGGGAACATATAAGCCCCTTACAGCTATAACGGGACACATCTGGGGAGTGTGTTTCACCTATGCGCTCAAAAATCATAAGAATCTGCTAAAAACCAGATTTCTCTAAGCAATACAAAAATCGAAGTATATTTTGCGGCCTCTGAAAAAAGAAGGCGTCCTCTCAAAGTACTTTTCACTGGTGTTTAATGAAGAACTTGGAAAGAAACCTTGCCTGTGTAAAGTAGCCGATCCAGCTTGAGATCAGTATCACATTTTCATGACAATATTTAATCAATATTCAGTTAAAAGGCTTAGGTGAATTAGGACATTCGTATCAAGCTGTTTATTATGGCTCTGTGGGGTCTAATGAGTGAAACCGCCAAAAACTGTTACTATGAATATAATTCTGGGCCTACATTAATCTGTGGGAGTGCAACCCTCTGAAACCCCTTACGCCAACTTTAGCCACAACTACCTTCTGCAGGCCGCGGAATATACTTCGATTTTTGTGTTGTTCAGAAAAATTTGATTTTTAGCAGATTCTCATGATTTTTTGGTGTAGTCCCAACACTGCCACCGTCCCAACACTGCCACCGTCCCAACACTTCCACCAGTCCCAACACTGCCATCGCGAGTCCCAATACTGCCATCGCGAGTCCCAACACTGCCACTGTCCCAACACTGCCACCAGTCCCAACACTGCCACCGTCTCAACATTTCCACCTTACCAACACTGTTACCGCGAGTCCCAACACTGCCAACACGTTGCGTGTTGGCAGGCACATGCACGGAAATTTTGTTGCAAAAACGCTCAACATTTGGGGCATGCATGGTAGGTACGTATTTGCTAGGCTGAAATCATGCATTTAGACTTAAGGAAATCGGGCACGTAGCTCTGGGGGAAATATGGGGGTCCGAACCCCCCAAATTCAAAAAAATCGGAAAAATATGACTTTTTAAACTTTATTTTGTGCTATTTTTGGGCTTAGTCCCCCAAAATTGGTGTTGATTCTCCCAAAATAAGACGGCCAGCTATGTGCCTGAAGAAAATTACTGCTAGGCTATTTGGTATCAGAATACAAAAAGGCGTGGGAAAGGGACAAAGACTCAATTAGCATATTTTTTAAAATTTCCATGTGAGATTTATGTCCGTGCGAACTGCGCATTTGAGTTGTACTATCACAATAAGCACACTACATTGGTTATTCGTCTGTTTTCTAGGCAACTTGGACATTACAATACATTATAAATGCAACAAAGAATTACTGCGCAAAAAATTTCAAGATTTAGCATCTAACAAGTTCTTGATTCTACCCATTACTGTCGACCCCACCATTATAATCCATGAACGTTATGTACTCAATGCTTTTAATTACATGTGAGCAGCGACTTAATTCTGGGAGTGGATATTATGGGGAAAACATTGAGAAAAAAACCAAAAACACAGTTGTGGAAGATCCGCCTGATTCAAGGGAGTTTGAATTTTTAGGGGTTTACGATAACCTATGGGCGTGGGGCTTTGTACCCTCCCCCGAAAAGTTGAAACCTCCTCCCTAAAAAAATTCTATTTTTTAGTTACATTTTTGGCGATTTTACTCATCCTGCTCCCCCAGAATTTTCTTACTGCTCACGTATGTTTACACCCCCTCTCTCAGATGAGGTCCATGTGTGACTTGCTGTATGCATGCTGGAACTCGCGGTGGCAGTGTTGGGACTCGTGGTGGCAGTGTTGGGACTCGCAGTGGCAGAGTTGGGACGGTGGTAATGTTAGGACGGTGGCAGTGTTGGGACGGTGGCAGTGTTGGGACTCGCGGTGGCAGTGTTGGGACTCGCGGTGGCAGTGTTGGGACTCGCGGTGGCAGTGTTGTGAATGTGGCAGTGTTGGAACGGTGGCAGTGTTGGGACACGATCGATTTTTCGAGCGCATATGTGATTTTATCCTAGCACTTAAATATTCAAAAACATGTGTGAATGCGACACAATTAAGTGAAATTACGTTGAGATAAAGTATAAAATAAACTTGGTAATAAATAATATATAAGTAATAAACGTGATAAAACGTAATTGACGCCGCTTATTTAGACTTTTGCAATTTTTGGACATGAAATGGGGGAAATTTAATAATTTTTTCAAAACTTCTCCGTTTTTATATTTTATGAAAAAAGAGTTATGCATCACCAGAAAGGTTAATAATATTCTTATTCCAACAATTTACATGCCTGATTGTTTTCTTTATTTTTCAGACCAGAATGTGCATTTCTTGATCTTTGAAATAAACCTAAAAAAGCTTTGCAAAAGATATAAAAAGTATAATTTTGACTAAAAACCTAGCAGTAATAGCTCGCCGAACTATTTTATCCTAATTTCAGCTCATGTTCTCTTGAAAGAAGGTACACCAATTCTATAATTTTTCGACATTCAATCAAAAACCGAATAGGTGTTCTAAGTTAATACCTAATGACTTTTTACTCAATTTTGTGAGGAAAAAATGGTATTTTTCTCGCTTGCCTTTAAATGCTAAAACTTAGCGACGAGACAATTATTTGCTATTAGTTTAATTTTCATTTTTATTTGACTTTTATTCTACTTTTTTCTAAAAAAAAACAAATTTTTCCATCGGATAAAGCATAGTCGTGAAACTACGAGTAAATTTTTTTATTAACCTGCGATGGATTTCTTCAATTTCGGCGGCGAATTTCGACTATCGTCGTATGCTACACAAGTAAGCTGCTGATTCTGCGCAACTGGGGGATGATGGACATGCAAAATTCGATAATTTACATCGCCATCGATTCTATATAGTTTACTGAGACCTCCGTAATCGATAAGTGAATAGTCGTTCATTTCGAAATCAAGGAACATACGAGTACGGTGATAAAACTTAGTTCTATTTCCGGAAGACAATATCCGACATCCAAAAGCTAATCCATCGCTTATGTTCAGTGGTGCAAAGTACAAATCGACGGTAGCTAAAAGGAAGCCTTCTTTAAAAGCAGACGTAATTTTCGAACAGTTACTTTGACGTTTTGACGCGAATATCTCATTAGTTTATTGAATGACTTGTCTGATGACTTTTAACTGCTTTACTAGCCAAAATTTTTAGAAACTTAATATTTTCGTTTCCGAAATTTCGCGTCATTGATGCGCGCGCCGCAAAATCTCACTGCACTGATACAACGATAAATATTTAAAAGTAAAATGAAGCTTTTAATGAAAAATCCGAAGGCAACGAAAGCATTGAATTCATCTCATATTATGATTTTTCATTAAAGAATTTATTATAAAACTTAAAGAAAACTGTGCTAAGAAAGTCATAGGTAGCACGTTAGCGCGTACCTGCGATACACTTAGGTTCCCCTAACACCCCTGTGCACCCCCCAGCTATAACGGGGCACATGTGGAAGGTGCAGTTTTTTTAAAGACAAATATTAAAAAAACGATGTGGGTTTTTTCTTTATTGTTTACACTCAATACCGAATGTGTAATGAGCGTGTAAAACTTTGGCGTAACGAAGTATTTTTCAGGAGAGCTTTTTTTGTTTTCTGAATTTAGCACTAATTCTTTAGAGGGGTGTAAAAAGAGTGTAAAAATCTGCGGGTGTAAAGACAGATTCTAGTCGAGTTTTCGACTTCTTTATGTCTGCCAAATTCTTCATAAAGAAGTTCCCCGAAAAATCCCTCTATGGGAAAGTATTACGTTTGAAGGGCTACACGAGGAACTTATTCGCGATTGTGTAAACTCAATACGGAGTTAGTTCTGGCGGTTAAAACTTCACACTTAGGTGATGGACGAAAAAACACTTTTTTACCTTCTTTTAATTTGTCAACCGCTTCGGTTATAAATCAGGACATGCGAATTATTAAAAAAAGTACGTCTCAAGGGTTACAATACACGCTTGACGCATTTTTTAAAGTCAATACAGATTTAATTCTAATGGTGTAAAGTTTAAACTCTGGGGTAAAAAACACATTTTTGACCGTTTTTTGTTAATCAACACTCCGGTTTTAAATAGAATAGTGTGAACTACTCTATAAATAAGATACATGTTAATGGTAACATATCGCACTCGGTCGCGTTTTGTTACACTCAACACTGAGTTATTTTCAGGGGTGTAAAGTTCAATTTTTGGGGTAAAAAAAGATGTGTTTGGCAGGTTTGTGCCTGTCACCTTATCCCGATTGAGTTGAGACATGATACTAATCATAAAAAATGTACTAAACATCGAGGCATGCATGCACGTAAGCGCGTTCAATTATGCCAAATATCGAGTCATTGTATAGGCGTACAGTTTACATAAAAAATTCATTTCACTTCCAGAGCATTGTGAAACGTGAATTTTTCTTCAGAATGTTCTCCGTAACGTTAGGATTACGAATCGACAGTTAGTTTTTTCTAAACCCATCAGTTGTGTATATTTCACACTATTCAGTTATTGTAAAGGTGTAAAGTTTGCACTAAAAATTTATTTCACGTCCAGAGCGTTTTAAAATGTAAATTTTTTTCAAATTGTTCTCCGCAACGTCAGGATTATGAATCTGACTATGCCTACTTTACATTCTGCAGTTAGTTGTGTAAATTTACACCGAGAATGAATTTCAGTTCCAGAGCGTTGTTCAAGCTTTATTTTTTAAATGTACTATATAACATCGGAATTACGAATCTGACTGTTAGTATTCTCTACACCCAGTAGTTGTATAAAGCTTACACTATTCATTTATTGTTGATGTATAAAGTTTACACTACAAATATATTTTACTTCCAGAGAATTGCAAAACGAAAATTTCTCCAAAATTTGTTCCGTAAGGTCAGGATTTCAAATTTGATTGTATGTTTTCTTTACACACAGTAGTTGTATAGACTTTACACTGAAAATAGACTTTAGTCCCAGAGCGTTACAACTGCATAACTTTTTATCAAAATGTTCCTTGTAACGTCAGAACTACGGATATGAGTGTAAGTTTTCTTTACACTCGGTAGTTGCGTAATGTTTACGCTAAAAAGATTTTATCCATTTTGATAAGCTAAGGTTTGCTTGTTTAAAAAAGGATAATGCAGATGTCAGAACATTCTTGTTTTCCGCGTACTTGAACTGCTGTCGTGTTTGTGGCATTTTGCCGTATGTGTTTACTAATTGATTTACTCGAATCTTGCTTATTAAAAGCAGGGTACAAGCAGAGAAAAATGCTCCGATAAAAGAAGAAAAAAGGTAAATATACTTGGAATTGCGCTTTATGAAGGGTATAAAAGGAGGGATGTTCAATAACTTCCACTGATTGGCATAATAGCTTAAAAGCATGTTACGTAGCGCAACTTTTTATAGATAACTCTGACTTGCTTAATATTGTGGCTGAAAGTGAAATGCTGTTAACATATTATAATTGAGTTGTTCGTACATTTGCTATCCGTTTTCAGCAGCTGTAAACCAATATAAGGCGCATTTAACTTTGTTCAATTTACCAGTCAAAACGGCTTTCACTGAATTTAATCAATATAAATTGGCTACAAATGTACCTAAGAAGTCTGGTGCAGTTTCGCCGCGCAGAAGCGGGAAAGTTCATCATAACTACTTTGAATAGGCTGTAGGCTGTAAGCTATCCATGCCGTGTATTCATTCTTTAGATTAAAGTGCTACTTCCTTCTGCAGGCCGCAGAATATTATTCGATATTTGCGTTGCTTAGCAAAAGTCGGATTTTCAGCATATTCTGCCATTTTTGTAGGCTTGGATGCCAAAGTTGAGCATATTTTCCCTTCTGACTTCTGTGGGCATCGGTAACTTTTTGCTAGTCCCTTCCTTATATATCCTTAATAAAGCGCAATTCCAAGTATATTCACGTTTTTTTGTTCTTCGAAGCATTTTTCTTTGCTAGTTGGTTATGCTCCGGAATAGTGCTTTCAGATCGCAGAAAAGTCAAAAAATTTTAAAGAAAGCATAGCCATCTTTTTTCTCACCAATTGTTGAAATAGTGGGAAGGGCCGCCCCTCCGCGTCTTCATTTTTATAAATTGCATTATTATATTTATGTATTAAAAATTTATAAATATAATAAAATAAACTGAATTAAACAAATTGAAATTGAAGTAATTAATTATAATCCAATTAATCATTCCACTTGGAGTTCAGCGACTGGAGAAAAATAAACTTTTACGTACGTAAGACGACTAAAGTAAATGCGATGGCTATATGCCAAATGGCATTCCAAATCGAACAAACATATTGGCCGGAATCGTTTGCCGAAATTTTAGTAAGTTTTAAGTTTCTACCATTGTGATTCGGTAATAATTTTGCTGGCTTATCTCTGGCGTGGGACCAAAATATTTTGGTCGAAAATAAATAAACTGGTAGGTTGCATTTGATTTCCTTGAAAACACGACAGATTAGGTGCCAATTAGAGTGATTAATGTTTTTCTTATAGAATTTACTGATAAAAATTGTGAAATTTACGGATTTTTTGCTTTTGCAAGATTTTTACAAATCAAACTTGAATATTGCATTTATGTACTTGCCAGAATGATTTAAGAGAAAATCAAAACTTTTTCATATAAATTGTAAAATAAAGCACAATTATACACGTCGTCTATTAGTATGACCCTAATATTTTGAACAAAACCTCAAAAAGTCAATTAATAATAACTTATTTACTAAAATTTTTTGATTCTGTCTCATTCTTAAGATAATTTTTTGCATTTTTTTACATTTTTTGCAATTTTCTGGGGTAGTCTAGTTCTTATTAAGAGGTTCATTCGGGAAATTAAACTTCGATCAGTGCATATTTAAAATATCTTACATAAAATTAAAAAAAAATATTCTCTAATTTTCTCCAAAACCGATTATTTCATTTATTATTCTAAATGCGTTATATTTGTAATAATAAATCTACTATACTTTGCTTAATATTGGAAGCTAAATAATGGGGTTGAAAATTTTTCATAGTGAAATAAATCGATAATTTCATCTAAGTTAGCCCGGTTTAGTTTAAAAAAATGATGCATACATGGGCAGCAGCCGAATTATGGGGGGTCTGACTGGTGTAAACCAGGCGAAAATCTCAAAAAACATGCCAAAACTTCAATTTAGGGAATCAATCGATTTTGAGGATCTGCGAATTTCCTTATGGTTTAGAAACCTCAGTCCTCCTTTCCCCCGTCACCGACGCCTAACTGTGATTTCCACGTCATCTCCTTGAGAAGCATAGATTTTCCGACGATCTATAATGCGAATGGTAGTAAAATTTGGTTCAGTTCCATTATTAATGTTAACATAAGTTGACGACGTAGCTTGCCCTAACGAATTAGAGGCAAAACACTGATACGAGCCGCTATCGCTCTCCATGGCACCAAGTATAGTCAACCTAAGTCGTAAAAATGAAACAATAAATTAAAGTAATTAATATAAAACAAACAACACAAAATAGGAAAGAAAATCATTTAAAATTTGAAAAATAAATACAATAAAAAATCGAACAAAATTAAAAGAAAATCAATTTCTAAGAAGTAAAAGAATAGTTAGAGGATATGTGCGCTAAAGAACGAATAAGGAAACGAAAATACGTATATTAAAAAAACGAAAAATAGCAATGGATTAACGAAATACATCTGAAATTGCAAATAGAATTTGCTAGAAGTAGAAACATAGAAAACACAGATGTAAAAAACCGGTCTGAGGGTCAGCCGGCCTTCAGGGTCAGTTCAATTGTTTTGTCAGTCAAAATATCTCTAAAAACTGGGTATAAAACAAAAATAGCGAAAAATTGTGCAATGCACATTTTATGATCATTTTTAAACGGAATGCAAAAAAACTTATTTTTCATAATTTTTTGGCCTTTATTGCCGATTATTTTCCAGCATAATTCCCATTTTATCATTCCGAGGGTCTAGCCCCCCCGCGATTTTCACGTGCGTGTCCAGAACAAGTGAGAGTACAAAATATGAGAAAGTGGAATGAAGCATTCAATGTCGAATAAAAAGCAAAGACGTGGTACGCACGAGTACATGGTTAAAGTTGATATATAATTTTTCTGAAAAGTTGCAATTTGAGAATAAAACGGATTGTATTTAGTGAGTTTCTTTGAAATTCAACATAAATGTATAAAATCTCGATTTATGCGAATAAGGCCTGAAATTAATTTCTAAGCTTAGATTGCAAAGCTACTTGTATATAACCCCGATTAAAAATCGGGTCAGAAGTAAGGATTAAAGTTTGTATTGTTTTAAAAGAAGCGCTTATTCAATCAAGTTTTAGTCAATTTTTTTAATCTTAATTTTAATTTTAAATATTTAAATTATGATTCAATGCATGAAAAATTAAAAATTTTGGAAACATAAACGATTCGTATCCGCCTCAATAATCAGATTATTTTTTAATGCATTAGTTTACACCTGTTCGCAGCAATTGACATTCGATCCCTTTCTTTTTTGCTAAGCAACAGATAATTCAATGGTTTGCCATCCTTGAACCACTCGTAATGTACGGCCGGATAGCCGTAGGCTTCGTAGAATAGAGTAAAATTCGAACCAAGCGAAATTAGCATAATCTTGCTCAATTCCACCAGCGATATAGGCGCGGCTTAAAGTTTTATACCGTAATTAAAATGCTTTGAAGTTCGTATAAACTGCAAGCGTAATCATAGCGAAACAGTATGACAATAAATGCACGTGGGAGATGGAGGGAGGGATCTAGTATACAATTTACCCCCAGCGTTTTTTAGCCGATCCATATAAGCTACAGTAACCAAACTCTACAAGGAGATAGCTATAAGCCTATTGTACTAATCCGGCAAAATTGATTAAGTTATGGTGTAAACTTACTGCTTAACACTCACAGTTTACAACGTACTAACGGCATCTAAAAATTGTAAACGATTCGGTGGGTTTCAAACAAAGCAGTTTTTTGTAACTCAATCAACATCCTACATTAAAAAAAGTAAGTTTAAAGTAAAGTAAAGTAAGTTTTTTTAATTTTTTTCAAAGCAGTAAGTTTACACCGTAAGTTAATAAATTTTGCCAGATTAGTACAATAGGCTTATAGGTATCTCCTTGTAAAGTTTGGTTACTGTAGCTTATATGGATCGGCTAAAAAACGCTGGGGTGTAAACTGTATACTAGATTCCGAGGGAGACCTCAGAGAGACAAAAAAGTTGGTATCTTTCGTATGGTTACCCGAGCGATTTCTATATGAGCTATAGTACTAAGCTAATTTTACATATAAATCGCTCATAGTCATGACCACACATGGGCGTGGGGGGTCTGGGGGGTCTGGACCCCCCAGAAACCAAAAGACCCCCCCAGAAATCAAAAGACCCCCCCAGAATTCAATTTTTGAAAATTTTTTTCGTTTTTTTCGCAGTTTTTTGATGCCAATGGATAGTGCTTGATGAGAAACGTCGAAAAATGGTGTTTTTATCGCCATACCACCATTTTTAAGGCCATTTTTTGACATTCAAAAAATCTTGGCCCCCCCAGAATTTTCTTGCTGCCCACGTATGGTCATGACCTTTGCATAATATATCAAGCAGATATAATATGAGGAATGGATCAGTAGTGTTTGATTACTCTAGCTCAGCAACTTGTTGGTGGATCCTACATAAGATTCAAAAATTTGTTTCTAGCTAAACTTGGGCAATTCAAGGGTAAAAGCGGGCAAAAATTATAAGCGTCCTCGCACTAATGTTTGAAATCGACAAGAAACCTAAGCTATCACTCTGTGATCTGATCATCTGCATGTCCTTCTGTTCAGTTGTCGCGTCGTTTCGTCTTATATTTTACCTGTTTGTGTACACATTTTTTTGACAATTAAATATTTCAGTTCAGTTTAGTTCAGTTCAGTTCAAAATGTCAGTTAGAAGGCTGCTTAACGCTATTTTAAGGTTTATTCAAAATTTTAAGGCCATTTTAGTTTGGAAAGTTTTTTTGGTTGACCTCCTCTGGCAGGCTTGAACTGACCATACTGTGCAATTAAGAACATGGCTGACCTAGGAGCAGATTGATTTTTGGGGTCATCGAAGGACTTTTATTGAGCTAAACGGGCTTCTAAAATCGGTAAAAGCTTTGAAATTGTGCAAAAGCTATCAGGATTAAATAAAGAATTTTATTTTTGTTTTTCTTTTCTTTCACATTTTTCCCGGAATATTTTTTCTTTTTTCTGGGTTTCAGGTACTAACACATTCAGTTCCTACTAATTACTTTGTATATTGAGTACAACGTCTCTGGTTACTGATCCCAAGGCATTTTTGGCCTCGCACGTGTACACGCCGGCGTCTTCACTTTCCAGTGGATGAAAAAACAATTTCCTACTGTAGCTCAACAAAAATATCCTTCCCGTAGCGTTCATAAACTGATCTCCCTTTCGCTTCCACGTATAAACGGGGCTAGGGCTAAAACAACGTTAGAAAATGAGACAAAAGATTTTTCTAAATTTTTTTTTCGTACAAGCAAAAATAAAAATTCTTGGTAAGAGATACTGTATATCTCTTCTACTTTTATCGGGATTTTCTTCGTATAGGAATAAATATTCGAAAGCGAATGGCAAGAGCTTTTACAGGCATTGTACTATTTCCCGATACAATTTTTGACTTCCCAAATATAAGTAAAACAATTAACTTACAGAGAATTTAAGAAAAAAATAGCAAACAAGAAATCACATAAAATGAAATATAAAATAAAACACCATCCAATTATAACGAAACTCTAGATATCTATATATCGGATCCATTAAGTTAAAACCGACATATTTTTGAAGCTTTTTATATTCTACATCTGTTAGAAATTAAGTGATTCTAAAAAATAAATTAAGATCGCCTAAGATAGTCCTGGAGAGTTTTCTTTTTTATACTTATTTCGTCGTCTTCATGTTCCAAGCAATTGATAAGATAATAGACGCTTACCTCAGAATTTGTAAGCAATTGTATATGACGAAAATCAAAAAAGTAATGCACATAACGATGAGATCCAAATAAATAGGGATTAAAAAAGTTATTATAATACATTTAATTATTTTTTCAATGAACAAATCAACATTTCATGGTATATAGAGGAAAACACTACAAGCAAGTAATGTAATTTACTTTCCATAAGCGAAGCATTCTAGCCATGCTGTTTTACCAGCCTGTGCCAAAAATGGGTAATTCTTCGGAAAACTTTCGGCCATTGCTGGTTTGAACGAGTGTGCGCTACCTGAAATCGTGTTTAAATCAATTATATGTTGAAGCATTTACGTAAGCAAAGGAAAATGCTCCGAGGTAACAAAAAAGACGAATACACTTGAAATTACGGATTATTAAGGATGCAAAAGGAGGGAACTAGGAAAAGCTACCTACGTATATGTCTTAAGTCGCAAAATCTCTTATAAATCAGAATTCCTCCAAGCAACGCAAAAAATCGAAGTATATTCTACGGCCTGCAGATTGGAATAAATTATTAAACCAAAAAATAATTGAAAAAGCAGTAAGTTAGCTATACAGCATTAAGTTAGCTATGCAGTAGGTATGGGAAATTAGACGGAGTAAACTAGGAGCGACCTTGCGAGCCAATTGAATGAAATTGCAAACATCGATGCATTCAAGACAATCAGAGAAATTGCTGGTTCAGAGCAGTAGGAAACGCGTAACCATACATGAAACAGACTACATGTAGGCACATTTTCATGCCCGCAACGATTGTGTGCACTAATCAATTGACGCCAGGTTTGCTTGCTATAATGCTCATGATAACAAAATAAAACACCTTTAAGTACAATTGCAGTTAGTTTTCCATCAATCACGATGCGAAGCAAGTCAACGTTGCAACTTGCAAGCAATTTACAAACATATAAATTTTAGATTATGTTTATACACTATTAAGTGGAGCATTGAAAATTATTTAACGAAGGTTACATTTTTATAGAGGTCGCGGAATAAACTTCGATTGTATGCATTGCTTAGAGAAAGTCTGATTTTCAACAGATTTCGCAACTTTAAGCATATACATAGGTAGCGTTTTCCTAGTCCCCTCCTTTTATATCCTTAATAATCCGTAATTCCACGTATATTCGTATTTTTGTTCAATCCGAGCATCTTTCTTTGCTAGTACCCAACTTTTGATTAGCATGTTTTAAGTAAATCAGTCAGTCAACACATACGGTTTATATATGATAATGTAAAGGTAATTATAATTTATTACTCTTAATTCTTTTGGAAATATTAGCACCCTTATAGTTGGACTCTATACTTCATACTTTTTAGCTAATATTGCATTAGAATTCACGTTTTGCAACGCTCGGGAAGTAAAATAAAATTGTAGTGTAAAGTTTACACATTAACACCAAATAAATAGTACAAACTCTATACAACTCCTGGGTTAAGAGAAAGCTAATAGTCAGATTCGTTATTTTTTACGTTACGTAAAACATTTTGGAAAAAAGTAAGCTTTTGCAAGTTTCTAGAACTAAAGTTAATTTGAAGTGCAAACTTTACTCGTGATTCTGATAATACTCTGATATTACGATCAACATTTATAAAAAATAAGTCTCCACAGTGGTCTGCAGGCAAATAAATATCAGATGTGAACCACTTTGCACCACTATTGAGTGTAAACAAACACGCTCAACTGGCGTATCACGTCTGATTTCTGGTACATTTTTAGACTTGAGAACATGTCCAGACTCATAACCGGAGAAGTTGGCAGGAAAAAAACAAGACAGAAACACGTTTAACGCACACAATTTTTAACTTTACACCTCCCAAAAAAGCTAAATATTGATGCAAATAAATGCAATTTACTGTGACGTGTACTCCTTAGAAAGTAATCTATTTTAATTCTATTCAACCTATCCCAACGTCTAAATGGAGAAAGTGGCAAACAAAAAAGGAAAACTTTTCCACAATCCACCACATTGTGAATTTTAAAAGTCTGAACCTTAATCCCTATTCAGTGTAAAGAAATTCGATTTAGTATAATTTGTAGCCTTTGAATCGTAGTACATTTCTGTGTGAAAAACTTCTATTCAGCAGAATATTTGAGATATTAACCATTCAAATAGGGAAGAAAACGTGTATTTCGGCACTACGTCACACCCCTGATTTCGATCTTCACACCTCCACAGGTAACTCAATATTAAGGTTTTTTAAACGCAATTTGCTGCGACGTGTAGCCTTTCAAGCGTACTTTATTTTTATTTTGTTTTATTTATCTCGACTTATAAGCGGGAAAGTTGGCAGAGAAATCTTGAACAAAATCTGTTTTCTACACCATCCACTAGATTGTAACGCTTAAACCCCTAGGTCTAAATCGTATTGAGCGTTCAAAAGTTTGCTGGTAAATAGAAAGTAGCCCTTAAGCCGTGGTACATTCCTATTGAAAAAAATTTATTGGGACGCATAACCAGAGTTGTTGGCAGACATAAACAAGTCGGAAACTCGACTAAAATGTTTTTTCAACCCCTGATTTTAACACTCTTTACACTCCCATTCGAGAACTGAAAGAATTGAAAAAAAACTGAAAAAAGAACAAAAAAGTGACATCTGGAGCTTTCTTTCTCGACGATTTGAAGTCATTAAATTGTTTGAGGCCTTAATACTAAATTGTTCACAAGCCGTAGAAAAACCACGAAAATTCGCTATATTTTATAACGTTTAGCCAGAACTTTACACGCTCATTACAAACTTGGTATTGAGTGTAATTGGTTATAATTTCTTAGGTTCATATATTAGAAGTGTGATTATAGATGTATAGCACATGGCCGATCAGGGGAATTATTCGATCTAAGGGCATCAACTATTGTGCTTGTTTGAGTCAAAATGACGTCGAAAACTGGTGCAAATGCTAAAACACCCAAAAACTATTTTGGTCCATAGTTTCTGGTCACCTTTAAGCACTTTTCATTACTATTTTTCGTTTTCGTATGTGTTTAGCCTACACTTGGCCTCATTATGCTCAGAAAGTTTCTCATTATTCATTTTTAGGGGGTCTAAACCTCAACTCCTCACGTGTATGCCTGGTTTTGATATACAGCATTTGAGATATAGGCTTTTTATGCCAACCACTATAATCAGTATTCGCGTTTCGGTATTGAAATGTAGTTTATCCTTCTATACTTAAATTTGCGTATCGGTAAGAAAAATAAAAAATGAGTGCTTACATAAATTGAGCCCCTAATCTCAGACCTCTAGATTAAAATTCTTGACATTCCAACTTTAGACGCGTCTTACGCTATAGAGGACATTACATTTGATCATTAATGCCAGAGTTCAGTGAGTAGAGCTGGCATAGGTCAAGAAATAAGAAAGAAATTGAAAACGAAGGAACGATTTAATTACTAGAGTTCAACAAGTCAAATGATAATTATTCGTTCTTTTTTCCTTCTTCTTCTTACTTTTTTATGTAAGCTTTCTGTATATAATCCTGCCTACTTTTTCTGTTTCATTTGGACTTTTGCACCTCATAAAGCCCGTAATCTCTTATAATATAATTTTTTTATGCACACTTATGCTGTTTCACGCGTCCTTTTTGTTTCTTGCTTACTAATAGCATGCTGCACTTCCATCTCAGTCTTTCTTTCTTTTTTTCTTTGTTTTTTTCTCTTTACTTTTATTTAGTATCTACTTATTTATTTATTTATTCATTTATTTATTTTTCACCTTATTTTATCTCTTCTTTCTCGCTTCTTTATCGTATTGATGACTTCTTACTATTCAACAAACTAGAGCTAGATTGAATTAGCTCGTATTTAACACACAGCGTTAAAATGATCCGCAAAACATTAAACAGACGCTTTTACCTGAAAAAAGATTTACGGATGATGTTGTTTGGAATTATATAATTACGACGCAGTATCAAAATCGTACCGGAATTCTTTTAATCATGTAATTAAATTATAAAAATTATAATAGAAAATTATTATCACCAAAAGCACAACAATTATCGAAAAATTTTAAGTGTTCGCAAAACGTCTCTTATTTACCCGGATTTTTCGAAGGCACTACTTTCAATTGAAAAAACGGGCCGTAATGCCCGGCGCGCAATTGATCCACGACCGAAGTGCACGAATAATTTCGTTGATCCGACTGAACGACGCTAGAAAAATGCAGAGTACCGTCGCCGCTGACGAATATTCTCGGATTGTCCGGCAAAAATTGTTTAACCGAATCGTACATCCAAGCTAGGCTAACTGACGCTTAACAAAAAACTGCAATCAAAAATAAAATCATTCTTGAAGAAGGAGCAAAGCATAAAAACGAAATATAAATGACACAAAGTGTGTGTGCAAATCGTTTGTTCGGCTAAAAATACCTTAAATCAGCTTCACGTGTATTTTTGAGCCACTTTTAGTACACTAGAGAATATTCTAATTAATGAAAATTAGTTTACGCTACATGATTTAATATAAATTGGTTTTTATTAATTTATTTCAGTTTGTTTCTATCGAAACGCGTGCTTTCCTTATTATAAACAATAAAGTTCGAATGAGATAATTTGTTTGTTAATAAATAAAAATATCAATTAATATCAGAGAGCAAAAAATTTTTAATTCGGACATGTTAACGAAAGATCTTAATAATGATAATACAATAATAGCGAAATCGTCGAGAAAATACGGCCACTAATGATAATAAATGCACGCGAAAAATAGTAATCGGGTGATTTTTGCAAAAAATAAAACAAAAATTGACCAAAATGTTACAATGAGATAATTTACCTGAGAATTGGTCGTAAGGCATACACGGTATACTTTTACCCATGTTCTCCGTAGCGTATACGTCCTTTTGATTTGATTCAAAATCCTTAATATCTGAACAGCACCGTAAATTTGATGAAATATAAAATAATCAATAATAATTTTCGTAAATGCGGTGCGTACAATAGTTGAGAACTGTACAGAAACTGGTATTGTATAATGCCACACTGCTGTCGATCAAATTGATAAAATCGATTAATGGAGACCATACTTGCGCGCCTCAAATTCTGGATTGGGGGTCTGGGGAGTCAAAAATTTTTAAAAGTTGAAAAATGCCAAAAAAATATAACATGGGCAAAAACATAGTATTTCGACATTTTTCATCGAGCTATATTCACTGATGGCTGAAATCGCAATAAAAGAAAAAATTTCAGACTCCCGTATGCCTATGTGTGACTGAGACGAAAATTCTAAAATCGCTCAGGCGCATATAAATACTGGAACAAGAAAAGCTAAAGAGAAAAGCTAATACAAAAAATATCTCTTGCAAAATTCAAATTCAGCAGGTAGTATCGCTATTTGAAATCCAGAAATTAATTTTATTAATTGAAATTCATTCGATCAATGCTTGACCTTAAATCATAAAAGTATGGAAAATAGCTTATGCAAAATTTCTAGTCAGCAGGCAGTATCACAATTTTAAATCTAAGAATTCATTTCCACAATTAATTCCCCTTTGATTTATGCATGATATCAAATTATAAATGCAAGAAATATAGCTCATTCAAAGTTCTAAGTCAGCAGGCAGTATCGCAATTTTAAATCTATAAATTAGTTTTAGTGAGCAACATTCAATTTGATTGAAGCTTAATTTTAAATCATTGAATAAAATTACCTTAAATTCATTTAAATCTTAAATCGTTTAATTTAAAGTAATAGAACTGTGGTAAGAAGGCGCGCGATTTAATATAATTGTTCGACAAATTTACGCGCTAATTCGGCAAGAACTTTCCGACTCCGAATCACACCGTATGGAGTACTGGCGGTGCAGTAATATTCAGCGAATGAATTAGGTCGCTTCTTTGAATTAAGCAGTAATTCGCCGTCTATTTGAATGTAAGCTGATGAATCTCTTACGTCTATCTGCAAGCAAACATTAACAAGCATACATGTAACAGAAATATGAGAGGGGGATCCCCGCCCAGAGTTGGCCGTCCACCCATCACTCCGGAGCCAGAAAATTTTTGAATTCCTTAAACCTGATGTTTCGAAAAACATTGATCCGGCCGTTTTTAGGTATTTTTTAGACAATTTCTGGCCAAAATTGAATGTCATTTGCCCCCCCACATCAATGGCCGGAGATCCTCCATCCAAAAATTCGAGCCGTTACATGTATGCAACAAGCGAACTGAGCGACAATGCTACAGTAAAGGATGCATATTTCATTTTTTGATTTATAATTAGTATAATAAAGAAAAAATTTCATTATTTTTGCCTAATTCATGTAAACTTACTTGCAGAACACAAATAGACACATTAGTATAATTCGCCTGACCTGATAGTATTTTTCCAAAAGTTTAGAATTTTTAAGCTTTATTGACTACAATCGGTTGACTTGTGAGCAAGCATGCAATGGAAATTCAGGATAATTCGGTGGATATGGTCACAAAATTGTTTTGAAGTGTTTTTTAGGCTCAAAAACGGTGAATACGCGTCAAAATCATCACTTTTTTGCGTTTCTGTCAATGTGCTCTTTTTCTACATGTAAAAACATATATAAATTTCGGAAAAATATCAAAACAATTCGAATTAGACAAAATATTAATAAAAATGATTTTATTGCGCGAAGTGCCAAAAATTTAACGTTTTGGAGAAAGCAGTTTGTTAAAAACGCTTAAATCAGCACCTTTTCTACGACTTTTTTAAAATTGCGAATTCTGGGTGGGGGTGAGAACCGAGTTGGAGGGAATCCCCTGGAACCCCAAGATCAGGTATGCATGTGACTTTTTTAAAGATAAATCTGCGGGCAAGGAAACGCATGCAGTCATCGAGCTTTCCATAAAGCGTAATGAACATTACGGAAATATAGCCAGAATGGGTATAAATCATTTTCATTTTCTTCGCTACAGTATTTGAAATGAATTTAATTAAAATAATTGTGCGTACCTTTTATGATTTCAAATACTGAGGGTAGCAAAATATTAAAAAACTTAACCATATGAGATCGAATAAAACGTAATAAAATATTCGTACTTTTCAAAAAACGAAATTTGCTTTCAAATACAGTAAAACCAAAAAATGTAGCTAGCTAACCATTTCGCCATAGCCAGAAAACCATTTATAACTAACAGTTCCACACGCGACAGCCTTGCATTTCAGTCTGATCCAGTCGGGTTGATGCTCAGGGTACAAAACCATATTCTTTGGCTCTTCGACCATAATTGGACCTGGTGTGCAAATTCTTACGTCCTCCTATAATTACATGCAGTTCTAACCAAACTTGCAGGTGAAGGGGTTCAAGGGTCTACTAGACCCCTAGAATAAAAAATTGAATTTTTTGGCGAAAAATTGATGAAAATAAAAGTTTTCTGCAAAAATACTTGAAATCAACCAAAAACTGTATATTGACATATTTTAAGCTAGTTTAGCATTTATACTAGTTATTTAATTCCATTTTGGTCCAAAAAAAGTTCTTTGCTGACTATTAGAAACTTTGCGAACCGAGATTTAGTAGGTAGGAGTACAAACATGTTTTTCACAAGGTTCCTCGCTTCGCATCTAATTATAAACTTATTCTTCATTTTTTAACCTTATAATAACAGAAAGACTTACTAGCTTTATAGCGTGAAATTTCGCATATAGCATATCCAGTTTCATCACTTCTTACTGTAGTCCTGCAAGTAAACACTGATCAGAACAGCGTATATAAAATGGAATCAGTATAGTGAAACACAAAATACGAACAAATATTTATATTGTCGGCGAATAATATACAAATAAAGTAATTTTTGTCAATGCCTGAAATAAAACTGTTCACAAAGCAATTTGGCCAATTTGAGCATGAAAACGGAATTCGGTAAAATAAGAGGACCTGACTTACGCAGTAAGTTGATCAGGCCTTTTTGAACCTGGCTCGATACAGATATACCCTAAATCATACATAAATCTCCTGAATCTCAGGTTAGTTTGTCTTTAAATAATATGAGAAAATTTACGACTGCCCTTAAATTGTCGTCTAAACCAGCATATAAATAAATCAAACTTTGACATTTTTCAAGGCAAAAATTTATTTTTCCCATCATTCCCGTCAGGATGAGGCAAAAAATAGTTGGGCACATGCATACATAAGAGCTGGATATCAAAGAATACTGAGCGTTTATATAAGCTAGAAAAAGTAAAAATTGATAAAATAATTCACTAAAACAATTGATAAAATAATTGAATAATTGATAATTATTTAAATTTGAAAATATAATGAATAATTGATACAAAAATATAATAAATAATTAATTGATGAATAAAAATATAATGAATAATTGACTTTAAATCTTAACTAATCTTTCAATTCTATCAGACACTTAAAAATAAGAAGACGTCGTTACCACTTATATATCCCGTCTTTGAAAACGTAAGCAACGTAAGCGTGCTCCCTGCTTTCCACGCTATGCCAAAAATAAATGGAAAATGTTTGACCAGTCGTTGACCACTCGAACGAGCCTCTTGGAGAAAAATAACCGCTTGTGAGCCACATCTGGAAATTTTAAAAGACGTACGGATATTTTAGAAAATATATAATAAATAAAAAAGACCAAAAATTTGAATTATACCGATAATTCTAATTTATGTCAATTTCTAGCAGAAAACATTAAAAATAGAATAAATATGATACGTACGCTCGAAAATTCATCCAGACCGCTTATTTGAATATACATGTCAAAACACAAAAAATAAAGAAACACAAATACGATATTAGAATTCCCAAGCGCATTCATTGCTATTTATTTAGGTACTCTAATGAACATGAAGAAATCACTAGATATTGATCAGTTTTATAAATTGGTAACAAGTTTTAAATTACGGATAATTTTTCTATGCCAAATTAATAAAATAGCATCGAGTTAAAGTAGAATTCATTCAATTCAGCATAAAATTGTAAGATTGATTATTCAGGCCTTATTTTCATACGATTCATTCTAGACTTTATTAGTTTGTCTTATAAATTTATCAAAGTTTATCTGATATTTTTGGGCACCAAATACTCGCGAGTCACGACGACATCCATCTTTATCCCGAAAACAAAGAGAATTAAATGTTCGGCTTTGGAGTATCTAGATTTTTCTATTAGAATATGAAAAATTTCAAATATTTCCTATTTTGAATTCAATGTCTAAGACCAAGTTTAAATATTTGACTTTAAAACTGCTACAAGATTATTTAATCCGTTTCGCGAATGTTTTACAGACTTCATATAATTTGCAGTAGTAACGTTAATTTAATGTATCATATCAGAGGCTTTTGAGTTTCGTAGCAATAACTTTTCTTTTGTCTTGATAAATTGCATGAATAGCTAAACATTTCCATTTTTACCGTAACAGAAATCAGAATTCGCGTGGAAAATAAAACAAACGAAAAACTTATTTACGCCTTGCCGAAAAAATTGTAATTACGCCCAATAATTACAATCGCTTACGGAAGAGCCGAGAATCAATTAAACCGAGGGCGGATTTAGGAGGGGGCTGTGATCAGAAAATAGTTGGGCACAATAAAGCATAAGTGTGTATTTTTTGTTGATTGTAGCCATTTTTGTCACGACTTTTCGAGTTTTTACGGCGCTGGGCCGGATAATGACATTTACTGGACTTTCTTAGCGCTCTAAAAACCTTATTTTTACGTTAGAGGAGCAATTTTCTACAAAGCAATAATTTTGTAGTTCTCGTAATGATTTGCGCCAATTTTGTCACTAAATTTGCATTGTTTCCATTAAAAACTTTCAAAAATTTAGGAAAAATATTTCAAAAAATTTCGCATCATTAATGATATGTTTATGAAGAAAGGCAAAAAACGTTACTTCACGCATAATGAACGAATTTATCGGACAATTTTTGATATTAGCAAAGAAAAATGCTACAATGGAACAAAAAGGACAAATATACTTGGAACAGCGAATTATTAAATACATAAAAGGAGAGGAGTGGGTAAAAGTCACCTAAGTGCGCAAAAAATCATAAGAATCTGCTAAAAACATATTCTTTCTAAGCAACACAAAAATCGAAGTATATTCTGCGGCCTTAAGAAGATAGTTGTGGCCATACAGGGGTAGCAAGAAAATTGTGGGGGTCTGGTTGGGTAAAATAGCCAAAAAATTGCCAAATATGTTACTAAAAATAGAATTCTGGGGTCTACAGTGGTCTTTAGGGGGTTAGCAAACTTATGGGGGTGCAATCCCCACGCCAGCACGCCAACGTGTGGTGGTGGCTTCAGTTTGAGAAATAGATAGCAAACTGATCAATCTGAATCAAAGAAAGGCACAAATCATTTTGTTTACAAACCTTAATTGAAGGCAAGTCCTAGTGACCGCTGTTGCACTGACTGGTTTAGAGGAGCAGTAAGGCACTAAACATTCACAAACAAGTTTGCACCAAAGCATTCAGGCCATATCGCGCAGAATAATGAGCGAGATGATTGTACAAATAAATGCAATAGTGGACATCATAGACTAGAAATTTTAACAGCTCATATGCATAGAATGCCGAAGCAGGAGAAAATATATATACTCATACATCATCTCATCCCGCTAGCATAACTCTTCTGACTATAGAGCCATTATACACAGCTTACTGCGAACGTCATAATTCATCTATTAAGCCTTTTAAGTGAATATTGATTATATATTGTCAAGAAAATGCAATACTGATACTAAACCAAACAGGCTATTTAGCACAGGTCTAAGTTTTCCTCTAAGCTCTTCACTAAACATGTGAAAGTATATTTGTCTTTTTTGTTCCATTGGAGCATTTTTCTTTGCTAGTACCCTACTTTTAACTGGAATGATTTGAGTGGATTGAATAAACTTAGAGGTAACCTGCCGAATGAAATACTTAAACAACTCAAGAACTGCCTTTAAAAAAATTACTTTTCTACAACGTTTTGAAATTAAAAGTAATTTTCAATTTAATTTCTACATGGCCATTGAAACACAAAAAAGCAAAGTAAGGTTCGTAATCCTGATTTTACGGAGAACAGTTTGTAATAAAATCTTAGCTCTTACAACGTACGACCTCATAGACATGAAGTTAAACTGAACCGTAAAGGTTACACAACTAGAGGGTGTAAAGAGAATTTCAGTCAAGGTCGTATTCCTGATAGTAGGGAGAAATCCTTATGTTTCGGAGAACGTTTTAAAAACTTCATCTTCGGCAATGCTCTGTTAGTTAAAGTTAATTTTTAGTGTAAACTTTACACAACTGTTGAGAGTGAAGAATGCTTAAAATCTTATTCGTAATCCTGATGTTCCGCGCAATATTGTACAAAACAATTGACTCCACAACATTCTGGGAGCAAAGTAAACCTTTAGTGTAAACTAATTTACACCTCCATTGAGTGCAAACTGATTCGTCCAGAAAAATATGTGACCCTTAAGTGCACAGCATTCTTAGAGTTGTGATCATGCCCCTACTCATAACGGAAGAAGATCGTGAACAAAACCGAAGCAGGAACGTGTTTTTCACCCCAGACTTGGAACTTTACATCTCCCGCACTAACGCAATATTAAGTGTAAAGAAATGCGTCTTGCTGCGATGCGTAATCCTTAAGACGCTCTTTGTTTTTTACACAAGTGCGGACATACCAATTCATAGACGGAATTTAAACAGACAGAATAATTGCAATAACGTTTTTTCACCACAGAGCCGGTACTTAACACCTTTAGAAATAACTCAGTATTGAGTGTAGAGAATTATGATAAAGTGATGTTAGTAACCGTTGACAAGTACTTAATTTTTAGCATAGTCCACACAATCTGATTTATAACCGGAGAAGTTGGCTGACAAAAAAATCAGCAAAAAACGTGTTTTTTAACACCAGCGTTTGAAGTTTAAACCTTTCCGATCTAACTCATTGTTGAGTTAAAAGAAACGCGTTCAAGTGTGCTGTGTAACCGTTGAGGTATACTTTATTTTTAGTATACTTTACGCGTCTTAATTTATGACCCATGATTTCGAACTTTACACTTTTAGAAGTAACTAAATATTGAGGTTTTTTATCGCTGCGACGTATAGCCCTAAAATGTACTCAATTTTAATTCTATCCAAGTTGTCCCAACTTATAAGCGAAGAAGTTGGCGGATAAATCTGAGACGAAACCTGTTTTTACACTATCCACTACATTGTAAACTTTAAACCCCTGGATCAAATCCACATTAAGTGTAGAACAACTTGCAGGTAAGCAGAAAGTAGCCCTTGTATCCTAGTACATTTCTATCAGAAAAATTTTTCAGGACTTATAAGCGGAGTTCTTGACAGACAGAAATAAGTAGAAAACGCGACCAAAATCTGTCTTTACACCCGCACTTTTTGCACTCTTTACACTCCCCATCGAGAACTAATGCAAAATGTAAAAAAAAACTAAAATATAGCGTTTCAGTAATAAAGGCAAAAAACTGTCACAGGTTTGTATTTGTTTGTATTTATTACGCAAAAACTTTACACGCTCTTTACACCCTGGAAATTGAGTAACAAAAAGAAAACAAAAAACACCGGTAGCAAATGTTTTTATTATTCATATTTTAAAAACCGCATCGCCCAGATCTGTCCCGTTGATGGCTATGGTGGGAGCTATTTTTTAGGGGTACCCAAGTATATTATAGGTACGTGCTAACACGCTACGCTACCTTATAGTTAATATCATATAAAAAAGTTTGGGTTCGCCCCGGTCAAAAATCACGGATCCGCCGCACTGGATAAAACGACCGTTTAATTGTTAGTTAAAATTATAAGTATTATATGTTCAGTAATAAAAGTAATAATTATGATTTATAATCAACCGTTACCCCGACCGATCGGGGTCAAATGTAGGCAAAATTTGCGAGATAAAGATGGCCTCGTTTTCCGTTTCAATCGACACCAGCTTGAAGCCGGGGTCAATTTCGTAACAAACGGTCATCGCCTCGTGCCATCTGACCTTCGATTGAGCTCTCACCGGCAAATAACAAGACTCGTCGAACGCTAGCCATTTTCCTGGGCAATTGCGCTCTGCTACTGCAAGGAATGATAAAACCGTACGGAAAACGTTTTTTGATTTAATACATAAAGAATAATTATTCAAGAATTAATTTAATAGTTAGGTTTTTCTTCAAAAAGCGGATAGGAACTCTTGAGAATAGATGTTCAGCATGGTGGGCTGGATAAGCCGGCCTTGATGGGGGAGGTCAGCCAGAGTTTTTTAAACTAAAATAGCCTCAAAAATTTGTGCGAATGCTAAATTAGCGTAAAACCATGTTAATCCACAGTTTATGATCATTTCATGCATTTTCAAGAAAATTTTTGATTTCCATAATGCTCTAGTTTCCCCATGAAATTTTCATTTTTTCTTTCTGGCAATTTAGATCTCCTCTTATTCCCCATGTACATGTGGACCTTAGTAGCGCTTATTACGAAATCAAAAATTGGATTGATAAGTTTCTATGTGCGTTCAATCTCCTTGTTGAACAAAAAACAAAATAATTAGCTTTGATGGCTGATCCGGTTTTATTTTCTGAATTTAGTGCCTTGAATTTATCAAAGTAAAGCAGCATAAAATAGCAAATCTACATAGGTGCTAAATATTAGCGATCAGGGCCGTACCTAGTTGAAGGGGGGTTTGAGAGGGAGGCCATTACTTCTTGTCAGGAAAAGAATTTTGACAGGTCAAATAATGCGGGAAAGATGGAAAACCTGCATATGTTACCAGACAATCATCAAGCGCAACCAGAAAATGACACTTTTCACAGCCGATTTAGAGAAAAGAAAATTTGTTTCGAAAAGATCTAAATTTTTATGAGCCTAATGGATAGAGCATGTGAAAAACCTAAAAAAATTTCGGTTTTTACCAGCTAACTTAGATTCCGAAATATTATTGAATTTATTTTGGGCGTGCCCCCAACCGAATCTTCGATACGAGCACTTCATTTCGTAGCAGTACGAAAAACGGAGCATATTATATTTGTTACTTCCGTCAAAACTGGCATTAGCTATGCGAATGAATTCATCGATAATCTCTCCCATTGGTAAACTTTTATTTATTGGTGAAAAAGCAACTAAAACCTATAAATTTTGTAAAAATGCACATGTTTACTTATTGTAAAAAATCACTTTGTATTACATATTTTTATTTCATTCATTAAGTTAAACAATCAGTAAAAATGGCTAAAACAACACCTTCTTATTAGGCAGAAAAGTAAAAGCCATAGAAAATTTCTAGGCTCCTCACTTAACCGTCTAAGTTTTTAAAGTTAAATAAACTCCTGGGAATTATGGAAAAATTTACACGATTGAATACAAAAACACCTAAAAAACTTCGCTAATTCGAAAAAAACAGATTTTGTTTGATAAAAATTCGAACAAAATTATTTTTTATAACCAGACTTTACCCTCAGCCAACGGTTCGTCATCAAAAGTCTCAATTTTGACAAAAAATGCTATCAGCAGCATTATCACGTAGTCGAATGATATCATTATCGCGTAGCTTCGCTATATCCAAATAAATTCCGAAACTATCCAATTCGATCGGTTTCGATAAAATGAATTGAAGGACGACCGCCAGCTTTTAAAAACAAAGTCGCAAAAAAGTGCATTTTTAGATTAACGCCTAAAGTCCCAAAAAAATCAACAAGTCCCAATGCGAAATCAACAAAATCCTTGTAGGATAAATATAGATCGGATTATCGGCGCATAAAACGCCCGTTATATCGTAATTTCATCAAAAACAGCCGCCTTCTCTTCACTCTACTGAAGCATTAAGCGTGTAATTTCCAAAATTGACGTTCACCCAATTTTGGCACTGGTTCCGGTTCATTAATCCCGCGGCTTGCTTCAGTGTTTTGAGTATTGAATTATAAATTAGAACGAAACGTGCTTCTGGTCTGGTACCATCACGATCATCGTCGACCGGTCGATTTAATGCTTAAATAGCGCCGAAATTCGGGCCACCGGCCGCTGGCCCGGCGCCATGACGGGGCTTCTGTCAAAATAATAGGACCGAATAATACAAGAAAGAGCTTACTGTACCTAGATTACGGCTAATTCTGCGAGTAATCGAGAGCGAAAACGACCGGATAAATTATGCAGAACGTAAAAGGGAATATTAGAATTAACGGACCAGTAGCAATTTTCGACCGAGAACAAACGGTTCAAATTGTCACCTTATTGTTACGGGTTCTTAAAATGTTTACCGGGAAAATAATACGCGCAAAAAGCGTGCGCATACAAAATCCGCTGGTACCGCGTTGAGAAACCCGACCTTTTAATATATTGGGTTTCGTTTGGTCAGCAGAGGTCACCAAAGGTCATTGTTATATGCAGTACCCCGCCCAGTATTTGCAATAATGTAAGCCAGACTGATATCCTTTCTCGATTTGCGGATTAAGCTAATGAGCCAGTGATTGAAAGGCGCTGACAAGCAAACCACAAGGAAGCACTTAAGCACTTATTTTCTGCGTTTGTACGTATGTAAAATGTACCAGGTGCGCTGTCTGATTCAACAGCTGATTGAAAAAGATATCCACTTATTGAATTTCTGTTGATGAAGGCGAAAAAATAGATAGTAAATAAGTAATTGAGCCTTGCTAAGGTTTAAAATTAATCTTCTCCGCTACACCTACTTCAGTCTAATTCGAAACTGAACGAGTGAAAAATTTTATTTAAATAGTCCACTTTGTCGAAAAAAGTAAAATAACTAATTTTATTTTTTTTAATTTCCTATGATTTTTCTAGAGAATGTTTTAAAAATTGCATATAAAATGACTTTTTCTGCATTTCATTCATTTACTCATAATTGCTTAAATTAATCAAAATAGTGAAATATGAACCACATACATGAAGTATGGGAGGATGGGGGTCTGGACCAGACATGAGCAGCAAGCAAATTCTAAGGCGGGGTCTGGTTTGGTGAAATCGCCAAAAGTGTTACTACAAATTAAAAACTGGGGGACTATAGTAATCTGCAAGGGGTTTTGAACTTCTGGTGCCCCTAAACCCTCCCCCCAAGCCAACGTGTGGTCTGGACCAGACGTGCACACGGAGGGGGTTTCGGGGGGGTCCAGACCACTCAGAATGGAGAGTGAAAAATTTTATGGGGGAAATGAGGCAAAATGGCGGTCAAAAACAAATGAAAATATTAAATTTTCTCCAAAATTACTTCAAATTTACCAGAAACTGTGTAATAACGTAGTTTTACGCTATTTTAGCGCTTATACTAGTTTTTAAGGTCATTTTGGCCCCAGAAAAGTTCAATTTTGGACCCCCAGATCGGATGACCCCCTCAGATCAGATATGCTGTGCAACTATGGTCTGAACTCTCTAGAATCCGAAAGACCCTCAAAAATTCGATGAACTCCCAGAATTAAATTTTTGAATTTTTTTTGGTTTTCGCGATGTTTTTCATACCAATGGATAGAGCTCGATGTAAAACATCGAAAAATGGTAATCTTTTGGCCCTAAAATTAATTTTTGTTCAACATTTTTCAAACTTTCAAAATTTTGGACTTCAAAATTTTGGCGCTGCCTATGCAACCCATTCCAACGAAGCAAGTCCGTCCCACCGGTTCTACAATTGACGTGTAACTTACCCCTGATTTTCCCATAAATTCTACAATGACGCCTCGGAGAATTAAGTTATTCTTGCTTCATCAACCGAGCGAAGCTATTCTTCATTTCAAGCTCAATTATCTCGGGTGCAAAACTAACATAATAAAATGATGATGATGATAGAGACGTAGGCGGTGGGGCAAAAAATAGGTCGAATGTCTTGCTTTTGTTAACGCCTCGACAAAAAGCTCAGCGAGAATTGGTCGAAAATCAATTACCGCGAAAAGAGGCTAACTGTGAATGAAGGCTTACATTAAAAAAAGCCAAAAATAGCCAAAAAAGACTATATAAGCGCTCAAAGGCGAATAATTTAAGGCAGATACGACGTGTATTGTCAGTGTTAATAACGTTTGTCGTAATGATGCAACAATAGCCAAATGGCTAATCCAGAATTTGCCTAAGGGGCGATTCCCGAAGTATTCCAAAACAGTCGAAAATAATACCAACAGTCCGTCGTACGTGCGTAAAGCGACATTTTCGCCCCTTACCGATATCTAAAATTAATCTACGACACAGAGATTTTTCAAAAAATGACAGAAAAATTTTTTGTAATAGAATTACGCTTATTTTCTCCGAAAATTTTGTTTGATGCCATTCAGGCGTGAAAATCTTGCACGAGGCATTGAGAAGGTTCCAGGTTTAATTAGGCCAGCTTTCGGCTTAGGCCAGGCTTAAACCTGTCGCCCATCTTTGAAAATAATGAAGATATGGAAATCAAGTCCAACCTCAAGGTTTCTTATTTGGGGGTTTTCCCCCATTTCAGGGATTTTACGAGGTCGTTTGAGGCATTTTTTAGCTATTGAGGGTTTTTTGCGCCGATGCTTAACCATTAGTTGGGAGGCAATTTGATGATAAAATTTAGGGTTTTTGACAAAAGCAATTGGAAACCCTGTCCAACCTCTATCTATCCGTCCAAAATAATATAAAATCGAGTCGCTTCGCTACATAATAATGCTATAATGAACCAATATCAATAATATATAGGTACAATTGGGATTTTCGCATATTAGTTGAGCTATAAAAATTCAGGGAATTACTTATTTCATTATTGAAAATATGTAGTTAGATATGTACACTTCCCACCGTTGCACTGATTTCGAATATGCCGAATTACCGTTACTTAATTTAAGCTGTTGCATGTAGGTACAAATATGAAGGAAGACTGGTAGGATAGCAGGATGTGACATTGTTTGCCCAACGGATAGGAAAAGCGTGAGACTCTCGGTCAAAAGAAGGTCGTTGAAACCGTAATGTCGAAAAATCGTAAAAGCTATTTTGAACTATTATTTGGTCCGAACAAATATGACGGAACGACGTATGCATGCAGGAAAATGCAATCGCTTTCTTTTTTTCTATTTATCTTCTGAATTTGCATAAGTTCTTAAAGCTTTCAGTGTTGGTGTGAATGTCAATCTTTTCGAAGTAAATGCTGATGCGTAATGGATTCTTCTAAGAAGAATCAAAACAAGGCTTTAGACAAAAGATGAACAAGTTTCTCTTCCGAAAAAAAGATATTTCGATTCATATAATTTCATTTTTTTGATGACAAATATTGAAAGAACTCTTAGCGTAAAAATACTCGAATTTCCTTTATAAAAAAAGAGTTTAATTCTGAAAACGGGATAATAGCAAAAAATTAAGTCGAACACCAGAAACGACCAGTTTTTGTAAGATGGAATAGAACAAAATGAACTTTTGATATTGATTTTTTGGAGTATAAATACGCAAGTTACAAATAAATCTGATCGACGAATTTTGAAGATCAAAAATAAATTTAAAAAATTTTAAACCTTGAAACAAGTTTAATTTGAATAAAAGTTTAGGCATTTTATTTTAACTGACATTCTTTGCGCAATTTTGCAACTCGTGAACGTAACAAACGCGCAAAAATATCAAATAAGTTAGTTTTAGAACGTTCAAGGTCGTTTCTAAGTTGTGCATGGTCAACTGTTGCCAGTTTTTCGGACGTTTTACGCCATTTGCCGAAAACAAGTCAAAAACATTATTAGGTTTTTAAATCAAAAATTTCACGACCATGTCAATATCGGCGATTTTGTACGTTATTTTCTTATCATCGATTCCGGCGATTAGATTTATTGATTGTCAAATATCGCTCGGCGATATAAAGCAAATTTTGACAAATAACGCCGACGCTTGTACGTAATTTAAATTTATGTTTTAATTAATTCAAATCTAGGCTTTGTACACTGAAAAATAAAAATGCAACTTTCGGTCCCACGAAAAAAGATTTTTTAACTCATTCAAGTGTTTTTTGGATCATGAAAACCCCCTTTCGAACCTGGACCTGCTTTTTGAGCTGAAAATATGATACAGTTAGAATCAGACTCAAATCTCGCATTCGTTTAAGCTTGTCGCGTACAAGCGAATCGGACACAGATAGGATTAAGGGTGATTTTTTAAATATTCATAAAAATGAAAAGTAATCTTATCTGACCAAATTTTGGATCAGGAGAGTATGACGTTTTAAGCCGTCCTTCTTGTTAATTCTCATTCGGAAGAAAATATTTATACTTAATTTTAAGATATTGAAACCGTTGACTAAATGCAATTGGGGTTTTTTAATTTAGTCTGGACAGCATCATTTTCTGACTGAATCAAAATAAGCAACGATGGACTTGAGTCGATGAGCGGAGGGTGGGCGCTGAAATGCGAAATAACCGGCTCGCAGACCAGATGAAGTTTCTGACGTTTTTTTGCGATTTTAGCAAATTTCAACCAATCCGGACCCCCAACAATTTGGGTACTGCCTACGTATGGTGGCCACTCCAAACCCTGATGAGTCCAACATAGAAGACGAAAAAATAATATCTATATATTTGTCTGTCATGATATGTCTTAATTTTTCTAATTGTTACGCTGATTTTATGTTTTTCTTAGCCTGTAAGCAATTGTTTTGCGCCAGAAATGGCTTTGATAGGTAAGGGAATTTTAGAGGTTCTTTTAGAGACCTCTGAAAGAGAAGTATACTGATTTTAGCGCAAATCATGCACTTTTTAGTGAAAATACTCGACATTCACCGTGCTAGGCGCCAATTTGTTAAATACTCGTAGGTTTGCTTCAAGTGCATGAGTATGACGGATAGAGAACTACTTAGAGACACATGAGGGCATGGGGGTCTTGCGCCTGTAACCTGAAGAATCTGGCCGACTTCCCCCGCACCCCCCTCCTCCCTAAAAAATCGATAGACTTCCCAGCATTGAATTTTCGGCGCTATTTTTAGCGATTTTGCCCCATCGGGTCCCCATAGAATTCGGCTGCTGCCCACAGTGGTTAGCGATGTCCTTAGCCGTCCTTCAGCTCTCTCTCATACGGTTTTTAAATCAGAAATGAGTGTAATGAAAATTTACACGTCTTCATCATTTTTTTGCACAAACTTACTGAATATTTTAAAACTTTTGGAGAAATGGCTGCAGGGAAATGAATTTTCACTGAAATTCTGCACACAAAAAAATTTTGTTGCCCGGAATAGCAAAAGCTTTTTAATGTTAACCTCCTTGTAGCTTGAAAAACAGTAAGGCTACTGTACTCCTTGAAAATTCTGAATTCGTCACTGTTAGTACCTTTAAGTCTGCGTAAATAATTTGTTCAAAAAATAAATTCAGGATTTGACGACTAATGCTAGTTATTTTGAGTCGAAGGAATGATTTTCGGCGATTATTTAATAAATTACCAAAAATTAAGTATTGACCAGCGATAATTTTTTTTATAAAAGCCACACTTTCAATTTTTGAATTAAATAAATCGTTTTCAGGCAGGTTAAATAGCGGTAGTTGGCTTTTGATGGACGAAAATCTGATGTGCGGTCCTTCGACGTGCGATTTTCCGAGCCAAATGTGCTCCTTAACTTGGTCAGGCGTTGAATCTAAAATTGATTGTTCAGACGGTCAGTATATTTGGCGAATTGCGAATTTGTGTATTTATTTTAATTTAATTTGATTCACTCAAACTTATTCGCTTGATTAAAATTATTGTTCTTGTTTAAAAATTTAATGAAGTTTCTTTTCTATTTAGATTTTAATTGCTTGTTTTCGCTTCCCTTTTTTGATATTTTGTCGCTTTTCATTTTTTCGTTGTTTTCTTTTTTAGACTTTTCCTTTCCTCCACAATTTTTTTCGTCTAACTTTTTAACTTTGACACGTTTTCAGCTGATTCACCCATCAAAAGTTTGATGAAGACGACAAACATAAATATCATAATCATTTCTTGTTGTCCAACATGAATGAAATCTGCGCCTTATCGTTGCAAACCTGCGCAAGCGTTTGAAAATTTGTCTTATTTTCTCTTTGGTAATTTAAATGCAGGTTTATTGATCCATATTTATTTGTGATTTTTAATTTATTTATTTATTTTTATTTATTTATTTATTTATTTATTTATTTATTTATTTATTTATTTATTTATTTATTTTTATTTATTATTTATTTATTTATTTATTTATTCATTTATCCATTTATTTATTTAATTAATTATTTATTTATTTATTTATTCAATTATTTATTTATTTATTTATTTTTATTTATTTATTAATTTATTTATATTAATTATCATGCATCAAAAACGCATATTATTCAATAAAATCTTGCGCTAAAATATGTAACGCATGCATTTTTCGCACGCGCTATTACGTCCCTTCAAAGTCAGTCAAAAAAGCAATTGCTCATCGAAATGAAGTTTTAAATTCTAAAACCAGATTGTTTTATAAAAATTTTGCGCGACGTTCTTTTATGACTGTACGGCAGAATCGTCGCTAAATATACCCATTACGCATTTACAGTAAATACTAAATAAACAATCTTAATATTAATAAATAAATCAATCAGTAAGTAAATTTGATAAATAAATATACAACAAAGAATTAAATTATTACAAAGAATAAATGAATAAGTAGACAAATAAATAAATAAATACCGTATTTATTCTAACAAAGCGCGCCCTCTAATAGCAAGCGCCCTCTAATAGACAGCGCACCTGAAAAGCGAAAAACGTTATAGACAGCGCCCCCTAATAGTAAGCGCACCTGCTATTATTTGAATGCTGTCCTTGGTTTAGTGTGTCCCTTGAATACAATTTCTTGGCCGAAAAGCAGTCCAAACTCAATATAAGCACATGGAACATTATTTTCATGGATAAAATGCCAAAAATAAGACATTGAGAATTGATAAAATATAATTCTCTTCATTTTGTTCAGTGATGAAGAAATTTGATACTTTTTGGGTGAAATCAAATGAAAAAAGTTATAGACAGCGCCTTCTAATAGTACGCGCCCTCTAATAGCCAGCGCACCATCAAGCTGAAAAAGTTATAGACAGCGCGCTGTTTATTAGAATAAATACAGTAAATAAATAGATGAATAAATAGATAATAAATAAATAAATAAATAAATAAGCAACTAAATAAATAAACAAAAACAATAAACACTATCACTTCTAATTAATTTTTCATTCGTTTGAATCAAATTTCAGTCACATTTTGACTCTGAAGATATTATAAATTCAGCAAGAATTAGATAAGGCGTTATAATCGATTTAGTAATCTGAAGTGTATTCAGAGCAGCCATCTTAAAAAACGGCTCAAAATAAACAAGGGCCAATGGTGGACCGCTTCAAATCTATGCTAGAACAACTTTTGTTTGAAACCAGACCCATTCAAACACTTCGTGCTAAATGATCACGTTTTGTTTATATAGTTATTTGACAAAAATCGCCGTTTCGTACACATCTACTGAACAACAGTATCATAGTATCAATTCTTCTTTACCCTCCTATAGCTATTATCCGATTCCTCGCTAAATTAGCTAAGAATCGAATTTTTAAAATTTTACACACACATTGTTTTTGTGCCATTCATTGGATAGAGTTAGATGAAAAATGTTCCGAAATAGCGTTTTCGTCCCACTAAATTTTCTGGACACCTTATCGACTTCAGAATTTTCTGGACTTCTAGGATTCGGACCCACGCGTCTGAGGCCATATTTATAAAAACAGGCTGATGTTTACCTGTTGGTAGAGATAGATTCTTTAGAGCCTAACTTTAGGTAAAATCGAATTCATAAACACGGGTAGGATTTTTCAGTGGGTGGAAATCTACAGCAAGGTAGGCCTGATTCTACCTGCAGGTAGACCCCACCTCATGGTAGGTTTTATGAATGATGGTTGGAATCGTAGATGCGTATCATGGCCAGTATGGGGAGGTTAACCAAAGAGCTATGTTGAGCCCAAAATTTCCTCGAAAACTAGCGTAAAAGCTAAAATGGCTTTAAAATGTAAATCTACAGTTTTCAAGAAAATTTCAAACATTGCCAAAAATTTGTTATTTTCATCAATTTTTGGCCATAATTTTGCCATAAATTTCACGATATGCGTGGAGTCAAAATGACCTCAGAAACTGGTATAAATGCTAAAACACCGTCAAAAATACATCATTTTACAGTTTATGATCAATTTCAAGCGCTTCTAAAGCAAATTTTCAATTTTCACCCATTTTTGGCCTTCATTTCGCCTCATTTTCCCAAGAAAATTTCCCATTTTTCCTTTCTGAGAAGGGTCTCTAGACCATGTATATAGATTGTAGATGGAGCGGGGGTAAAATTATTTTGGGGTAATTTTAGACCATGTAAACGTAGGTCATCTAGACCAACTAAGATTCCCCCTGCCTCCTGCGCATGTCTGGTCTGCACGAGACATGTCCGTGGGGTGTTGGGGTCTAGACCACCAGAATGAAAAAAGGAAAGTTTTTCTGGGGAAAATGAAGTAGATCAGTAGAAATTAAAAATTCTATTCAAAATTGCTTTAAATTTACCAGAAACTGTTCAATAACGTAGCTTTAACGCTATTTTAGCGCTTAGACCAGTTTCTGAAGTCATTTTAGCACAAAAAATCTATATTTTTTTACCCACAGACCAGCTGATTCCCTCCCCCCAAAATTGGTTGTACTGTGCATCTATGGTCTAGACCACAGGTACACAGCATGGACGATCTGGAGAAGGGGAACAGCCGGTCTGGAAGTGTCAAAAATTTAGCTTTTTTGTGCCAAAATGACCTCAAAAACTGATATAAGCGCTAAAATAGCATTTAAAACTTCGTCATTACACAGATTTCGGTCAATTTGAAGGGTCTACGACAATTGGGTGAAAGACAATTGGGTGAACGACAATTGGGTGAACGACAATTGGGTGAACGACAGTTGGGTGAATACGACAATGGGGTGAATACGACAATGGGGTGAATACGACAATTGGGTGAATACAATAATTTGGTCTATATAGGACTCTTGCGTCGCTGGAATTCTGGGGGCTGCATCGGCACCCCTTCTTGAAACGTGTTATCGGCGCAGAACGCCGGAAAATTTTGTAGAAATGACTATCATTGTGACACAAAACCATCACAGTCTAAATATCCATCTTCCAGCGCACAGGATGTCTTGGGCCAATGGGGGACGGGTGGCCGCCATAGGTGGGCGGCTTCAAAGGTCTGGGAGAGGGGTTGCAAAATTTTTTAAAAGTCAAATATTTGCCTTTAAAATGGTGCTACGGCGAAAAAACACCATTTTTGAACGTTTCTCGTCGAGCTCTATCGATTGGCATCAAAAAAACCCGAAAAAAGCAAAAAAAATTTAAAAAATGAAAGTATGGGGGTTCCGTTGGGTATTTGACATTTCTTATTGGGTATTTTTCCTTCTGGCGGGTGCATACCCCCCGAACCCCCCACGCCCAGTATGGTGGCCGCCCTCCACCCTCTTAAATCCACCCACGGCTCCGCCTCCTGTATCTACGTCTGCTAGCACACTCACACTATACAAAAAATGATTTATGCATACTTGCGTGAATTGAGCTTGCAACTTGGCTTCGTTAGTGGCCTGAAGCACCTCTGCTCTTGTAGAGTCTGGGTCGTGAGTATGATCCGAACGAACAATGACTCGGCCGCCAAAATGGAGATCAATGGAAGAAATCGCCCTTGCTTTGCAAAAACGCTTCTCTTCGCACTGCCAATATGTAACAGCATGAAAATTTCGCTCACGAACATAAGCATGCCCTTCGTAAAGCAGCTTACGTTTGCCCTTTTCACTGAAGGCAAAATAACCCATAAGCACAACAAGCTATATAGTCCAAGAAAGCTCAATGGTCAAATTTTGCTGAATGATTTTAATTATTCGACCAACTCTTTATATAGGAAATTGTTTGGATCACTGTCATGGTTATGACATCTCATTAACCTACTGACCCCATTCTACAGCAAGTTTTTTCCATTTTGTTCCTTATTAATTAACCTAAAACATCGCTTATTTCAGAAAATATGAATTTCTTCCATTTTGTTGATTATTAATCAGCCTCTAACATCACTAATTTCAGGGAACACATTGATTTATGACCTTTAACAAATTTGTTTTCACCCAATTGTCGCATTCAACCAATTGTCGTATACACCAAATTGTCATTCACCCAATAGTCGTTCACCCAATTGTCGAATTCACCCAATTGTCGTATTCACCCAATTGTCGTTCACCCAATTGTCATACACCCAATTTTCGTTCACCAAATTGTCATTCACCCAATTGTCGTGATCCCCAATTTGAAGTACTTTTGGAAAAAATTTTTAATTTTCATTCGTTTTGGCCTTCATTTTGCCTGATTTTACCACAAAATTTTCCATTTTTCCATTCTGGGGGAGGGTCAGGACCCTCCCAAACCCCCGCCCCCACGTGTATATCTGGTCTATACCTCCATAAACTCCTTTCCCACTGATATGTCAGATCGTAACTTCTTTTGTTCTCTAGTGCCAGCTGAATGCCGCCGATTATTTGACTCTGGAAAGCCAGAATGTCGGGATAAAGGGGAGCATTGCTGTTACTGGGCGTCTTCCGGCGAATGCGAAAAGAATGCTCGTTATATGAAAGTTTGGTGTTCGGATACGTGCGGCACTTGCGGTTGTCCGAGTGAGCAAAGCATCAGAGTGACATATGCAAATTAGTTTGTATATTCAACATAAAATTTGAGTTTTTCTCTTTCTAATACCTCAATTAACTTCGCTTAACTGCGTGGAATGCTAGAAATTCGGGGCAAGATCCAATTCCATGTCAATTTGATTTTAGCCGACTCCCCATTCTTATTGCAAGCTCTAGTAAAAATTAATTACATAGAATATGGCGGAAGAAGGCTACATTTTTTATGTTGTCTATTCTTTTAATTTCGTTCTCACAACTTATCTTAATATTTTTTTCGCCCGCTCTTCTTCACTTTATTAGAGTTTTTGGGAAACTTCGTCCATCAACGGACGGTTAGAAAAGATAAAAAAGATTTAATTTGAAATATCTTGTTTTTTGACTTATATATCAGATCACTGGATTCTTCAGTGCGATCCGTACATGTAAATAAGTGACTTGGTTTTAGGACCCTTGGAACCTAACCGACTCTCCACAAATTGAATTACCCCCCTTATGAATTCCTTGAAGTATTTTTCAATTTCTCTCAATTTCTTGATATGTTTCATATTACTTCGTGCACAAATTAAAAAATTTTTATCGACAGTAAGCCGAGGTTTACGATAATTATACACGATCGATGATGTAATCGCAATCTGTCAGCTTATTGTCGGAAATAGTTTTAAAATTTATGACCGAACTTGTGTGAAACAGACTAAGGTGATGGAGCTTGGTAAAAAGAACGTAGAAAAGTTATTCTTTTTGTCCCAGAGTGTCAATTTTTGGCCTCTTTTGACCATCGAAAACGTTCTCTTATACAAAGCACGACTGTTTAAGAATCGCATTTTCAGTACACTATCGAAATTACAGCTGATAATGCGGTTAAAAGCGTTAAAACGTCGCCAATATCAATCCTAAAATTCACCGATATAATGTTCATGGCTTTAATGTCCATTTATCAAGAAATAATGTAAAGCAAGGGTAAAAAATTTTCCGCTAAAAAGTTTCTTCCTTTGACTATGTTTTGACAAAATTTCCCCCAATTTTAACAAAAAATTGGACTGCTACGACATACGAAAAATATTTCAAGAATTTTTCTTATTTTACAGGATAAAGTATGTTGAAAAACGTTGGATAATGCGGTTTTTAACAGTTGCCCCGAAAAAGTTCCCGAGATATGACCCTGGATGCACCGCATGGCCGATCTTGGTAGAGGATAGTCAACCCATCTGTGGGGTCAAGAATTGAGCTTTTTTTGGCCAAACTGATCTAAAAAACTGGTAAAGCGCTAAATAGCATTAAAACAACGTTAGTACACAGTTTCTGGTCAATTTTAAGCACTTTTGAGGAAAATTTTCAATTTTTATCTGTTTCTTGCCTTCATTTTGCCTCATTTTTCCAAGAAAATTTTTCATTTTATCCATTGTGGGTAAGGCCGAGCCCCCTACAAACTTCCTTTCCCTACAGGTGCATGTCAGGATATGACTTAATGTAATTCGAGTTCGCTCCCTTTGAGAGATTTCTGAATACGAACCCCTCATGTTTGATTGTCTTTTATGCAAATTTAAACCATAATATGCCTCGTTTTTTCATCAATGCTTCAATTTAAGTCGAAAATATCGCAACGTGCCGGACGAATATAAGGAATCCGCAATGCAGGCCATCAGCTTGAATTATTAGCTATAGTTATGTATTGCGTAAAAATTTAAATGAAATGAGCAAAGGAAGGGACGACATGGGCGATAAAGGGATGTCTATTTTTAACTCGTATTAATTCGTATGCGAAATTTCCATATTTAACGTGTTGCATGCATATATCGAGCTGTCCTTATTAGCAATTTGTCGTTTTTGTCATTTTCTTATTTATTTGTACGATATTCTGTACGATTATGCTTTCGTCTGGATCGCCTAGTTTTAATAAAATGCCCGGTATGAGTAATAGGGTTCTTATCCCTATTTTCCGTACGTACACGTACTGCAATTTCGTAATTATTTTTATCGTAGTACATTGCTCCATTTCTGTTCCCGATTTATTAGCTAAAAAACTTAGCATGATCTAAGCTTATTGAGCCCGCGTTTTCATCCGACGGCGTTTGCACTAAAAAATTAAAAAATATTAGGACCAGTTTGTGGCTATTATGGACAAAATTATAACCCTAATCCTAATGTACGGATAGGTACCCATTTTTCGTATTTTCCCTGCGAATATAATCGTTATGGATTTTACAGGACTATTGTACAGTAATTTATATTTCAATTTGCTCGTTCTCTTGGTAACCCGAATTACGAAAAATTATTCAGCGTGTAAACACGTTAGAAGTAAATTTAATTCTGAACATACATCAGTCTATGATTATCCGGCAGAATACGCCGTGTGCATTTTTGCAATCGAGAATGAATTCAAGAGGGGCCAGATAGTCTGCGCTAGAGGTCAAAATAAGTGTAAAAAACTGATGGTATGAGCAAAAAACGACATTTTTAGAAGTTTCTCATCGAATTCTACCCAGTGGTTTAAAAATCGCGGACAACTGAAAAAATTTGGATGTTTTATTAAGGGTCTTTCACATTCTGGCGGTTCTAGCAAGACCGCAGACTACCATGCATTGAGTTCTGCTTCATTATTTAACTTAAGCAGTCCACGAGTTTAGAGTGATGCTGTATACTAGGATTTTTGGTGATGTCTCAAAAGCCCACCAGTCCCAACAGCCCCACCGTCTCAACAGCCCCACCGTCCCAACAGCCCCACCGTCCCAACAGCCCCACCAATAATCCCAACAGCCCCACCAGTCCCAACAGCCCCACCATCCCAACAGCCCAACCGTCCCAACAGCCCCACCAAAATTCCAAACAGCCCACCCGTCCCAACAGCCCCACCAGTTGCAACAGCCCCACCGTACCAATAGCCTCACCAATAATCCCAACAGCCCCACAAATCCCAACAGCCCCACCAATCCCAACAGCCCCACCGTCCCAACAGCCCAACCAGTCCCAAGAGCCCCACCAATCCTAGCAGTTCCACCGTTCTAGCAGTCCTACCATTCCAACAGTCGCACTGTCCCAACCACACATAAGCGTGGGGGAGGGGATGTTTAGAGTTTAACCCCCAACCCGAAATTCTGGAAATCTCCTAAATTATGGTAGACCCCAGAATTCTATTCTTAGCACATTTCTCGGTCACTTTACCCCACTGGGCGTAGGGAGGGTTTAGGGGTATGCATCCCTCCTCCCCGAGAAACCAAAATACCCCCCAGAATTCAATT
>JAVLUZ010000157.1:5646974-5724474 GCA_036768485.1 Mermis nigrescens | reverse complement strand
ATATTTGCATATATGTATGTACGGTAAACGTTTTGGAAGACAACAAATTAATTTTCGTACGTTCTCCGCCTTGTATGTCCCTAAAAAACTTATCGTCGGTGTCCATGATGTAGCCCGGGTTATGAATGTACCCCCGGGGCTTAGGGTCCATTTCAGAGCGAAACCTAGAGTCCCGAAAAAACTCCAAAAAATGTTCTCGCTTAGATTGCCTGATCTTGCGCGTAAAACAAGCTTGTTTCTCCATACGAGCGATACAGAATTATGCGTAATTAAAAGCGTGTAGCCCGAAGGAGCGCGTAAATTTATTGCCTTAGCTTTTTCCAGAATCTAATACGTTCTATAATGCGTTGTATATAATGTAGCTATGCCTCGAGGCGTTTGCGAGTAAAAAGAATAATTTTTGCTTATTTAGCGGCCACCGTCGTCGGGTGAAGTGTTAAAATTTACGACCTTTTTTCGTTTCTCATTTTGAATGAAAAAAATCGCTATTTAACGCCGAAATACGTCGAGTCTATTCGAATTTCGAATTTTATTTCTTTTTCTTCGTTTTATTCTTCATAGGGCTCTTTGTTCGCGCCTAGATTTAACGGCTCCTTGCTATCCTAGGAAACCCATTCTTTCGGTTCGTTTCCCGAAATTTATTACACCTTTGGCACGTGCTTAATGACCATAATGTTTAATATATTTTTCTCTCTCGTATTGAAATCTATTCTTCTGGCGCACCCTTTAGCGCCCAAATAATCGCTCTGATTTTCGGGTCTGCGCTTCCATGATTGAAAAATCCGCATATTACATGAAGGCCATGTCAAAAATCGGTATGTTTTTATTGTTGCTGCGGTCTTTTCTAGTATTGTCTTGTTTAAGCTATCGTTGCTTACTTTTCCACTTATATCGTGTTATTTTAAATTTTTTATACGAGTCATTTAGAGATCTTTGATTAAAACAGTTTGAATCTCGACATTTATGGAATTTTTTCAAGTATATCTTGTTTGCCAAACGGCAAAAGTATAATATTCTGTGTACAGTAATCTGAAATAAAGGATTCGAGTAGTAAAGGTTTGGTATGGAAAAATATGGAAATATTGATACATAGCTGAAGAGCAGGTATTCATAAAGGTGTCACGAATCTTTTTCGTGGATCTATTTTTTAATTAATTTCTATGTAAGCTCTAGCCCTTTGCAGTTTTTTATACACAGTCGTTTAACGAGGGAACTAAATGACTAACGAAATATGTAGTGGCTCTAACTTGGCTTTAGTGTTTCAATTAAATATAATTTAGGTCATAGATCAGGGATAATCTGACTGTATTTGACTTTAAACTAACATCAATGTCGACGAGTTTTGTGAATTAAATGAGTATTAGTCTGTTTATCACAAGCATGAGAAATCGGTTTAACTCCAGGCTACGAGGCAATTATAGTAATTCCGTTTCTGAAAACTTTAGCAGAGCTTAAGCCGGACTTAGTAATCTTAAGCCGGACTATTTATAATTTTTCTAAAGCATAATGAATTTTTTCTGCAAAAGTGCTTAAAATTCATAGCGGATTATCAACCTTTTAATGATAGTTTAGGATCGATACCAGCTTTCGGAGCCGTTTTGACTTACCCAAAAAAGTTCATTGGCTGACCCTCCAAAGTCAGCTTCTCGTAGGTCTGAACTAATCGAGTCATAATTAAGGCTTGACTCGCTAAGCCCTAGTAATCCGTTTATTAAGGTCGCTCGAGATTATTCAGGATTTTCGTTTGTCGACCTTGGGCCTTAGTCTGAATCAAAGATACACTGCATGAGACTTCTAATATCTGTTTCCTTAAAAAATTGCATTTTTATAATTTTCGACGATGGCTTAAAAGAAAATTAGTGAATAGCGAAATTTGAGGATTTATAGTCAGAAAGCTTACTTATTTGAGAAAAGCGCGAAAAATTGATATATTTAAGAGACAAGAACAAATTTTCTTCTTTCAACAGAAAATACTAAACTTCTGCACAGCTCAGCAGCATTTAAAGGGAGAAGATGTCAGTGATTATGCAACAATATAAATTTAGCTCAACGCGTGTGATCCCCATAGATGCACAGCATTGCCGATCTAGGGGGTTAATCTCGAACGAATTTAAATAGATAATGAGCTTTTCAGTGCCAAAATCAACTCAAAAACTGGTAAACATGCTAAAATAGCGTTAAAACGAAGTTATTCCACAGTTTGTGGTGAATTTCGATCAGTTTTAAAGAAAATATTTGATTTTAGCCCAGTTTTGACCTTTACTTTGCCTCATTTCCCTCAGAAAATTTCCCATTTACATTCTAGATTAGGGGAATCTATATCTCCGACCCCTCCATGTGCATATCTGGTCCCAACACACTGCAATAAGTGCCAGAACAGCCTTAGGGAGACCTCTCCAGTCGCTGGTCAAATATTGGCGTTTTCGATCAATAATAAGCCCACCAATAAGAACCGAATAAATATTTAATGCCAGATTACGAATGTCGCTCGAGTAGCATGCGATTCTTTGAAAAAAACGACCGTAAATAACAGAATCATAATTTAGTCGGAGAAAAGATTAGGTACACGGAATAAATTATATATCGTCAATCTGTCATTTCGCCCGGATATCCCCGCAATTATTTTCCTGTTGGCATAGAGTTACATACATATAAATAACAGACAATTGGTCGAAGCTATGACGAAAATAATTCAATTACAAATAACAAGCGAAATTCGTTGCATAGAAAGAAGCACCTGTTCTTACTGAGCCATTTCTAATAAAAGCAAAACTCAAGTAAAAACTTAACGATTCCGCGCTGATATATTGCAACATCGAGCGAAATTGCCGAACGAAACTTTTTTCTATAATTTTTTATACTTTTTTATCCTAGTAATTACGATGACCTTTTAAGCTGGTAATAGGTGAGCAGTGAGTAACATGAATATGTTTGTTTCTTGTTATCCGCTCTATTCTGTTTTCTCTATGAGCTCATCTCCACCTCACATAGGAGTGGGGGTTAGGGTTATAGAACCCCAAAAATCCCAAAAACCTACCTAGAATCCGACAGACCCCCAAAAATTGAATTGTTGGCCTTTTTCCCGCGGAATTCTGCGATTTTTCACCACCCACCTCTTAGAATTCCGTTGCTGTCTGTGTGTGAGCAGGCATGTAGCTGGCTGGTGGGTCAGAATTTTAAAGTTAGATATCTCTATAGCTACGTGGAAAAAATAGTGGTCTTTTTGAGCGCTTCTCACTGGCTCTACGTATTCAAGAAAAAAAATTAAAAAGTGTTCAAAAAATTTGAGCTTATTTCAGTCATATTCAAAAAATACGTATATCTCATAAAATGACCGCTCAAATAGTTTTTCAGCATTATATCCAAGCTCGGCCCTGCTGTGAATTGTTTAACTTTTTTATACTCAAACTTGGTACATTGAAAAGAAAAGCAATACGGAAAATAAATAATTCTATGAGAAGCGTCAGAAAATTTCGACAATTATCATTTTAACTCTCTTTAAAACAGAGCCAAAAAAACTTTGGACTTCAAAAGTCTGCTAAAATCGACATTTGCTCGATTTTCCGGATGCGCTTCAATAAATTTTGATTTCTTCCTTCACGGAATCCCCGTAAAAAATACTGAAATTTCCAAATTTTGGGGGCTTGTTTCCCTATCCCCTCCACAGCTACGTACCTGTGAGTGAATCTCGCTCTTTCGACAAAGTGCTTAGATTAGAAAAATGTTATCATAGTTAAATTACTCATTTCCCTATTTTGGTGTCGTTTCAAGTGTTCTTCCATCTTTTTACGTATTTCATTTTATTATATGCTTCCAAAGTAACTCTTATGATGCTAATTTCATTCGAATAATGTGTTTTCATACTTGGGTTTTTGTTTCATCTCAGAACCAAAATGCATGTTAATGGAGGAGTTAGGGGTCCTAGCTAGACCCTCACCAAGACGGAAAATGAGGAGTTTTTAGGGAAAAAGGTAAAACAATGACCAGAAGTGATAAAATCGATAAAGTTTGATTTGAAAATGATCCGAAACTTTGTATTAACATACGTTTTAAGCTATGTTAGCTTCTCTTATGCTCAGAACTATCATCGAGCCATATGAAAGTTTATAAAAAATGACTGAAAAATTACAATGAAATGAATTAAACCAATAAATTAGAACTTAAACTGAAAAAAGATAATTACGGTAGAGTAATAAAAAAGCCCAGGAAAAATAAAAATTTCCATATCGAATTTCGGACATATTTTTGACGTTTCCTGTTTCATTCCGCATGCCAGCTTACACGAATTACGCTTTCCAAGCTCACTAATTACCGCGATACGAGCAATTAATGTTTTTTCCGCGCGATTAAGCTACTCCGCACAGCTAACAATCTAAGCTAGAGTTTATATTTCCGTTCCTAACGAAATAGCATTACCTAAAATATATTCGACTCCGATTTCGTTTAGCTCAGCTATTACAATCCCGCTCTTACTTTTCCTCCAGTTGAAACAAATGAGTTCGGCTTAAAAGTTTTCGGCTCGTATTTCGTACAAAAATCTCATTACGCCGGATATTCGAGAGCGATCGTGACAAAAGGATAGCAATTTAAGCTTTTCATAACGCGACCTATGTTCGAGCTTACGTTATAAGCTTCTCGTAATTATTAGCAAAACCGTCGTTATTGCGCTACAAAGCCGGGATATCATAGCTTACTTAGGGGCGGCTAGTAAAATGAGCCTTCTGCTCGTCACACTGTTCGTTGGTCGGCCGAAAATCATTAGTGGAAGAAACAGGTGTATGCTATTTAATGCGCGTTAATTGTACATCAGTTGTGCATGCTTACAAATGTAGTTAGGTACCTAGATGCATTCTGATAAGGTCTATTATATTTTTCTTACTTTTTGTCATTACATTGTTATTTTTGTCAAAATGAATGTTGTTTGCAGTTTTATTAAGTAGTTCTATTTTCATTGTATTTGGGCTTTTTACTTTTTCATTTTTTTTGCTCTTTTCTTTTTCTTTTTTCGTATTTTGTTAACTTCCGTAAAATCTTTATATTTTTACTCTTATGTCTGAAGCGCCTGGGCTCATATCTTTGTTTTTCTTCTTTTTTATCATCAAATTATCATTTTTGTCGCAATCAGTATTTACGGTTTTCTTAATAATTGTTATTTTCATCGTATTCGGGTTTTTTTACTTTTCGTATTTTTTGATCTTTCTTTTTCTTATTTATTTTTATTCCTTCCGTAAAATCTTTTTTGCTCTCGTGTCTAAAGCGCCAGGGACTCATGTATTTACTTGTTTCCCTTATTTTTTATCATTATAATATTATTTTTGTCTTAATTATTATTTATAGTCGCCTTGATTATTTTTTATGATATTTGAGGTCTTTACGTTTTTTGTTCTTTCTTTTTCTTTATCTAGTTTTCATGTACTTCTGTAAAGTCTTCTTTCCTCTCTTGTCTGAAGCGCCTGAGACTCGATTCTGTTTACGCTTTTGTAAATTTCATACATCGTTCTCTTAGATTTAGAAATTTTTAGTAACTTTTGCATTCAGACATATTTTTGCGCTTTTGTCTCGTTTTTGCAGAAATCCATTGATCTCAAATCGTTCAATTTTAATATAGCTTTTCCTTAATAAACTTTTTTCATTCTATAAGGTCTTCTGACGAGATTTTTTTCATTGAATTTAAATTTTATCTGAATTTATCCATTTCTTGGCTTCCGGACCGCTTTACAGTTTTAGCTTTAGTCTAGCGTGGTTTTTCTGTTACACACGGTTTTTCGGCAAGATTTTTCCCCTAAAATTCAAAGTTTTTTAATTGCTCGTTTTTTCGTCTTTAGCCTTTTTGTTTTTTTCTATTTCATATTAGAAAGGGGGATTCGCCATGCCCCTGTTGCATGTATATATCAGTGACGATTTAGTTCAAAAAATTAGGAGATTTTACGAATATTTGCCTTAACTTTAACTCCGACTCAAACTCCGAAACTTTAATTTTTCTTGCAAATAATACTTTCTTTTAATTCCCTCAAGACGCAGTTGTTAATCGATATTTTTGATTAGATGCTTTTGAAAATATTAGCCTTATTCCCTTAATCACGCCGAGTATCTCACGCTCTTAGTTATGATAAAGTATGAATTATTTAGCGCTTATCTGATTTTGATTTTTTTACAAACTTTTGCTTAACCGGAAGCGCTTTTTCCGCCTGTGTACTTCGAAGATAAGTCGATGATAAAGCACCGATCTCATTTTTTCGCCCTTATCTACTCGCCCGCACAAATCGTTTTTATGACGTAAAATATCCAAAGTGTACTTACGATATTAAGTTGAATGATAATGCGTTTATGGTTAGCCCACAATTCGAATACAGCTTCGATGACGATAAATTATAGCTGATGCGAGCTTAAAGCATGATCAGGTGATAGATTCGGATTTTTGGTAATTCGACCCGAAATTTGGCAAAAGTAAGAAAACTTGGACGAGATTTAAGGAGAATTTAAATTTTTTCTTCGGAGAATTCACTCGCCTGAAATTTGGGGAAAATGGTCAAGTTTTGAAGAACATTCTACTTATAATAACACGTGAACATAGCTCGAATTCTGGGGACTGGATTTAAGCCTGGAAATTTTCAAAGTCAAACAAACGGTCAGAAATCGGTAACATGGCAAAACCCTGTTTTTCAACGTTTTTCTTTAAGCTTCATCCTTTGGCATGAAATAATCGCGAAAAAAGGAAAAGAATTTTAAAATTCTATTCTGATTTCTTCCGAAATTCGGTTGGAACGTTCCGGATTCTGAAGGAAGTCTAGCCAGACCATACACTGGCGGCAGCCTGATTATGTGGGGTCTGGGTGGTGTAAAACCGGCAAAAATCCCCAAGAAATGTTTAAAATTAAGTTCTGTAGGGTCTATCGATTTTGGGGGTCTACCGGATTTTTCGGGGTCTTGCACCCTCTAAATCCCTCCCCCACGCCCACATGTGGTCCAGACCCCACACCAATTTGTATTCGTATTACACTAATGCTTATTTAGAAAACTGAAATTTAAAAGATAAAAGTCAGACTTAGGCTTATAAACGGATAGAAATCGAAAAATTTCACAGAAACTTATAAAATCATTAAAACGCTGCGAATTAAGCTTTACTTCGCTCCACTCCGATGTCTAATTCACCTTTATGAGTGAATTTTAGTTTGTTTCGTTATGTTTTCATTAAACATGTGTATGTGCGTTAAATCAGTGCAATTTTTAAAATAAATAATAACATCCGCTTCTGATCATCGTTATAGCGACTCTAGAACTCCATCTAATACTAGGTATTGGAAAAGCCAATAAAGTGGCATATCCGGCTGGCATAAGCAACGATCACTCAAATTCCAGTTTATAATCGAATGTAAGTGCTAGGGTGTGATTTTTCATTCAAACTAAGCTTATTTCGTAAAAAAAACATTTATTGCCTCATTCATTTTTCTAGCCTAATATCTAGTTTGTTCCCTCGAAATTACTTACGCACTCGCTTTGATAAATAAACCGCGGTCTCCGATTGTTTCTACTTTTCTTTTTTACCGATTCTTACCTATTCGACGGAAAAAAAGAGAAAATTTTCTCGCACGCTGTTCTGCGCCCGTAATTTTTTTATTTTCCCGGCGGATTAAGCGAGGTCGTTTGTTTTAGCTCGATTTGACTTCAAAAAAATTACTCGTTAGCTAGCCGGAGATATTGCCGCCTCGTAATTTGAATAATTTATTCACCTGAGCTAAGATTAGCGTAATTTTCTTGATTCTTAGCTAACTGAAGCCGCGTAATTTGCATGAGACGAATCTTGATTAAATAAACTAATTCGTAATTGAGTTACTGAAGGTAAATATAAGCTTTTCTGTCCCTTTGGGACCGAAGTCGGTGGAGCATATTTTGACAGTTTAGAAATCGGCTATCAATAAGCCCACAATTGCATTGATCGAACCGAAAAATAAGATAAAAGGGCCATTGATGGAGGAGCTAAAGAGGCGAATTAAAGTCGATTTGAAGGAGCTTTTGTAACCGTTGCAATTTATTTTGGCAAATCTCAATTCCCACTCCTTTTCGCTTCTTTACTCGCCGGTATTTCTATAAAATTGGGGGTTTTTTACGAAAAGCGATTCATCGTTGTGCGATTTAAAGCCGTTTTCAAAACAATTTTTTCGGCATTATCGTCTGGAAATGGGCGCAAAATCGCTCGTTTATATTTAAAATTACTCCTTGTGTATCGCAAAATACTTAATTATAAGGAAATAAGTTGTGTTCATACACGCTACTTAATACGCCTGATCAAATTGCCATAGAGATTCCCTTTTTAAAATTGTGGAGGCTTAAGAGAGTTTAGAAAATTTAGCGTAGTTTAGGAGTTTGTGTTTTAGAACTATTTCAATTTTTTGAAGGATTTTGTCCCCCATCTTACTCCCAGATGTAGTGCGCAATGTACTTAAAGCTTATCAGCGAATAGGATGGTAACGGCCGGAAATTTCGCTGGAAATGAAGCGAGAAAATAAGAGGAAAAAGGGTTTTCATTCTTTTCTTTACGTAACGAACGATGGAAAACGAAATTAAAAAATACTCCGTTCTTTTACTCAGTCAACATAGATCAACTCAAAGAACATCAAAAATATATGTAAATAAATAAAATATATGCGAAAAAATAAGGTTTCGTATACGTACTAAATATAAATCGTAAATACTATAATTCGTTAATATGGTTGGTACATAATGGCTTTTTACTTGGAAGTTTAAGGAAAATTATAACAGTCCAAAAATGCTTTTTTTGCTTTCTGCCCCGTTTTGATTTTATACAAATATTAAAAAATCACAATCCTGTGTGAGAGCTTTTTTAAACCAAAATGGCCTCAGAACCTGGAAGCTTGAATACTACCGTTAAAAATATGGTTTTACGCAGTTTCTTATCATTTTCGAAAACTGCAGAAAATCTGTTGTTTTTGTCAACTTTGATTTTCATTTAGCCTCATTTTCCATAGGAAATTTCTCCTTTTTTATCCTAAGGTCTAGAGCTCCAAGTCCCTTTTCATATGCGCGTCTGGCTACGGATATTACCTAAATTTAGAACTATACCGGTTGTTACCATTATTTTGACCAATTAAGCGAATCCACGCCTAATTGAGTATATCGAATCGACTCGAGGTTAAAAATAGTCAAAAAGAAGGACGAGATTCAATATAGTCGATTGGCTTCGTGCATTTAAACTTCCTTAAAATTTATCCAATTAGTCGTCCAGATCGCAAAACCGTTTTGTAACAAGATATTCCGGGCGTCCTAAAATCCACTTTTGGTAATTTCCCTACTTCGAAAGGTGGTCCATCAGAGCCGAATTTCCACGTATGTACAAGCAGGCCCGCAAATTTAAGATCTTTTAATTCTAGTTTATTTCTAGATTAGCCCAAATACGTGGCGAAATTCCATCATTATTCTGCATTTCCGGTTCGAAAGAAACCAGTAAGCAATTGACGGATCATTTTCTCATTATTTTATGACGCAATGAGCTAATAATGCGGTTAATTTGAGGTAATAATAATAGCTTTTCTTGCCAAATCGCATTAGCTTATTTCGTCATCGCTGGCTTAATATTGGGCGATAAGTAACAATTTTTCTATTCTTAAGTCAGTAGAAGGGATTTATTGAGTGTTACTATTGCCTGAACTAGGTTTACTCATTTTTTCCTGAAATTTCAAACGTTTTTTATTATCGGCTTCAAACGTATAGATTAAGTGAAAATATATTTTTAAAAATTCTCCAAGTTGAGATGAATTTAACTCGAGTAAAGTTTTATTCGATTGCTTGATGCGAAAATTGGGCAAGGATTAACAGCGATTTCCTAAATTTACTTTTTTAATGCCTTAAGCGGAATAGATTAAAGACGGCTTTAGTCTGTCTTAACGTCGTGAATGTAGCATAATTTAAGCTTAGTTTGCAAAGAAAGAACTTAGATAACGCGGATTTATGCTAATTTTAAGTAAACTGTTTCTGTAATTCTTGTATGTAATTTTTAAGCCACTTTCTTCTGAAAAAGGTTTATGTTATCCAAACTATGAGCAATAATCTACTGTGAATGTTGAATCAGTGTGAATTAGCTGTTTAATTTGGAGGCCTCAATGTTCGGCTCGAAGTCTAAACCGAGATTAAGTATGCTGTCTATCACTAAATGCGCAGCACGGGAAATTTGAGGATTGTGCAAAAGTTTTTTGTAAGCTGCCATTCTAGGTTCAAAAGTGATGGGTATGCACAAAAACCTCACTTTCAACTTTAGTGACGTTGCTCTTTCTTTCTAAACAGTAAAAATCAAAGAATTCAATAAAAATTTAGTGTACTTGAATGAACAAGTTTCAGAAATATTTTTTTCTATAAAAAAATTGATTCTTTGAGTAACAAGGTCGCGAAAAACGCATAAATGGTCATTAAAAGCGTATGAAGTAATAGTTGCGAGGGGCAAAACCCGCAAAAGCGTTTGAGAGTCTAAGCTGCCCTCCCTGAAAATCCGTCGGACCCCCAAAATCGATAGAAACCCAGAATTGAATTCTTGGTACAATTTTTGACGATTTAGCCCCATCGGAACCCCTAAGAAGTTTTTGCTGCTTATGTACGGTGAAAGCCCCTGAACCCTCCAAGATCATGCTATGAAGGACAGGTTTTTATTTTTCATTGCGAAAACCCCAAGCACCCGATAGTAATAAGTTTAAAAAAATTAATTAACAGTAAACCAATTATATAAGAAATCAATTAGTAATCGTTGCGCTGTTACAGTTAAATTTTCGCTAGTCCTATGATCAAGAACTCCTCCTAATTTTTCTTGCTTTTATATTTTTCTTTCGATACTCTTTTTTGTGCCTCCTCAAGTATCTTTTCTGACTTTTTCAATCGTTATTATCGAGCCTCTGTTTCTAAGAGAATTATCGCTATCTATTCTACTGGCTGAAGTATCGTATAATCGTATTATCTACATTCTCCTCATCTTCCCAGCAGCTCACTTCGTTTTGGATTGCCTAATTTCATTCTACAACTATTACATACAGTACGCGCAAAGGCGCTGATTCTAACTAACTTTTTCAATTGTCACTGTCGTATCAGAAGTTTGAAGTGCACAAATTGCTTTGTAGTTCATTGCGAAATAATCGGCTCGAGGCGAAAAATAATTTTTTCAGCAGTTTTTGACTGATTTGGCCAGGGGCGCCTGGTTGACCTACAATCGTAGCTTAGAACAAAATAAGAAACCGAAATCTATTACTTTGGAGGTAATTTGATTTTGATTTCAATTTATCTTTTGTACGCTCCGTTGATCACCGAGGCTTTTTTCCTCAATGCATTGTCTAGTATGCTACAAGTAGGATTTTTTTTTGGAGATCTTTGCGCAAAATGAACTAATGTGTTTTGGAAATGAGAGAATAAAAAAAATTTAGAGAAGGATCAGTCACAGAGAAAAAATAAAAAATGCAACAAAAAATAGATGGAAATTTAGATTTTCTATAAAAAAGCTGTTTACTTTTTAATAGTAGAGAGGTTTTATATTTTACGTTCTGAGATGCTCAGCAGTGTAGATTAAGAATATGACCAGGAATGCATGCTGGCGTGGTGTAAGGGTTCCAGATCACGCGCGTGAGCATGGGGGTCTCAAACCCCCGAGAATCGGACACAACTCTCCAAAAAAATCGACAAACTCTTAGCATTCAATTTTCGGTGCAATTTTTGTCGTTATTTTAGGCGATTTTGTCTTATAAAACCACCCAGAATTTGGCTGTCGCCAACCTACGTTCTAGACTCTTAGACTGAAAAAATAGAAAATTTTTTATAGAAAAAGAAGAGAATGAAAATCCAAAATCGTTGAAAATATAGCGTTTTCTGCGAAACTGCTCGAAAATGATCAGAAACTATGGATGGACGTCGTTTTTACACTTTTTAAGCATTTATATTAATTTTGAGGATATTTTTGACTCAACAATCTCAAATGTGCGACAAGCAATTTTTTACTCGGAAGAATCACAATTTCAGCCTCAGTATTGATATATTTTTATGACTAAATGACGCTCGATAATAAGGAGATAATTCATACGCATTAAATTACTTGTTTATTCAGTAGTTATAAAGTTTCACATGGGTTAAGATGTTTATCTAGGTTTTCTTGTTCCGTATTAAATGATACGAATATTAGGGATCTCGTGTCTTTTATGCTTATATTGGATTTTTTTGCTTTATCATCAGCAACGCTATTACCATCGAGACAATTTATTATACCCATGTTTACCTGCACAGCTTAATTATGCGATTTTAAGCCCACTGATTGTCTTACGTTAAGTTTCGTACGTCTTTGCCGTAATTATTTTTGTATTTAAGTTAATTTAATTTAGTTTAATTTAATTTGATAACCTTTACGGTCACTTAATTAATTTGATGCGTTAATTGTGCATTGTTCAAAATCTGGCACTCACCTCGTCAAAATTTTCTTGGAATACATAGAAATGAAAATTTGAAAAATACAAGAATGATCTTTTGTAATGAAATAAAAGCGTAAAGCCAAAATTATAAAATAATTAATTATAAGAAATTTGTACATTCAAGCACATAAAGGCATACAGATAGTGGAAAATGTAAACAATGAATTTCCTACATTATCGTTAATAAATTAGGATTTTTATATTTCTGCTTAAAATCGATCTTTCAAATCAACTTTAGATTAGCATTGTTAAGCGATTTCTTCTAATCCTTTGTTTTTCAAGCATTTATTCTATTCTAATATATTAATAATCGTTTTGTGGCTTGTTTGAAAATTCTAGGAACGTTAAGCTTATCGTTGGCGATTCATCATTTTAACGGAACAACAAAAGGCTCCTTAAGTTCAATTTTTTAAGACACTATTTTCTAAATAAACTCGTTTTTCATAATATTTTTCTCTTTTTATGTCCCGGAAAGAATTCTCATGCATTAATTAAACTTATTTGTTGAAAATGGACACCGTAGTTTACGCGTACTCACTTTTCCGTTTGTCTTATTTTTTCTTGCCCCCGGCGCATATAGTTTAATTTTTCGTCTTATTCCGATAATCCTCGGAAAATTACTGCACATTCATGCCGGAAAAATAAAAAATTCCGCGAATAATTCGCAGTAATATTTTCCTGTATGTATACGAAACGTTTTTTGTCTAAAAGAGACCGCAAGAGAACAATACCAATTTTAAACATTAGGTGATGCTGGCCTTGCCTTTAGCCCAGTCTTAAAATTCGACTAATTATTGTCTTAATCCAAATTGCATTTAATCCCAATAGTGAGTCGAAAAGACCTGTAGTTTAGTTTACGTATATTTTTTGTGCTCTCTGTAGTTTTGGAACAATAAATGAATTTTATCTCTATTTTTTGTTTGCTTTATTTTCTATCTACATTGAATAGGTTGCATTTAGATTTATAATTTTCGCATAAAAATTATTACACGAGATGTATTAGAAAATTAAAGGGCAAATTTGCATAAAGAGTTTTTAATCTCGTTTTAAACCGATTAACTGGCTTATTCGAATTTGATATAAAAAATAAACTTAAGTGAAATCAGGATAAGATTCAGCCATATTAAAACTAAGCGACACAAACTAAAATCTTCTTATGAACTATTCTAATCGCGATATTAATGTAAAATTTGCGTTTCATTAAAGAAACATTATCTTTTTTGTTATTTTGACTTTATTTGTTTTGTGCCAGATTTTCTCAAGTAAACGAGAGATCCTGAGAGAAAAAGTTTCGATAGAAATGATTTATATTCAAGTAAGAGGCATTTTGTTGATGGTAATGATTTTTGAATTCATGTAGGAAATGCATGAAAATTACATTTTCTCTTTTTATTTAAGCAAAAATCATCTCTCATTCTTTGTTAAAGGGGACAGACATTTTTGATGTATGTTTTTATTTGAAGGTGTGCCACTTATATTGGTATCCAGGGAACACAGATCGTCGAGAATATAATTTTTTTGGACCGAAAATTTATTACATCAAGCTGGACCGGAAATTATGATAATCACGTTATAAAGATATTCTCGTTCCGGAAAAGAAACGGAAGTTATCGAAGCAAAGCGCACTGAAGCTGATATTAATCTTGGAAGCATTGACGAAAGACGCACACATCCATAAAATATAATGTTTTTGTTCAACCGGGTGAACGACTCCTGCATTTAGGTATCACAAGAAACTATAAAAAATAATGAATTTCCATATAAATGAAGGATTGAACAGATGTTTACTCAAGGATGACTGTATATAAGGTAAATACCTACTATCTTATTTTTAAAAATTCAAAATTCACTAGCTCCCTGGTCGATTGTGTGTGTGACATGGGCAGCAAGAAAATTCTGGGGGTGAAATTGCCAAAATCGAAAAAATCGCTAAAATGTTACTAAAAATGGAATTCTGCGGGTTGACAGTAATCTGCGTGGGTTTTCTAACTTCTGCGGTAGTTGCACACCCCCAGTCCCCACGCCCATGTGTGATCGAACTGAGTTAAGGAAAAGCTATACACTAATTCGTATGTTCATTATTCGTAAAACCGCTGTTTTTTAAGAATAAATTTGGGCCCGATTTTAATTTTTTGCTGCTCAAGGAAACACACATCGCATAGAAAATTTGAAGATTTTATGAAAAAGATTCAGTTTTTTCCACCTTTCCGAGCATAATCTTACCTTTCATAACATTTCTTTCGCTGGGGAGGGTTCCTGCTTCTCCCTAAATAAGGCCTGTCCTCAGCGATATATGTCAAGCACGCACAAGACATATGAAAAAATTGAGACAGCTATTCGAGCTGTTTAAGACTGATTAGGTATATGAACGTACGTAAGCATGTTTTATTTATTAATAAATTTATATTTATATTTATTAGATTAAAATACTCTTATTTATCATTTTTATTTATATTTAAATTTATCATCTTATTTTTAATTCTGGATCATGAGCTATTAAATCAGTCAATGTTCAATAAATGTATAATTTTTATACGTTTTCGATCTTTTTCCTAGCGGGTTCTATTTATTACACATCTTCCTAATCGACTGAGCCTAATTTGCATTTTAGCCGAATATGAAGCGCTTAATAAACGATTTTTCGCACAAAATATCGCAATAAAATCGACCAAATGAATACGACTTTGGGGTCCGATTCGTCGGGCGTCGAGGGGCACGCTTCTTCGGGTGAAGATATCTTAGTCGTCGGGCTATGGACCACTTTACTCGTTTACGGATTGGTGACCAATTTGATTATTTTGGTGGGAATATTCAGAAAACATCAAATGCGCCGCTCGACTTCTTATTGGCTGATTATTAGCCTATCCGCGTGCGATTTGCTCATGATAACGATTTCGCTATGTCATCTCATGCCGGCTACGGTAATAAAGCATTTTCAGATTTACGTAGATCGTTCATTGATTGCATCGAGCAAACAACACCCCAAGTTTAGATGAAAGACGGAATTAGTAAATATAAAGCTACAGAGTAACGTTCTCTTATTTTTACGAAACCATGCATTTTCTTTAAAAAAAGTAAATGGCTTGAAATGAGTTTGTGTGCAGAAGTGGGCGTGAAGGGAAGTTGGGTGTGGGCTAGACCAGACATGCATATCGGGATGATTTGGATCTATTTTCCTTAAAATGGAATAACGGAGAATTTTCTGGGTAAAATGGAGCAAAATAAAGGCCAAAATTATTGGAAATTGAAAATTTCATTCAAAAGTGCTTCGAATTGACCAGAAACTGTGTAATAAAATAGTTTCATGCTATTAAGTACAACTTTTTGAAGTCATTTTGCAAAAATCTCAATTTTAGACCCCTGCCATACCCAGATCGGCTGACTCACCGCCCCAAATCTGCCATGTTGTGCATCTATGGTCTAGACCACACATGGGCGAGGGAGTCTGGGTTGTCTGGACCAGACATGCACCTGGGGAGAGTTTGAGTCTAGACCTCAAAATGGAAAATTTTGCGGGAAAAATGGGGCAAAATGGAGGCCAAAAAAGAAGGAAAATTGGAAAATTTCCTCGAAAGTGCTTTAAATGGACCAGAAACTGCTTAAATGTAGTTTTTACCCTTAATTGAGGGCCACAAGGGGTCGCCTGTCCCAGGTTTAAAAACGCCACAGTAATTTTTTATCTGCAACGCCTAAGTTCCATGATTTTTTTGTTTTCATGTAATCTAAATGGGTACAAGTTATCAACCATTCAAAAAAATCCCAGGCAATGCTACGGGATACTTTCGCGACATTGAGACCTTTGTCCTTTAAATTAGACGGGCACCCTGGGTAACTGTTTGTGGTAAAAGTGCATTGAAATTTGAGTTTAAGGACCCAATAGTGTCTAAGTTTGCAGGATCACGCTCCTTACTACTTTATATTGGCTGTGGTGAGCCATCAAAGTTGCGTCCGTTTTTTCGGAAGGTTATAATGAAGAGCTAACGCTATTTTCGGGCTCATACAAGTTTTTGTGGTCATTTTGGCCAAAAAACGCTCAAATTCGGACCCCCTCCAAATTAGTGATGCTGTGCATCTTGGTCTGTACCCCCTCCCGGAATCTAGCGGACCCCCCAAAAATCGATAGACTCTTAAAAACTGAATTTTTGGTGTTATTTTTGCAAGTTTGCCCCATCGGACCACCTAGAATTTAGTCGCTGACCATGTATAGTCCAGACGCCTCCACCCGAGAATCTGTTAGACCCACAAAACCCTTAAACAGTATAGAATTAAATTTTTGGCATTTTTCGGGATTTCTGCTGGTTGCATTATGTGCAGTATCATGGGTATCATGTATCATAGTAGCATGCAGTATCACTAACATTTTTTGACGTTTGTCATCGAGCCCGATCCATTGACATCCCAACTTAGCGAAAAAAAACGAAAAAACATTACGAAAACTAAATTTTGGGAGTTTAGCCAGACCCCACGCCCACGTATATGGTGGTGTGGTGTCCCTGTAACTCATCCTCGACCGTTCCCTTTTGAAATCGGAAAAAATATAGAATATGAAATATTAAAATCACCGCCTTCTACTCCATAATTTTAAATTTCTTCAGTCAATTATTTTGATAATATTGAAATTTTGCGAGGAAAATCCATTGCTTAAGATCATGCACGATTCTTTCGTGCTGATCAAGGAATTCGAAACATTTTCGTCCTCTTCTTGTACGACGTCTTCTGGTATTCGGGAGTGATTCAACTGAGCGGAATGGCCATCAATCGTTACGTCAGCATTGTGCATCCGATGCTCTATAAACGATTATTCTCGCCTAAACGTACCGTACAATTCATCGGGCTTCTTTACATTTTGGGCTTGGGTGCCTCCTTGCCCGCCTTATTCCCTTGCTGCTTTACGATCTACGATCACTGGAAATTGCTCACGTATTACATCGAACCCTACAGCTTTTACGAAAAGGTCGACTTGACTTTAAATACGGTAACTTACTCGAAAGTATCGAGTTCAAAGCGGATATTAATACTAATATTGGAAAAAATAATATTATTATTATTAATATTATTATTATTATTATTATTATTATTATTATTATTATTATTTTCATTATTATTATTATTATTATTATTATTATTATTATTATTATTATTACTATAGTAATAGTAATAATAATTATTATTATATAATGATGATAATAATAATAATAATAATAATAATAATAATAATAATAATAATAATAATAATTATAATAATAATAATAATGATAATAATAATAATAATAATAATAATAATAATAATATTAATAATAATAATAATAATAATATTAATAATAATAATAATAATAATAATAATAATAATAATAATAATAATAATAATAATAATAATAATAATAATAATAATAATAATAATAATAATATTAATAATAATAATAATAACAACAACAACAATGATAAAATTTCGAATTTTCAACCATTTTTGCCTTCATTTCGCCTTATTATTATTACTATTATTATTATTATTAATATTATTATTTTAATTATTATTATTTTTTATTATTTATTATTATTATTATTATTTTTATTTTTATTTTTTTATTTTAATTTGTACATCACTCTTCTGTTTAAAATTGTGACATACAAATGGCGCTTCATTTTTTAATAATTAGACAAATACTTTGACTTCTTTAAAAATATACTTTGTATATCGCTTTGTCTCTGGTTTCTTCTAAATTCTCAACAGAATACTCATAATGGATTTAATAACAAACAAGAGCAGTCCTTAGAGTGCACTAAGTCGCTGCTTGTGATCAAAAGAGCATTTTTATTTTTTTAATGCCTGGATGTGATTTAAGGATGATTTTATTTATTTATTTATTTTTGATTTTGTAACATAAGGATGAGTCTTTGAGGGCTTTAGCGAGACTCGCGAAAATTGTTCGGGCAAATTCAATAATCAGGATTGCATTCTTCAAAAAATTGCCCGTGTTTTTAGCTAAAATTTGAATTAGAAACTATATTTCTCCTAAAGACAAGCAACTTAAATAAAATATCCGATTAGATTCTCACGTTCTCACGATATTTGTTCAAGATTAATGGCTTTGATGGATAAATGTGTTTGAAGAACTGGAGAGGGACAAAATAATATGACTCCGAATTTACTTGATTTAATTTCACTTTTTTGATTTCTTTGATAACTCGTGATATTTAAGTAAAATAAAAAATTCTTTTGAAATTTATTTTTTAGCTTCAAAAGATGCTAAAGCGTATTCAGATTGATGGTTCCCTAAATTAGTCCTTATCAAACCAAAATATCATCTGAACATTAGCGTAGTGCGCTAGACGCTCTTCGCCATTGTTTTTCAATTGTCAAAAGGCATGAGCTCTTTTGAGCTGATATTCATCAAACATAAATGAAGCGCAAATAAGATTATTACAAGTCAAAAAAGAATTGACCAGTACAAAAGGGCGTGAAGGGGTTTCTGGTGTCTCTGGACCAGACGTGCACGTGGGTGGGGGGTTTGGTTTCTTGACCAGACATGCACGCGGGGGTGGGTTTGGGAGGTCCTGCTGAGCCTACAGGATAAAAAATGGAAAATTTCGTGGTGAAAATGAGGCAAAATAAAAGCCAAAAACGGATGAAAATTAAAAATTTTCATTAAATGTGCTTCAAACTGACCAGAAACTGTGTAATAATGTAGTTTTAACGCTATTTTAGCGCTTTTACCACTTTTTGAGGTCATATCTGGCTCAAAAGAGCTCAATTTTGGACTCTCCTCAGGACGGCTGACCACCCACCCACACATGGGCGTGGGGGTTTGGGGAGTATGCACCCCCCAGAAGTTGAAATAACCCCCCGGAAATCAAAATACCCCCAGAAAATTTTTTTTTGCTTTTTTAGCAATTTTTTGATGCCATTGGATAGTGCTCGATGAGAAACGTCGAAAAATGGTGTTTTTTCGCCATACAACCACTTTTAAGACCATTTTTTGACCTTTTAAAATTTTTTCACCCCCTCCAGAAAATTTTCCCCCCCCAGAATTTCGGTGCTGCCCACCTATGCCCCCACCCCCAGATCGGCCATGCTGTGCATTTATGGTCTTGTTGACTCCGCCACTTCCAAGTTGGAGCAATGGGAAATTTTGTGGGAAAAGCAAGACAAAGTAATGGCCGAAAATGAATGAAAATTGAAAAAAAAATTGAACAGTGCTCGAAATTGATCACGAACTGTGGAATAACGTTGTTTTAATGGTATTTTAGCATATATACCAGTTTTTGAGGTCATTTTAGCCAAAAAAACATTCTTGACCCCCTCCCCGAATCGGCCATGCTGTGAATCTATGCTCATGGGGTCGGTTGCAATACTCGAGCTTAAGCTCGAGCTCGCGATCATCTCGACCTATTTTCATCAACCTCGCGCTCATCGGTTGCAATACCTCGGTCTTAGGCTCGAGCTTAAGCTCGGGCTTAAGCTCGAGCTCAGTTGAGCGCGACGTCGAACTCGAGCTTAAGCGCGAGCTCGAGCTTAAGCTAGAGCTTAAGTCCGAGCTCGAGCTTAAGCTCGAGCGGGTTGTATTATTATTTTCCTTCCGTAATTCAGCTCGACGTCGCGATCGGCGCTGTGTTAAAGTTAAACCTGCTGCCTATCAGGCTTAAGCTCGAACTCTATTTGTATTTGCCGATTCTGAAACATATTTAGATCGGCAAATGTTTGTCAAAACGATGTTTGAAATGATTAAATTAATCCTCGAAAGATTTCAGTATTATACGAGTATAAATAGAAATTCTAAAAAATAAACAAACAGGAAATTAAATTTTAAGTAAATGCAGTTTTATTACTTTAGAATTAATTTAGCAATTCTTAAAAAATTGAATTCAGAACATTGTGACATGAAAAAATTTGAAATTAAAATTAAAATTAGTCAAAAAAATTGAAATTAATTTCAAAAAATAAATTTAATAAAAACGATTTAAATTTAAAATTGAAATCAAAATAAACAGATTCAATTAAAATTATGACTGACATCATAAGCTGTTATGCTTTTATGTAAATATTTGTACTTTAACATGATACGTGCATGCGCATATGCACATTACATAATTTATATTTAAAGTCTGTTTCATACAAGTTTGGGCATAAATTTTTAAATCTATGTCCGACAATAAACTGACAGATTGCAATTATAGCATTGATTAGATATATAATTATCGTAATCCGTCAGCTTACTTCCGAAAAAATTCTAAAAATTTATGCCCAAACTTATGTGAAACAGAGGTCGAGAAAAATATTGCAACCGGTTTCTAGTTCACAATCAGCTGAGCTCGACATGTCGGACTTAAGCTCGGGCTCGAGCTTAAGCCTGAGCGCGAGGTATTGCAACCGGCCCCTGACCCCTGAACCCAAAAGGTATTACTCAGATAGACCGAAGAATATGTTTTCAAAAAATTTTTCTACATTTTTTCGAGATTTTTGGCTTTTAATGGATATAGCTCGAGGAGAAACGCCGAAAAATTGTGTTTTTTCTTCCCGGCTATCAACTTTCCGGCATTTACTCACCATTGAAAATTTTTGTAGACGTTTAAACTGATCAACTGCTTTTGAAGCAACGATTTCGTATGCTGATGAGTACCTTGATAAATTCGTTAATCGGTAAATAAATTTCCCGGTCAAAATTGATGCAAAATATCGATAGCACCTGAACCAATACATATAACTATGACCTGTTTCATTTATTCCAGAGATATTTCAGTACATCTTTTTGGAGGCTAAAGCATGCCTGACTGGGTGATTTACTGTGACTCGACAGAAAAGTTGATTAGGGGCGAGCGGCTGTTATTCTTTCATATTCAATGCACTAAACCGCCCATAGAAGCTTAATTCAAGCACTTAAGCAGTTCTGGGACATACTAAAGTAAGTGCGCTGAACAAAAATCCCGCGGATGGAATCGAACCAGTATTGCATCGACAACAATCAGACGTTCTACCACTACGCTAAGCGGATGTTTTCGGCAGTTTCTAAAATGTCAGTCTGATGCGTTTAACGGTCAAATTATGACAAGCTGAATACGTATGTACCTTTCATCCGCGTGTTGCATGATCTGCTGGAAGACGAGAATAAATTATGCCATAAAAAATTTTTATTGAAAACCCCTTTCTTCCTATATAGCTACAGTAATCTCTAAACGACCAACAGTAAGTAGGAAAGATAGAGTTACCGTAGTCTCGAAAAGAATTTGCTGAAAAAGCTCTCGGATAAATGAAACAGACTATAATTGAACGTGCCCGAAAATTTGAAATGTCAGGAAACGTATTTGAGACGTGCGATACCATTGCGAAGCTCCAAAGATTATCGATAGTTATTTTAAGTTACGAAAGTTCTTGATGGAGCGAAATCGGCGAAAATAGCAACAAAAAATACCAGAAATTAAATGGGAGGCAGCCACATTCTGGGCAGTCCGATGTTGCGAAATCGGCAAAAATAGCACCGCAGATTAAATTCTGAGGATCTACCGATTTGAAGAGGGGCCGCCCGATTCTAGGGGGATGGTGGAATCTACCATATCCCCAGACCTCCCCTGACTCCTAGGCCCGTTTATAGTATTTTACACCTCCTCTTCAACGACCCTCTCCTCTCCTTTCACCATGCCTGTAAGGTATTGTGAACAGACATGCACGTGGGAGGGGGTCTAGACCCTTCAGGATAGAAAAATTAGAAATTTTTCATGGAAAATAAGGCAAAACGAAGGCCAGAAAGCGGATAAGAATTGAAAATTTTCTTTAAAAGTGCTAGTCAGTCGTACGCATTTGTGCAGATTAGCCTGGCAATAATGGTATTTTGCTACTCGGCCATTTGGTGGGAAGTCCGGCGGAGCAGGATAAACACGCAACGACATCGATTGAATGCCGCTCGCGATTTGCCGCCGTCCGCCGATCGGTCAAAACTGAGTAATAATAACGGCGACAACGGAATCGTCGACAGCGGTGGTGTCGTCGTTTTAGCGGCGGCGCCGTCGTTCGCTCGCCATCAAGCGCCCGATACGTCGACGACGACGTCGACAAGCGAAGGAGCGGGGACGACGACGGCTGCGACGCCGACGGCGACGGCAGCGTCGATGGCAAAAATGGACTTGCGAGCAAAGGGAGCGGCCGACGTCCGTCGAAAGACGACGACGACGACGATGACGGTCACCTGTTCGTTGAGGCAGCCGAGTCGACGCGAAGTCAGCTTGTTTATACAATTTTTCGTCGTCTCGGCCGTCTTCCTTGCCACCTTCCTGAGCTGGCAGCTGATACTCAGATACCTGTACTTAGCGGAGTGAGCGAACCATTAGTTTAATTAACGGACTGATGATTTTTTTAAATATAGTAATGAACAAAATTTTTCGTCGAAACGGCCCTTGTTTGGCTCAAAAACGATTGGATACGTGAGAAAAACTCTATTTTTGGCGCTTTTTGCAATCCAGAAAGGTAAAACATTGAGAAATTATTTAAAAATTCGTTAATAGAACAAAATAAGTATGTGATGCGAAATCCCAAAACTTTGACAATTTTGAGCGAAAATATGCAAACACTCAAAACTAGTACATTTTTTCGAAAATCAAAAATTTATTGAGTGAAATAATTTCTACGTAGAAGGGGAATTGAACACTTTTCAACGATGAATGATAGTTATCCAGGTCTCAATCCCAAGATCAGTTCACCATGGTGGCTTTTTCGAAAAAGATGGCACAAGATTACTCATTTTTATTTTTTCTATTTAAGCTACTTGTCGTAAGTTTTTTAGCTAATCATATTTCAACGGTCATTTCTTTGTCTAAAAGTTTACGAAGCTCAATTCACTTAGAAAACTAAAACAGCTAATCCCTTTTCTCGAACTTTGAAAGCCTCCATCTGCCTTTTTCATTTTGTGTGCACCAAAATTCTGGGAAGCTTAGGAATATTAATGGCTTAAAGGATGGATATCCAATTTGCCAAATTCATCATGGATCAATGCTGACTTGCGTTGGAAGCAGCAAATTATTTATCTTGTATTTTAGTATTTACTTATCAACCTAATCTATATTTGTTTTACTCCTACGCAACAGCAACAACATACTGGACGCGTTATTCAGCTAATCAAGTTAGCTTAAGATTAAGCATGCGGTTAAATGAGTACAATTTATCAAATTTTTTCTTTTATCGCGCAATATTACGTAACATTTTACGGTTTCTACTGATTTATCAAGCATATATTAGAGATAAAGATGAATAATAAAAAACTAGTTCATGCTGATAAAAAGAAAATGGGACGAAAAGGAAACGGTTGAATAAATATAACGGGCAGAAGTAAAATGCGCTGTTTCTCTAGACTAATTTGGGCAAAAATAATAATTGCATAGCAGTTTCAATCAATTTAGTTGACTAGTTCAGATATATCTTATCGTGACTCGTTCGTTTCTTATAAGAGTGAAGGTTTATCTAAGAGTAAAAAAGTTATAAAAGCATTCAATAAGACTAAAATCGTAAACAGCAATTCAATTAGCGAGTTTTTAAGTAATAATTTGTGATGAGCAGGTGAATTCAGAATTATAATTAGATAAGCACGCGGTGGGTTTTGGGCCTTTAGATCCCTGATTGAAAAATGGGAATTTTTTGCACATTATAAGGCAAAGCGAAGGCCAAAATGGACGAAAATCAATGATTTTCTGCAAAAGTGCTTTAAGTCGACCAGAAACAGTAAGGTTAGTTTAACATTTATATCAGCTTTTAAGGCCCTTATGTAGCGTTGTTGTAGTGAACGATATTATAACGAAAAAATCTTCAACGACTTGTTGCTGAGCCGTCGTTAACGATAACGATATTTTTTTGTAGAGTCGTCGCTGACGATATAGTACTGTTCCTAATTACTTATCGAATCGAAATCAATTGAAGTAAAAAGCTAATTACAAGAGTTAGAGATTTATTGGCTGGGTGCAGCATGAGCTGAACTTGTAGAACTGTATGTCCTTAATGCATACTTCTACAGGAGAATCACCCAAACTTAGTCGTCTTATCCATACATTAGCAGCATCTTAATTCTGGGAGCCTGGTATGGTGTAATTTAGGCAAAAATCCCCAAAAACACGCCAAAAATTCAATTCTGCGAGTTTATCGATAATATGGGGTCTAGCAGATTTTCGAGATGTTCTAAACTCCCCGAATTCCCCACGCTCGCTTGTGGTCCCATCCCATCCCCCAAAATGGACAATTTTTACCCCTTTCCAATTCCTGACGAGCCTGCGTTCTTGCACAACTATGTGTTTTTTTGCTTTTTGGCCAAAAATAGGTCATTTCAGTTACCAGCACCACACCACTTCCCTCCCATCAAAAAAGGGTTGAGGGCAGAGAAACCCCAAATTCTCAAATGTTTTATGCAGGACAATATACAGGGTGCAGGGTGGGCTAGAAAAAAGACTATGCACCGAAATTGCATCGTAACTTGGGCTAATGTGCACATGAAACTTTAAAACTAGTCTCATTAAATGGGTAAAAATGTCTTTTTTCGAACCTTGTAAAAAATTTGGGCCAAAAAAAACATGGTTCGTGCGCCATGACGATTTGTTTATACCCCAATTTGATATTGTTTAAGCATAATCATTATAAGTATTTAGGTACCCTTTTTTACGATATCTCATGCCAAAAAAATATTAACGCATTGGTTGACCCCAGAGTACTTATTCCTTCCTTCTATGTGCGAAAACTGCAAAATATCATCAAAAGGTGGACGAATTTCTGACAGAACCGAGCAAGCTTTTGGGGTTAAACCAATATCAAAGTAGGATGAAAGTGAATTGCTGTAGCCCGAACTGCTAGCGGATGGCCAAAATTTTCTGCACAGTTTAAACAAAGACATTTTTACTTAATGAAGGTGGACTTAAAGTTTTATACCTGAATTTGCCGAAGTTATGACCTATAATTTTGGGATGTTACCATTTCTGGCTAACCCTGTATATCACTTTAATGAACAAATGAGAACAAAAAAATTCGCTATCAACAAAAATAGGTTGACCGTCAGAAATTTTCGAGATCACTGCTAAGAAAAGAGATACACGTACTCATATATTATTTCAATAACGATACTAAAACGATATTATATCGTTAACGATATCGTTAATGCGTTGACGATATTTTTGGTCGTCGTTATCCTTAAAGATAACTTTATTTTTTCTGAAGAAAAATATCGTTAACACTAACGATAACGATGTCTTTTTGCACTGGCGATAGGAACGTTAATGTAGCTCAACAGTCCTTATATATATTACCAACCATTGATAGAAGGAAGTGACACTGACGATACCTCATTAGCAAATGAGACAGATTTGCGATATAGACCAGTCGAATTCATTGGAAAAAAGTTTTTAGTCCAGTCGACCCACTTTGATTCTCTATTGCTTTTTTGGCCCAGGAGAATGTTAGGTGCCATTTCTGTCACCAATTGAGTTTAGACTTAGGCTTAGCGATATGCATTCAGCATTTATGCCATCAGGCCGAAGCGACAATAGCGGATTAAGGCTTTGGTAAGGTATTAGAGTTGTTCCAAACTTTTCCACTCTACAATTAAGCTTCTTCGTGGCTATAATTTAAAATATCATGCCATAAAACTTATTCCTTTCCCAAAGGCTGCCCCCTAAGGCATTACGCTGGATTTCCTTCACTTCGACGACCTTCTTCTTTATCAACAACGCCGTGAATCCGACGGTTTATCTAATTTACAATAGCGCGCTGCGTCGCGAAGTGCGACGATTTTTGTGCGGCGGCACCGGCGGCGCGGACTCGAGCCGTCACCGGCGGCAAAACGCCGACGACGGCCACGCCGCCACCGTCGCCACCCAGCGCGGTCTATTAGCGACGTGCTGCAATTGCTGGCGTCGGAATAGCGGTGACAACGGCGCCAAGGACGGCAGACCATATGCTGCCGTCGGCGGCGGCGAACGATTCGTTTCGCGTTGCGAAACGCCGCCCGACGACAGCAGCGAATTGGGGACGCCAAGAAACGGCGACGGCTTGGCGGCGGGTACGAATATCATGATCGTCATGCTGAACGACGCTGGACGTCCGAAGACGGTGTTGACCGATGGCGGCGGTGGAGCGTCGCGGGGACAAAAATTATTTTGATGACCGGACAGTGTTTCCGAATATTGTACAGCATGGAAATTCTGGAGGGTCAGCCCCGAAAATGAGAAAAGTGCCTTTTTTGGGCTACAAACTATTTGCGATACGCGTGGGTGTGGTAGTCTGGCTAGACTCCTTCTCTCGACAATCTTAAAGACCCCTTCCAGAACCGATAGAACCTCCTCCACTAGAATTTGAATTGCGGGTGCGATTTTTGGCGATTTCGCACCATCGGACCCACCAGAATGTTTGTTCTTTCAAGAGCATAACAACATATGAAGAATGAAAAAGATTGAAAAACTTCGATCAAATTGAGCAGAATATAGTGACGGCGCGAAGCACCGAAAATTTGAAACTTTTTGAGATAAAAGTTAGCTGCAAATTTTTTCGGGAAATCGTCAATTGTGGAGGGTGGCATCCATTTTGCGATTCTAGTATTCTGGGGTCAAACTCCCCCAACCTCTTATTAAGAACACGTATGCCTGTTTCACTTTTTTCTTTATTTTAGCCTAAGTCTAACGCGTCGGGACATTGTTGGTAGTATCCGAAATCACCAGAATTTAATTCAAAATATAAACACATTATCTGTAAAATGGCCACACGTGCTAAAAATGAGGTCGGAATCCGATTCTTGCTAAAATTAAGAGAAAATGCGAAAAAATGGAGGCGATTTTGTTAAAAGAATTATCCGTAGGCGCTTTAATCTGTATCACGACGCAACGAATTTCGTTTCAAACTTTCATTCTGTATTTTAATCTTATAAACTTCTCATTTTTATCAACGGGATAAGTTTTAAGGCAATTACTGAGAAAACTGCTGTTTTACGATGGTCGAAATTTCTGAGTTTCAATTGATTTATTGTTGCTTAAGTCTAACTTTTCTATTTTTTCGACTCCTGTTTGCCTTCCTATATAAGCATTTGATTGATGAATAATCAGTCGCCACCACACATGAGCGTGTGGGGAGCTTCGGAGGGTTTGTACCCCATAAGTTGAAATCCTATTGCAGATTATTGTAGACCTCAAGAATTCTGTTTTTAGTAACATTTTTGGCGGTTTACCCCATTCTGACCCCCAGACTTTGGGTGCTGTCCAAGTATGGTCGTCACTAACTTCCGTTTTTGATCAGATTACGAGTTCATTCATTGAAACTTGTATTATTGAATTGCTGATCGCTTACAGTATATTTCACGAAACCTTGTGCATTGAAATCAATTTTTAGGGCTCAGGTTTTACGCTCATTCTTTGCTGTGAAAAATAATCATTGTATCTGCACAAGAAAGTTGTGTCAAAACCACAAATCTGTTGGATCGACACAAAAATATTGTTCAGGTACTCCAAAATTCGGGTGTATGTTCCATCAACACAAGTTTATTGTGTCCTACCTATTTAAACCGCTTCTGTAATTTCTTTACTCTTACACAAAAATTGTGATCCATACACAAGATTTCGTGAAATAGACTTCAAGTGCAGAAATTACTTTGTTTTCTCGTGTAAAATTTGTGAATGATGTGAAAAAATTCTACGCGTAAATGTTACTTATAAAATAAATATTTTTAGCGTTATCAATACTAAATGCACATAGAGTGCGTTTTGCATAAAAGGATACAGCCACATGTGGAATTACATGGGGTTAGGGAGTCTAAGACCACCGATAACCTGGAAGACCCCCAAAAAATCGATAGACCTCTAGAATTAAATTTTTGGCGCGTTTTTTGGAATTTTTGATGGTCGCCACACAGAACCCTCAGAATACTAAGCAAGCTCATTTTTCAAAATTGAAATTTGTCTCAAATTCAAATTGAGAGCGGATAGTGAGTGAAGGCGGCTGCTTTTTAATAAATCGACTAAGGCACCATTTTTCAAATTTATATACTGTACCTAAAATAAATTAGAACCACTTATAGTCTGCACCGAAATTCGGGGGTGTGTGAGATTTATCAAAGGTAAAAAATGGTCTTAAAAATGGTGGTATGGCGGGAAAAACACCATTTTTCAACGTTTTTCATCGAGCACTATCCATTGGCATCAAAAAGTTGCAAAAAAACAAAAGAAGTGCAAAAGTTGTATTCTGGGGGATATTCTGCTTTCTGGAGATATTCGGCCGTCTGCATGAGGTGCATACCCCTTCCCCTACGCCCACGTATGGTCTGCACGCAGGTACATGGACACATTCTTATACCGGCACATCACGTGTGCACAGAAATTTCAGCAGGCCGCGCAGACATGCTTTACAATTATATTCACTATTCCTATATTTATATAAGGATAGACGGTCGTTTAACCTTTTGATTAGTTAAATATCGTAAGGACATCTTGTCATTTTAAACCACCATTATTGCTATTAACAGCGTCTGTGGATGAAATTTCATTAGGGTCATGGCATGAATGCACAGCATGGCTGATCTGGGGTGGGGAGGGGCAGCTGATCTGGGGCGGAGGGAGGTCGAAAATTTTTGGGCTAAAATGACATAAAAAAGTGGTATAAGCGCTAAAATAGCGATAAAACTACGTTATAACACAATTTCCGGTCAATTTAAAGCACTTTTGATAGAAAATTTTTTATTTTCATTCATTTTTGGCCTTCCTTTTGCATCATTCATTTCAAAGTTTTTTCCATTTTTTCATTCTGGGAGAGGAGCTGCATAATTTTTTCCAAAGTTCCATTTTTCCATTTAGAGAGAGGAGAAGACTCCAATCCTCCACGTGTATGTCTGGTTATGTATGAACATACGTGTTTGTGCAGCATAGAGATTCTGAGAAGTCAGGCCCAAAAAGTTGGTAAAAAGTGCCTTTTTTGGAATAAAAAACGGTGTGTCAAACACCGGTTTTTAACGTTTCGGACAAAGCACGTTCTTTTTATATGTAGAATACCAAAACATAAAATCCTGAAAAAATCGAATAAATTGAATAAAATATAATCAAAGAGTGTAATCGTGCGGAGCGCCGAAAATTTGACTTCTGAGACAAAAATGAGCTAAAAACGCTAAAAATGCACACTTTTGACAAAAAAATTGAGAATTTTAGGTGGGGAGGTCGCGGCCATTTTGTGGAGTCAGTAGCCATCTTGGGGTCAAAACCCCAGAACACGTATGGTCATGAGGGCGTCAATGGGCAGCAGCTGAATTCTGTTGGTCTGGATGTAAACTGGCGAAAATTCCCTGAAAACCCTGCCGGAAATTTAATTCTGGAGGTTCATCGACTTTTGGGGTTATTCCTATGCTCACGTCATTTCTTACCATGCTGAAGTTGATTTCGGCTAAAGAATGATCACCTCTCACTTTTTGCCATAATTAACGCTTTTTAAAATCGAATAGACTGCTAATTCTAAATGCTACGACAGGAACTTGTTTTCTATTCTTAAATTTGGTGCATAGAAGCGTTCGAAAAAATATTATATTCCTTTCCTGATTTTTGCCCCATCCAGACCCCACACCTCCGTATTTTTTGCACTCATGCACGCACCAGCTTAAATAGTCTATTGTCTATTTCAGAAAACTTTATGCACGTAAATCAATTTTCAGCGCTTTTGCGAGTAGCTACAAAAGTGATTTCTAGGCAGCCTACAGTAATACAATTTTGCATATATGCTTATCCATTGCTGTGCACAGTATTCTGATTAGTGCTTCAGTGTAAACTACTTTTGTAATCGATTTACGTCGACTCGAAAATTGCGGTCCATGCACAGGGCTTTGTAGGTAAAAGCGTTCGCGTACCTGTGTACCTTTAGTATACTTGGGTACCCATAACACATGTCCCTCTCACAGCTATAACGAGAAACGTCTAGGGGTGACGGTTTTTTAAAAGATTAATAAAAAATTCGATGCCTCGTGTAAAGTGTAAACTAAAAACGGAATATTTTGAGAACGATTTTTGTTTAAAATGTTGGCCGACTCAAAAGTTACGAATCCGACATTAACATTTTTTTACACCCAATAATTGTTGCACAAGTGTAAGTTGCTTATACGATGTTTTGTTGTTCGCTTGTGGTAAAGGTCACCTAATTCAATTTTGCATTCTGATCAGTCTGGTTGGTTTCAAAACGTAAAAAATTAAGAATTCTAGAGGCGCCTTCTTTCTTTTATTCCGAAAGTTATTTTTGTAATGTACTAAGCGGTCTAGTGTAAAGGACCAGAGGGTGGAAAAACTCTGCTCATAATTTTGACCCTCTGCAAGAATACATTCAAAGAAAGCCACAGTAAGGTAATCGAGCACAAGGACAGACTGTCTCAAAACCTTCCCAGGTGCAAAATGCCACGGGCGCCCAAGAGTTTAAGCCTTTGGACGGCTTACTTACATTTTATTTGAAATAAAATTGACTGTAATATTTGCCACGAGTTTTTATTAGAACTAATCGTTAAAAACGGTTTGAACATTTTTCAGTAAAAAACACGATAACGGATTTGAATTCATGGAAAACACAATAAGAAGACATCACACAAATATTAAACGGCTTAAAACCGGCGACGCGTTCAAAAACGATACCTAAGTAAACAGATACACAAAAAAGCTTTGTGGGAAGTAAATAAATACATAGGTAAACTTAAAGTCGAATCCGATTACGACAAGAAAAACGGCTGCTTCACGCTCGTGCGGACAAAAGCAACGTTTTTCACGCACAATGACAAATAATACGAAAAATACGATTGCTTATAAGCTTATGTGGGAAAAATGAATAAAACGCTAGCATATACTCGACGATTAATAAATAAAAAAAGTCGATTAACGTGGCACAACTTTACGTGAAAAATGTTTATAATGCAAATGTGAAATGGCCGCTTATAATTGTTGAATAGCGATTTCAAAAGCACATCTAGGTGTAAATTAAGTCGAGTAATAGGATCGGGTTTCAAAATCGTCTGACGTGAGCTAAGTCTAGATTCGTACGTGATAGCGCCAAAATTCTAGATGGTCTAATGGAAGTCCAAATTTTTCAGGATTAGAAAAAGTGTCAAAAAGTTATGGCAGGTCATGTTCTGGAGACTAAATTTAATGTACTGTTTCTTGAGTAGTTTTATCAACATATAAGCCCATCAAAGCGCAGACTGGTGTTAATGTTTCAAGTCACGACTTAAAATTGACCATATAAAACCGGCTTAAGCCAGCCTTGAAGCTGATTTCACTTCTTAAAATACTGGAGTGGAACTTAAGCCTGACTAAGCCTGCCTATATCTATTAGAAATTGAAACTGAAAAACGATTTCGAGGAGAAAATTAAAAAATTGTAGACGCATAATCCTAAGTCATAAGTTGAGAATAAACATCGGATTTCTGTCTTGTCCGAAACGCCGCTAACAAACTACTGAAGGGCAACGAAAAATGCTAAGCAATGAATATAAACAGCGTTAACAAGCAAAATTAATCAAAAACTATCACTCACTCATTTACACTTTACCAAAGGTGTAAACGGGCTATTTATAAAGTAACGCATTAGAAACCTCTAGAAAAGAATCATCAATATTGCAGTAAACTCAAGACTTTCAGGTTACCTCAGTCAAGTTTGTGTGCGGATAAGACGAAGCAATAAAGCGCAGTGAAGCAAGATAGAATAAAACTTTTCCTGCTAATTACAAAATTTTCAAAATGATTACTTTCTAGCAAAATACCAATTCGTTAAATGTTGACTCTCTCTTTAATTCCAGCTATTTTATGCTGTTTAAAAACGAACCTATACCAATAAGCGGTAAAAAATATTTAAAAGGCACAGTAAGCAGCGAAGCAATCAAAGCCATAAGATACTTTTTATTAGTGAAAAATAACCTCACAGTGCATCTTTCGAAATATAATCTGAGCCACTTTACAATAATCGATTATTTCTCAGAAAAAAACTTATTTATGGAGCAATTATGTAGGAGTAGGCCAATGAAGAAAGTTAATCAACTGTAAATAATTTCGCAAGCAAGCGACGTAAAATCTTATTTCTAGAATATTTTTATCCCTTATTTTACGCTTGGCAAGCGTAATCAAGGAATCGATCGCAACTATAATTTCAGACATAATTAATACATTAGAGCGTAAAAAATTAAGCCGCGTTCTTGCCATATTGAACCAATATTAGAAGTAAATTATACACTCAAATAGAGCTGCTCTGTTACGACCATATGAATAAAATAAAGCTAGTTACCGCTAGCACGAGCGACGAAGCTAAAACGCTGAAGCAAGAATCAATATCTAATCTATACATGATTATGAGTGAATAGCCCACTTCCAAACATACGCAACGTGGGCTTCTTGGGAGGGGGCGTGGTGAAACTAAGATAATTTTCTGGTCTACCATTCTGAGCTCACTAACTTTCTAGAACGCAAAAAAAGTATAACAAAAATTTCGAAAAAAATGAGAAAAATTGGAGCGAAATGAAGAAAAGAAATGAATATATGGCGCGAAACGCCAAAATTAAAACATTTTTACCCGAAATATCGCTAAAACAGTACCTGTATGGACTTTTCGGAAAAATCGAGCTTTCCGAGAGGAGGGGTTAAAACCTTTGCAGGACTTGAAAACCCAAAACCCTCAAAACCATGCATGCGAGGGTGGCCCAAAAAGTCTACACTCCAATATAACACATCATAAAAATATATACATGACCAGCGACGGTGTAAAACTGGCAAAAATTCCAAAAAACATGCCAAAAATTCAATTCAGTGGGTCTATTAATTTGTTTGCGGGAAGAGGGTCTATCGGATTCTTAGGGGGGGGGGGTACAAACCCCACACATATGTGTATCATAAATCATTTTACATTTAGAATAAAAGTCTATCCTCCTAATAAGCAAATTCGAAAAACGATATCGGGTCAAATTGCGTCTGTTTTGGGCCACCCTCTGCACGCCATATGAGTTGAGTGTTAAGATTTTTTTTACTAGTCTTGTAAACATGAAAATAGTAAGAGCAAAGCGTCCCGACGTTCCTAAACGGCTAAAAAAGCAGAAAAATAGAGCACACACCACAAAATCGATAAATAAGCAACGACGACGCATTTTGCTACAAGACAGAGGACACACATCACGGGTAAAAAAATTGAGTAAAAATCAAAAATAAATAGCTGTACGCTAAAAACAAGACGAGCGTAAAGCAAAAAAGGCATTTGAACAATTGCGCGGGATTTGGCGGACTGACAAAAAACATGGCACCGTATTTTTTGGTAGCCTAAATTGGGCAATCGAATCGATTTTACGCATTTGCGCTCTCGGCGGAATGAGACGCGTCTGATCGAGAATGACAGGGCTGATCCTGATCGGCTTTCTGGAAGGGCTCATTCAATGCTCAGCGAGTTTCGGTGTAAACATCAACAAAAATTTAATAAATAAAAATAAATAAAAGCAATAAATATACAAAAAAATTAACAATAAAAATAGATGCATACGTAAATAGATATGAACGCAGCCATACTAGAGTGGGCTTCACGTCAGCCACATAAAGAAGTTGGTCGTTCAATGCTGAGGAACAAACACAGAATCTACAGGTACAGCATGAAAATTCTGGAGGGATGAAAGCAAAAACTATTTTCTAAAGTGTCTGTTGGGCTCAAAAACAGTGGATACGCTTCCAAAACACCCATTTTTTCGTCGTTTCCGAATAAGCTCTCTAAGTATAACATAACAAAAAATTCCAAAAGATACATACAAAAAAATGGAATCGAACAAAATATAGTCAAGAAGTAAGGCGCGAATCGTCAAACATGACACTTTTGAGCAACAGGACAACTAAAAACGCTTAAAACAATACATTTTCTAAGAACTTTTCGGAAAACCGCGAATTATGGGCGAGTGAACACCACACGTGAGCATAGTGGTCTGGACCATACGTGGGCAGCAAGAAAATTCGGGGGGGGGGGGGGGTCCAAGATTTTTGAAGGTCAAAAAATGGCCTTAAAAATGGTGGTATGGCGATAAAAACACCATTTTTCGACGTTTCTCATCAAGCACTATCCATTGGCATCAAAAAATTGCGAAAAAAACGAAAAAAAATTTCAAAAATTGAATTCTGGGGGGTCTTTTGATTTCTGGGGGGGGGGGGGTCAGACCCCCCGACCCCACGCCCATGTGTGGTCTGGACCCTCAGAATCTGGCGGACCCACAAAATCGATAGATTCACAGAATTGAATTTTAGGTGCTATTTTTGGCGATTTTGCACCATCAGACCCCTCAGAATTTGGTCGCTGCCTATGTATGGTGAGCGAACACCCTACCCACACCTCTTCCCCCAGACCATGTATGGCGTATACATGCGCTCAGGGGTTGAGGGAAGTGTTAACCCCCTTGAAGGGTCAGCCGAACAGGTACTGTCCGGCGATTTCGAGCTGATAGAATGTTTTTTGCATCATTTTCGAGGTCAAAAGCAGCAAAAACGTCAAAATTTTCCGGCGCTTCGCGCCAGATTAGTACTTTTAAGTACTTTTAATTCAAAAAGCGCCTAGTATTGATACATTTTTGCATCTTTCAGTATTAAAAGTGATATAATACAGTCAAAATGGACTAAAAATGCTTTATTACCACGAAAAAACGTTTTATAGGCTAGTTTGACCATTTTGATTGCTGAAACAGTAAAAAAATCGTGAAGTTAAATCGACGTTTTGGATTTTCAGGATTTTACCCCCCCTGCCAACCCTGACCTTGTGCACCTGTAGTATAGCGGTATTATTATATTCTACAAATGGTAAACAAATGGTATCCGAGCATACATACATACACACTGTATTAAGGGGTATCCCCCTACCAGGACTTTATAAAAGCATACCTAAATCAGGCCATATTCAAACCAATACCTACTGTTTGCACTATCAAAAAGCGTCAAGCGACGTCTGAAGAGTATATTTCAAGTAAATCTAATTATTTTCTAGCAGTACACTCTTATTTGATTATACAGGTTATTCCATCGCCCTTACTGTTATTCGTTTTCTTGCAAATTTAGCGATGAATATTAATGAAGAAAACTTACAACGAATCCCGTACCAAAATTAACACTAAATAACACAAAATTACTCATTTACCTCCCACCCCCTCTCCCTGCACCCCAGAAACCGAAATACCCCCAGAACTCAATTTTTGAAATTTTTTTTCGTTTTTTGCAATTTTTTGATGCCAATGGATAGTGCTTGATGAGAAACATCGAAAAATGGTGTTTTTATCGCCATAACACCATTTTTAAGACCTTTTTTTGACCTTCAAAAATCTTGCACCCCCGAAATTTTCTTGCTGCCCACGTATGCCCCCATCCCAAAACTTTTGACCGTGTGCATGTATGTCCCCAAGGTTAAGCAAGTATGCAAGATCCTATTGCTGCAGCATTGTAGATCACATTATCGTAGCTGTTTGAGCTACGAAAATTGATTTTAATGAGACAATGACAGTTTAGCTGATTTTGCTGCTTTCTGCTTGGTAGATTTACTTTTTTGTTTGTTTTGATTCTTCCCTTGATTGGCAATATGTGCCCACATATGTAAATTGGTTCTCTGATTGTTCCCTAAGTCATATTCATAATTTTTATCATTTTTAACGCATTTAAGAAATTTTCAACGACACTAGTCGAGTCTTTACTAATGAATGAAGTCAATTTCTAAGTACGGGCCCATTATCAACGCTATTCTCGGGTACCAAGACCTAGAAATATCAAAGGCAAATTGAAACTAAACAACTCCAATCAGCCATTTTTCTAATTTCGGTAAAACCGGTTTAATTAGATCGTAGTTGTAACATGGATTTTATGCAAAAATAAGCGTTCTAGGCCATTTTCGCGTATTTTTCAGCCTTTTTTGGCAGAAATCAAAGGTCATTTACCCCCCCCCCACCTCACGTAAAAATGGCCACCACTTCATCCCAAAATTTTTCCATGAACGACAGAAATATTTCGATTTCCATTCAAATACAAAAAATTTAAAGAAAGAAAAAGAAAAAGGCTATAAGGACAAAAATTTGCAAAAAATAGAAGACGATAAATACTACGTTTTATTTGAAAATCATCGAATTTTTCCAATATTTTTTCGAAATATATGGTTTTTCGCTCTGGAAAAATAGAGCATCGTTAGAAACACCGAAAATGGTGTTTTTGACGCGAATTCACCTTTTTTAGCACAAAAAAGACACTTTCAAATCCTCCAAAATTCCCATTAAAAGTTTGAGATGGGATTGGCTGGCAAAAACTGGCAAAAAACACCTAGAATGACCAGAAAAAATGCAAATTTTTTCCAAAAATCGAGAAGGGGTTTAAAAGTTTCTGTCTCGGGGGATGCGGGGACGACCAACTTTGGATGGGAGGTCCCCTCCTCACTCATCTTTTACACGTAAGCTTCTGATTATTGGAAAGACATTTGATAAAAACTAAACGCATTGTCGCTGAAGAAACGTTTATTTCAGATTTTTATAGACTTTTAATCACCAACACGCTTTATGAATAAATAATCAGTGACTACTAAAATTTATGGAACATTTACAATGCCACCACCACGGATTTATACTCATAGGTGGGCAGCACCGTAAATTCTAGGGGGGGGGGGTGATGAAAAATTTTCAAAGAAAAAAATAGCCTCAAAAGTGGTCGTATGGCGAAAAAAACACAATTTTTCGACGTTTCTCATCAAGCACTATCCAATGGTATCAAAAAATCGCTAAAAAAGCAAAAAAAAATTTTCAAAATTTGAATTCTGGGGGGGTATTTTGATTTCTAGGGGGTATTTCAACTTCTGGGAGGTGTATACCCCCACGCCCATGTGTGTTTATACTGCAGCCAGCAAAGCATTTCTATAAATGACAGTAAAAATTTTCAAATTGTAGCCAGAATTTGGCGGAATTTCGAGTAATAGGGGTGTAAAATGACCTGGATTTTCGTGCAAGGCTGAAAAATCTAAGGTTCTATCGATTTCAGTAGACAAAATTCTCATTTTTATGGGTATAATCTCAGTTTTTTTGTCGCAATTGTTCACATTGTTCAGTTATTAATCAGATAAAAGGAATAAACATAGAATCGTTAACTAAATGACTATCAATATTTGTTAAAATTATTACACTTTAGGCAATTAGCCGCGCAAACTCGCGCGTGGGGTTTCTAGACCACCATGCTGTCAGAATGGAATTTTTGGCTTTTTCTCAGAATTCGCCCATCAGAACCCCCAGAAATCGGCTATTGTATTAGTGTAGGTCATATAGTACGTGATATCGGGGACTTCTATATCTGTCTTTCTTTCTTTTCTTTTTTCTGCCAATTTTTTCTTTTCTTTTTGTATAGTATTTGCTTTTTTATTTATCAATTTATTTATTTATTTATTTATTTATTTTTCTTCTCATTTCCTTCTTTCTTGCTTCTTTCTCGTATTGATGACTTCTTACTATTTACTACCTCAGGTATTTTTTCAACCCCTCTCCCTAAAATTTTCGGTTTTTCCAAAAAAAATCGTTTAAAAGGTGTTGTTTTAAGAGTTTTAGCGATCTTTTGGCTAAAAACGTGTCAAATTTTCGGCTGACCAGTCCGACGACATCCACTATTATTTCTCGTAGTTTTCTAATAAGCTTACATACGTATAAACAGTCTTGCCCAGGCATGACCGGTCTAGGGTGGGGGGGGTGAAAGTTCAAAAATACTCTAAAATTATGAAGCAAGAGTATCTATAAAATTTCTAATATTAGCAAATTGATACGAAATGGGAAGGGGGCGTAAAGTACGTCGAGAAAGTCATTTCGAATAAACTCATAAGTAAATTTAGCAGACGTGTATAACAGAGGAGCCATCCCTTCCCCTAAATGCTTAGACTTTCACCTACCCCCAAAAAAACTTCTGGAAAAATTGCATCTCTAGAGCCATTTTAGGTGTTCTTTTACCAAAACAGAAAGTCATTCACCCACCCTCCCCCTCGCGTGCTAGTGGGGGCAGGCCAATGCCCCACCTCGTTTTTTTGTGTGAAAGGCAGACATGTAGCAGGGGGACATAGTTTCCCATGGTCGAAAGTTCAGAGGGGGTGGAATCCAAAAATTTGGGACCACTAAATTCAGAGTTTAAGCCTTTTTTGCAGGTCGAATATGAAAAATAGCTAAAACATCGTATATAAGATGTTTTGAAGTAAAAAAACTGCATTTTAAAGTACTATTTATCCAATTCTAACTAGTTTCGTCACTCTTTTAAGTAAAAAATATAAGGATTCATCGAAGAGATTGACTTTTCAGATCATTTTACCTTCGTTCTAGGTAATTTATCGGTAAACAAAACATAAATGTACTAGTCGGCGCGAAGCGCAAAAATTTTTATTATCTTTGCTGCTTTTTTACCCAAAAATCATGCAGAAAATGTTTGATGGCTCAAAATCGTCCGACAGTGATTCGAGTCTCGGACCCTGAGGAGGGGGTAATACCCTCTCACCCCCTATGGGAATGTGTGAGAGGGGATGAGGGAATCTCCCACTCAAAGTCGGTCGTCTCCCGATCACTCAGTCGAAAAAATTTAGACCCCAAGCCGATTTTCGGCGAAAACCCGAGTTTTTTTTGGCCATTTTTAGGTACTTTTTGCAATGTTTGGCCAAAAATTGGAGAGGTACAACAAACCGTTCTTCGCACACAGCCGAAATTTTGGATCTAGTATACAATTTACCCACCAACGTTTTTAGCCGATCCATAATGTATTGTAATGTGTCATGTGTAATGTATAATGTGTAATATGAACACTTTACACATTACACATTACACACTACACATGACACATTACGCAATACACGTTACACATAACACATTACATATTACACACTACACAAAAAACGTTAATGGGTAAATTGTATACTAGATCCGAAATTTTTCCTCACCAAAACTTTAGGCGAAAATTCTTTTTTTAGCCAATTCAGGTGAATTCAAGGGTACCTAAATTAAATTTTATGATCGGATAACCCTTTGGCCGCCCCAACCAAAAAAAGACCGGATGTTTCCAGATTTTGAGCTCACGATCTCAGATACCTACTTAAAATTTACCTTTCTCCTGCGGAAGAGCCTGGCAAACAGACTCATATCAGCCCTCTCCTGAGCTTCGGCTCGTCTGGCTAATTCTTCCGGGGACAACAGAATCAAATCGGGCGTTGGCCCACCGGATTCGGTGAAGGCGCTCAATTCGCGAAAGCATTCAGTTTCTATCATCTTCAAATACAACATAATCGCATAATTAGACATTTAACTGGAAATTTTGGAAGGGTCGACCACATACATGCACAGCATGGGGAGGTTGGAATTATAAAGTGCCTTTCTTGGATCCAAAAATGGTATGTACGCGTCAAAAACATCAGTTTTTCAGGGTTTCTGACGATGCTCCATCTTTCTAGAGCATAAAAACATAAAAAAATTTTCGAAAAAAATCAAAAAGTTCGAACAAATGTATCAGAGCATAGGCAGAACATGAGTATAATGGCGCGAAGCGCCAAAAATTGGCATTTTTTCAGCAAATAGATAGCTAGAAACGCTTAAAAAGTATTTTTTCTACAAAATTTTCATAAAATTTTTGGGAACTATAAAAAAACATTAATTCTGAGGGGGGGGGTGAAAAAACTTTTGCGGGGATGGGGTTAAAATTTTTCTGGAAGGGGTTAAAACCCCCAGATCATGTATGGTCGACCAGATTTACAGGGGGTCAAAAATGGCGAAAATGCGGCTAGAAATGGCCAAAAATCGAAATTTTCGCCAAAACTTAGCAGTATAGGGAGACAACCGATTTTGGGTGGGGATCCCCCATTCCCCTATTACATGTAGCGCATCAATCATTTTTATCCTAATTAATTTTTACATAATTTTATTCTAGTACATATATGCAATGAATCTACTCTTATACATGTGCAACATAACATGAATGTAGCAGGCTGTTATTTTTAATTTCACCCTCCAACCGATTTTTCTCAAAAATTTGCATTTCGAGGCCATTTGCCCTCCTACCCCTGAAATCGCCGACTAACCCCTCACAAAAGTTTGAGTTGTTATATAAAGCATGTCTGATGTAATGTAACATAATTTAAAAATAATTAATTACATAATCACATAAAGAGCTTCAAAAAGATACATTAATTTAAAACGTTGACAGGAAATTCTCTTAAAATTTTAGTGGGAGAAGCCGATGACGTATTATTTATTTAATGAAAAATCGATAAACCGGTATCGGTAATCGACAATCGATCATCGATAAAATCCATGAAAAGCTTTAACAAATCCAATTTATGAACAAAGTAGGCGGAGAAAATAAGGAATTCAATGAGTAAAGAGCGTATGTAAATGCAAAGGATCGCCGATGTCCATTAGAAAAGCATATGATTAAATTATTAGATTGCTTTAAATTAAATTTTAAATTTAAAATTAGGAATTTTGAAGAATTTAAATTTAGGTACATAAAGGACCATAACTATGTAAAAAAACTAACGATAGCTTTAAAAACAAATATAAGTTAAAAAAATGTCTGCTAAATTTTAGGATCTAGTATACAATTTACCCCCCCCCAGCGTTTTTTAGCCGATCCATATAAGCTACAGTAACCAAACTTTACAAAGAGATAGCTATAAGCCTATTGTACTAATCTGGCAAAATTGATTTACTTACAGTGTAAACTTACTGCTTCACACTCACAGTTTACAACGTACTAACGGCATCTAAAAATTGTAAACGATTCGGTGGGTTTCAAACAAAGCAGTTTTTTGTAACTCAATCAACATCCTACATTAAAAAAGTAAGTTTAAAAAAAAGAAAGTTTAAAGTAAGTTTAAAGTAAAGTAAATTTTTTTTAAAGCAGTAAGTTTACACCGTAACTTAATCGATTTTGCCAGATTAGTACAATAGACTTATAGCTATCTCCTTGTAAAGTATGGTTACTGTAGCTTATATGGATCGGCTACGAAACGCTGGAGTAAATTGTATACTAGATCCAAAACTTTTGCCAAACAATAATGGGGACGATCGAACTGACGTACAAGATGTATATATGTACATGTAATTTACTATTTTTACTAATTATTTACATATTTTTGTACATATTTTACATGCGATGTGTAGCTAACGATATGGTCGCCCCAGCCCCTCAAATTTACCCAACACGAACCTCGCAATATTTACGATATATACCCTTTTTCGGTAAAGCTTAGCATTGAATGAGAAAAATGCTAATTTCTGAACCAGTAAGTAACCTGCGCCGCGTTATTTTTTAAGACTCGATTTACACTTTCATAACAATACTGGAGTCGCATACTGCTTTTTTATATTGGCATCACATGCACGCGAATATTTATAACAGGAAAGGGGTTCGCCCACCGGTTGCCCCCATCAAACACGTAACGGCTCGAAATCTAGGGTGGGGGTCCCAGACCAATTTTAGGAGAGATGACCTCTAATTTTTGGCCAAAAACGGCCAGGAAATGCCTAAAAACGGCCCAGAAATTCGATTTTTTCCTCAATCGGGGGGGAGGGGCGGTCGAAAATTTCCTGGCTTTGGGGGACAGGGAGGGCGTCCAATTTTGGGTGGAGAATCCCCACCATCCTTCCTCCTACTTGTCTGCCCCCATCCGCCAAAAACGTATATTTTTCAGCTCTCCTGCATATTTGTTTAAATTACGTTTTTAGATCATTTACAAAAAGGTGATTTTTCGGCCATTTTTGGTAAAAATTTTGAAGGTCATTTACATATATACCCCAGGACCCTAGAAAGGGCCGGGGTCCTGTCACACCATCGTGCATAAATACAGAAGAGGGGATAACATTTTTCTTATTTACAGCCGGGAATCCCACCCTAGATTTCAAGATTAGAACACGGGAGATAAAGTGACGCCAATCACTGTACAACAGTAATTAAGAGTTTAATTAATTAAGGAGTTAATGTACTACTACAATAATGATTAATTAATTGAGAGTTTAATTAATTAGTTGAGAATTAATTAATTAACTTTAATTAATTAAAAAATAATTGAGAACCAATCAATAAAGATAATTAATTTAAAGTTTAATTAATTAATTAATTAAGAGTGTAAAATACTAGTCAAGTATTCAATTAGCTAATGTTGAATATAAAAGCTAGAGCAATTAATTGATTAAATAATTAATTTGATTAAATAATCAGAAGTAATTAATTAATTAATTAATAAAGATATAATTAATTCACTAATTTTGATTATTTAATTATATGTAATTGTATAATTAATTAAAAGCTAATTAAGTGATTAATTAGGATTATATTTCTTAAATTAGTTAAGATTGATTAGTTAATTTTAATTAATAATTTAAAAATAATTATTCGAGAGTCAATTATTCAATGAAGATTCATTAAGACTTAGAATAATGATTTTAGACTTTTAACAATTAAAACATGAATTATTTAAGAAAGAATTTGGAATTAATTTGAAAAAATAAGAATTTGAAAAACTAATCGATTCGAAATTTATTAAAACTGATTAAAAACTGTAATATCTAAAAAATGAATATAAAATTGATTGAAAATTGATAAAATGAAACTGGATTTTTCAGTATTCGGTAATTTTTTATCGTATCGCTTATCGCCCGTAATTTTAGATAAATATTATGAAAAACTACGGATTATAATGCAATATCAGAAATAATTTGGTATAAATTTCGGTGAAATTTCGACAGGAAAACTGTTCGGTTGACCGTTTCAATTTTCTTTAAATCTTACGACGAAATGCAGCAAATTCCCTAAATTTTCGAAGCCATTTTTAATAAGAAATATGGAAGAATTTCTCAACTTTCTGGACAAAAAATCTGGCATTTTGACTTCGACCTAATTCTAATTTTTGGGCATCCTTTAATTTGGAGCTTACTGTTTGACTTTTTAGCGAAGAAAGAAAATGAACAAATATTATTAAACCTCCTTTTGCCAAGGTATGCTGACGGCACCGGTGTTGAATTTAGAATAGAATGGAATATCGGCGGCATCTAAGCGAACCCCTCTGATAGTACTGAATTGTTCTATATCGAGCACGTCTTTGGCGTAAACCGCCCGAGGCTGAAAGGTTTAAATCCCGACTTTACACACGTGAAATTGGCGTAATCGTTCTGTTTTTTTAAAATTTGTAGCACTTTACATTTTCACACTTTTATACAATACAACTTGAAGTTTACACTATTACACTAAACACTTTAAACCTTGTACTTTAATTTTGCGTCTTGCACTCTAGCTTTACATCACACTTTACACTTTGCTCCTCCGAGCTGTATTACTTCTCATTTACCTATTTACTTCTTGTCAATTTACTTCTTAACAATGAATATACATATTTAAATTATCGATTATTTTAGATTAATTATATATGTATTTTGTGTATGGGAATTGTATTAATTATCAAGGCAATAATTATTTTTTCAATTATAGGTTTTAGGGTATATTTGTGCAATAATTTGAGCATGCCACAAATTTTGGTCGATTTATCAAGCGATTAAATGTATTTTGATTTAATAATAAAAAATTCACTAAATCATACTTATTCATATTTTGATGATTCATTTAATTTATTTTAACTTCACTTTTCTACTTTTCATTGAATTAATTTTTATCATTCTCACTGCCATTTTTAATAATTTAAATTAACGTACGTATCACATATGCACGAATTAAAACCAAGAGTGTATGGCCGGTTTTAGGGCGAGTTGTCTTAATTTTTATATCTGAACCATGGTTAGATTTATTCAAAATTTTGGGTTCAGAAATGAATAAAGCTAAAAAAACTAAATTTTCATAATTTAAACAAGTGAGATCGATAATTCGGGAAAATAAAGGAACGAGACAACATTTAAGAACATACCAGGGTCATACTTGATCTTGGGGGCCCTGTGGGGAGGGGGCTTTAACCTAGAGGAACCTTTTCACCCCCATCCAGAATCAGCGATTTTCCGGGAAAATCGTAATAAAGCTGTCGTTTTAAACGTTTTAAGCTATCTATTTGCTCAGAAGTGACACATATAATCATTTTTCGACCACATTTGTTAAATTTACTCGACTTTTCCTAATTATTTATTTTCCCGAGATTTTTTACGTTTTTTTCGACCAAGAAAGATCGTCAGAAACGCAACGAGGATTCCCCCTCTTGCAAGTGTTGTGTAAAATTTATTTTCATTTTTTACGATACTTAAATAATGTATTAAATTAGTTAATTGAATTAATTTAAATTAATTTAAATTAATTAAAAGTTAATTCATTCGCGTTTCGTTGTTTATGAAATAAAATATTAAAAATGGTCATTTTGTCGCATTCAAAATACAAGAAGCACTGACATCGGGCACAAAAGGCGGATCAACTTTTCCGGCCTCCAATCGCCGCCAATTGATGGGCGAAAACCATTTGTGCTCTTTGACCTCTTCGACCCCCCTTTGACCCGAACCCAACCGTTCGTTAGGCCTTTTCCGCAATAACTATGAATTTAAAAAAATTATTAAAAAATATGAAAAATTAAAAATTACACAAAAAAATAGATCAATGGAGAAAAATGGCCTATTAATCATAACTACTTACAGATTTGCAAAGAGATTTCGCGTTTTCGCTGAATTTGCCCGAATATCTCTCCTCCATTTCCAACACCCTTCTATCCACTTCCTCGCGCGACACTTTCTCCTTACGAGCTCTGAATGGCCCCTGTTGTACAGTAGATGATGAGCAATGTGCTGCATCATGGCACAGCATAGAATTGGGAGACATTTTACCCCCCCCCAAATAGGTCGTGGACATACATGATCTTGGGGGACAAGGTTTGGGAGAATTCCCCCCCATAAAAAACTTTCCACACCCCCTCCCGCAAAAATTTTCCACCCCCCCAGAATTAACGATTTTTTGAAAGTTCCCTAATATTTTTTGAAAATTTGAAGAAAATATGCTTTTTTAAGCTTTTTAATTATCTCTTTGCTCAAAAGTGGCAAATTTTCGGCGCTTCGCGCCCTTATACTCATGTCTTGACTATTATTTTCTACAATTTGTTCCGACTTTTTTGATTTTATTGAAATTTTTATGTTTTTATGCTCATTTATTTATTTTATGCCAGAAAATTGTTGACCCTCCCGTTGACATTTGGAAAAAATTACCTTTTAGACCGTTTTTAGGACTTTTCTAACCCTTTTTGACAGAAAATTGGAGATAATTCCCCCACCTCTTAAATATGGTTAGGGCCCCTCATTTCCCGGAGCCAAAAATGCTTTTACCCGCCTCCCCTGATTCTAGGAAAAAATTGCGTTTTTGTCCGTTTTTAGGTGTTTTTTAGCCATTTTGCCCGAATACAGGAGGTCGCTTACCCCCTCCCATAAAAGTTGTCGATCCCATATAAAATTTCGAGCCGGCCCATTTATGCCAGCATACAGAGTCAGAGTCTTAGAGGGATTCCAATCCTCCCATTCCCAACGCCAGAATTTTTCACATCTTCCCAGAATTCGCGATTTTCTAGAAGTTTCCGAAAAAATCGTTAAAAAGGTGCTGTTTTATGCGTTTTGGTTATCTACATACATATTTGCTCAAAAGTGTAGTAATTTCGGCGCTTCGCGCCACACAATCATTTTTAACAACATATTGTTCCATTTTTTCTAGTTTTTTTTTATTTTTCCGAAATTCGTCTTATTTTTATGCTCTCGAAAGATAAAGCATAGTCAAAAACGCCGAAAAACGACGTATTTGACGCGTATTCATCATTTTTGGGCCAGAAGAGGCACATTGAAATTTCACCCATCCCAAAGTTTTCAACCTATGCACGTTTGGTGGTAAGTAATTTATAAACACGGATAAATAAACAGATAAATAAATGAAAAATAAATACACAAATGAAAAAATTTAAAAAAATCACTGATGCAGTTTATCGAAATAAATCAAACGAGCAGGATGACTTAAATGTAGGCCCACCTTTCCCTCTATCATTTCGTAAATAAGGCAACCGAGTCCGAAAAAATCGACCGAATACGCATATCGTCCGTTGTTTACAACTTCCGGAGCTTAAAATGTCGGAGCGAAATAAAATACATAATAATATAAAATATAATTATGTGTAATTTAAATATATAAAACAAAATTCGATAATTGAAAATAATAAATTTTTAAATAAAGCAATGAATTTTAAATTTTAAAATAAAATATGAATAAAATGTCATAATGTATAGAGCAAAAGGGACAACATTTTGGCAACCACCGTACATGATGTTAGGGGTTTGAGGGTTTCAACCCCGCAGATTTTTTCACCACCTCCCCAAAAATTAGAAGATTTTTCGAAAGTTTCCGAAATTTTCTTGATAAATTCGTAAAAAATTGCTTTTTTAAGCGGTTTTAGTCATCTATATCTGCTCAAAAGTGTTAAATTTTGGACGCTTCGCACCATGTAACCATGTTTTGACCTAAATAGTGTTCAGTTTGTTCCACTTTTTTGATTTTTCTTTCGAAATTTCTTCATGTTTTGAGCTCTAAAAAGATAGAGCATTGTCAAAAACACCAAAAAACGATGTTTTTGACGCGTATCCCACCAGTTTTGAGCCCAAAAAGGCACTTTAAAACTTCAACGCCCCCAGAACTCCCATGCTGTGCACGTCCGGTAAAGCAACAACTATCATAAAACAACAAAGTAACAACTCAACAATTTCTTTTTTTGTATGTTCAAAGAAAAGACGAAAACAAAAAGAAGAATGATACAAAAATAAATTAAAAAAATCAATTAAAAAACGAAGAAAGAACCATGTTATTCAATTGTTAAGAAAATGTTTTCGATGAAAAATGTACTTAAACGCAGTCAAAAATTGCAAATACAGTCGAACCGCCAAAAAACGAACAATTTCTAAGCCCTAAATCGTTAAATAAGATTCATTTTCAATGCAACCAGTAAAAAGTCGTCCAATTTTTGATTAAAGCAGAAAACTGAAAAGAGATGAAGGTGTTTTTTAATTAAATACAAGAAATATCAGGAAAAGCTCTATAATTCTTCAGAGAATGAGGTATATCTATTAATTTATCGAGCAAATTCTTATAAATTTCAATGTTAAAATCAGCCTGGGTGTATGGATCCTCCGGCTCCAAAATAACAAGCGAGACAGGTATTATTAGCTAGTTTTAAGGGGTTATATAGAAATAACCTCCAACTTTTAATCAATAGCAAAAAGCCTATAATAGGCTAAAAAGCACAAGTTTTTGTCGAAAACGGAAGAGGAAATCTGAGTGTTTGGGTGGATGTGGATTGGGATTTGGGGAATTTTCGGATGAAAATTTTCATCCTGCTATAAAGACGAAAGTTACCCACATGACAAAGTAACTCATTTCAATTGCTTCAGGTAAATGTACGTATAGGGGACAAATGGACTGGTAATTAGACGTGGTGGATAACAGAGTTGAACGTCTGTATTCCTATAAAATACTAGGGATGCAACGGATCCGGGTTTTCCAATAATATCGGATCCGGATCCGGATCCGTACAATTCAAAATAACGGATCCAAATCCGGATACGGATCCATAAAATTTAAAATAACGGATCCGGATCCGGATCTTTGATTATTAAAATAACGGATAATAACGGATCCGGATCCGGATCCATGAATATGCATTATGAACGCTTAATTTTTTTAATACTTAAATTTTTGTTCGCAAGTACGGTGCTCATTAATTTCAGAAGCAGAATTACTGTTGGATGATGAAATAAGCAAAGCTGCATGAACTTGGTTCAGTGGTCCGGATTGATCTTAATTCGGCTGTAGCTTGAAAAACTGCGAATCTGACGTCTTCCTCTCATTAATCGGAAATGCCAAAAAGCATTTCTAGTCCTATCTGAAACTATTTTACGCTAGCTGATAACGAAACTAAATCGCAAAGTAATCTCTGCGCAGCAAAGTTTTCCAGAAGCGGTGGAGGGGTACCATCCAGTAATTTTTTTACAAGGTCCGTTTGTACATGTACAAAGATAGTCCCCAAAAGTCTTTGTACATTTAGTGCATGCAAATTTTTGTGTACTATAGTACAACAACGATTTAAGTGTGGTAAAACAGGGTTTTCGATCTTTGGTAGCGCATTTTATCTAATTTCTGGGTTTCTGACGCCAAAAATTATCAAAAATTGTCTCAAAACGGCGCGAAGCGCTGAATAATTTGACATCTTTCCATTCTAAATGCAAATTCTGCTATTTTAAAGATATATAGGTCAAACAATTACTCATTTCGGCGCGAAGCACCCGAAATTTTTGGGAATTTTACACCTTTTTACACTTTTTGTCTTCCCAAAAATCTTTGTACATTTTGTACACACAAATTTTTGAGTACTATAATATCGTACAGTAGCGATTTCAGTGTTAAAAACAGAGTTGCTCGACTTTTGGTAGTGTATTTTAGCAAATTTCTGCGTCTCTAAGAGCGAAAATCACTATCATCTTAAAACGGCGCGAAGCGCCATAAAATCTGACATTTTTCCTTTTGAAATCCAATTTCTGCCATTATAAAGATATATACAACACACAGTTACTCATTTCGGTGCAGAGCGCCGGAAATTTTTGCGAATTTCAGACCTTTTTCGCAATTTTTGTCTTCCCAAAAATCTTTGTACATGTACAAAGACGGTCCTGAAAAGTATTTGTACATCGGGAAAAATTTTTTCCGAGTACAAAAAAAAACACTGGTACCACCTGTATGAAAAAGCGTCTGCAGACTAAGCATGCGGCGGATTATAAAAAGTTCAAAGCAGAGGAGTCCCAGCAGATCGAAGAAAAGGAAAGAGGTAGTCTTGTTAAGCACAGATTGTAAAAGATTCGCGTCTGGCATGTCTACTTTCCTCTGCAGAAACACACGCAGATTGCGAAAAGACTGCTTTGAAACATGAAAAACAAAAAGTGCAGATGACAATGGAAGCATGCTTACTTTCAGTATGAAATAATTTATTTTTATGAGAGGATTCCTAATCAACTTATGTACGATTTAAGAGTAAAAAATGGAATAACGATGATGCAATATCAATTGATATAGATGAGCGGTTAGTTGAGCTTATGACATTGAGCAATCTACCATTTTCTTTGATTGCAGAAAAGACTGTCATTGAATTTGAGTATTAAGTCAATCAAATTTAAGCTTTTGTCTCATAATGATGTTGTTTCTTCAATACAATTCAAGGTTTAATGATTTTTTACCATAATCTCTTGGATCCGTTTAGGATCCGTTTTAAACTGTAAAAATAACGGATCCGGATCTTATTTTTTAAAAATACCGGATCCGGATCTTAATTTTTCAAAATACTGGATCCGGATCCGGATCCAAAATAATACCGGATAATAACGGATCCGGATCCGGATATCCGTTGCATCCCTATAAAATACCACATAAGTCTAACTGTCACTTGATCAGCTCTGCCAGTCAAGTTCTCACGGTGCCTCCTTGCGGAGTCCCTGGGTAACGCTAAATCCGTGAGGGCGAAAGGCGAGTTTGTGGCGCCTTAAAACCACATGTTCTGGGTAGATGGAGCTCATAGCCATGGTAGGCAGTCCATCTAAGAGAAGGACAACTCTGATTTCAAAACCGACCACTGCCTAGTGGTCTGAGGTGCTTGCACCATAGGCTAGGTTACACTTGCTTAAAACAAGTGGTTATCGTCAGGAAGGGCATCCGGATGTAGAAAACCTGCTCCAAAAATTCAATGCTATGTCGAAAAGAAATATGGCCCCTAGTCCCCGGCATATCTTAAATGGTAAAGGGGTGCGAAGAATCTCCGAAGAATCTTGCTTCAATAAATGTTGGAACAATGTTTGGAAGAAGTAGAGAAATAATAGATATACTAGTCCGTCGAAAAATCAACATATGCTGTGTACAGGAAACAAGGTGGAAAGGATCGTCGTGTAAATTTATTGGCGATGGTAACGAGAAGTACAAATTTTACTGGTCAGGTGAAGCCTCTGGAGAGGCTGGTGTTGGAATACTAGTCAAAGCAGACAGGGTGGATGATGTCGTTGAAGTGAAACGAATCAACTAAAGAATAATGTGGCTCAAAATCAAGGCCAACGACGAAATACTAACAGTGGTCTCAGTATACGCCCCTCAACAAGGGAGAGCAGACGAAGAAAAGGAATTTTTCAGGAACACGCTCACTGATGCAGTCAGAGACTTGTCATTAAATGATCAACTGATCATCTGTGGAGATTTAAACGGCCATGTAGGAAATAGTGCTGAGGGTTATGAACAAAACCACGGTGGTTTTGGATACAGGGAAAGAAACAGTGCAGGGGAAGAAATTCTAAACTTTGCTGAAAGCCTGCAACTACACGTCCTGAACACGTATTTTAAGAAACCAAATCAACACATCATAACGTACAAGAGCGGAGCCTACGAAAGTCAGATCGATTATATATTAGCTGGGTACAAAATGAAATCCAGATGCAAAAATGTCAAGGCAATAGCCGGTGGAGAATGCATACCGCAACACCGTGTTCTAATCGCTGACTTTTTGTTGCCAAATTGTGCCGCAAAGACCGTTAAAAAAGAATGTAGCCCGAAAATCAAGTCGTGGAAGCTAGCTGACAGCAGCACTCAGGAAAAATTTGAAAGATTAATAGCTGAACGACTGGAACCAAATGGGTGCTGGTCGCATTTTTGCGACACACAACTCAACACAGCACAAGAAGTCTGTGGAACATCAAAAGGAAGTCATCAAAAACGTTTTAGAGAAACATGGTGGTTCAGTGAAAAAGTCAGAACAGCTATCACTACAAAGAAAGATGCTTACCGGAGATGGTAAAAAACCAATGTGCTGTTGATAAAGAAGTGTACAAAATGGCTAAAACTGAAGCCAAACGTACGGTAGCTGCTGCTAAGAGTGAAGCACTTGAAGAAGTCTGGAGCAGCGGCAGTAATCAAGAAAAACTAAGAAAACTATATCGGCTAGCTAGGAACAGAAGGATTGAAAAACAAGATGTTACTGGTGCTATATGTGTAAAAGACGATAATGGACGATTATTAGTATCTACAGAACAGATATGTGATAGATGGAGGGAATACTACCAAAACCTGTTGAATGAAAGCAATGGAAAAGTTGAAGTAGACGATTGTACAATGGTAGAAGGCCCAGTTGAAGAAATAACGGAAAATGAAGTGAAAGAAGCCATGAAATCTTTCAAAAAACGGAAGTCACCTGGGCCAGCAGGTCTATCAGTAGATGTCATAAAGGCAGCTGGACGACCTGCATTGCTTGCCCTACTTCGTATCTTCCAATAATTGTGGAAAACTGAAGAAATGCCAGACGATTTCACTAAAAGCATGACAATACCATTGTATAAAGGAAAAGGCGACCCTCTGAACTGTACATCCTATCGAGGAATCCGCCTACTTGAGCACGGCATTAAAATTTTCGAAAAAATTTTGGAATTAAGGCTGCGAAAACTCATACGAATTAGTGGAATACAATATGGATTTATGCGCCATAGGTCAACAACTGATCCAATTTTTATATTAAGACGATTACAAGAGAAGTATGTTGAGAAACACCAACTGCTGCATCACCTGTTCATAGATCTCGAAAAAGCTTTCGACAGAATACCAAGAGAAACGATCATATGGGCTTTGAGAAGACAGCTAATCCCAGAAAAGCTAGTAAGACTGATAATGACAACATATCGGTCATCAAAAACAGTTGTCAAGTCAAAGGCTGGCCATAGTAAAGAGGTCGACATAACCATAGGCGTACACCAAGGCTCGGTCCTTAGTCCTTACTATTCATAACGGTAATGGAAGAAGCAACCAAGCAAATATACACTGAAACACCCATGGAACTACTATACGCTGACGACCTTGTGCTTACGGCTAAAAATCAATATGAGATAAAAGAGCGTTTCAAATTATGGAATGCAAGTCTAATGAAAAAAGGCATGATCGTCAATCCAAGCAAAACCAAGTATATGGTCTCTGGTGAGAAAGGACCAACTTTGAAGTCTGGAAGATTCCCATGTGCCATTTGCTCAAAAGGTGTTGGAAATAATTCCGTCCTTTGTACCATGTGCAAGCGGTGGTGCCACAAAAAATGCTCAGGAATACATCAAAGTTTGAACGCAGTAAAAGACAACTTCAAATGTACAGCATGCACAACTGACGTAGTTTCAGAAATTGTAGAGCCAAACATGCTACAAATCGATGAAATGACGGTAGAAAAGGTCAATACTTTCACATACTTAGGCGACACAGTACAAGCCAATGGTGGTGCTGAAGCAAGCGTTAGATGCGGAATCCAGGCCACATGGAATAAATGGAAAGTCGTAGCTGGTCTACTGATGCAAAAGAGTATACCATTACCAACCCGCAGTCAACTGTACCAGCGCTGTGTTCGCCCAGTCCTGCTGTATGGATCAGAAACATGGGCAATGACAAATAGCATAGAAAACGCTTTAAACAGAACTGAAATGAAATTGCTTCGTTGGATGCTTGGTTTGCGCCTGGCCGACAATATTAGCAACGAAGAAATTCTTAGAAGACTTACAATGGACAATATCCAGAATACACTGCGGACTTGCAGATTGCGCTGGCTAGGACATGTCGAAAGAAGCCAGGACAGTAATGTCATATCAGCCAAAAACCTGGTGGCGTCTGGAAAACTGCCAAGAGGCCGGCCGAAGACAACGTGGATGAAGACAATTAAAAAGGACTTGGCTGCCAAAAATCAACGTATGGAAGACACTCATTATCAGGTGAAATGGCGACATAGCATCAAACGTCCAACCCCAATCGGGAAAAACGACGTAAAACGGGATGAGTGAGTGAGTGAAATGTACGTATAGGATACATGATTTTTTACATATAACTTTTTATAGACTTTTAAATTTTTCGACATATACATACGCATAGTATTTGTACCCATATAACCAATTGTGCCTACTCGGCCTTTGACCGGATCATTATTGATTAATTCGACGGCTAGACCAAGATCCGAGATTCTGACATGACCTATAAACAAGAAAAATTATCACAGTTGGGAAATATTTAAATCAAAACGATGATGTCGGAAAGTTTCTAAAACTTATACCCGAAAAAAAGAAATCTATGCTGAATAGCTGTTTCTGCTCTTGGAAATGTTTTGCAAGCTAATCCATGAGCAAGATCGCAAAGAAAGTAAATAAATGTCATTAAGCGGTACATAAGATATGTAAGAACGTCATTTCATATCAAATATACGTTCTAACCGTTATTTTTTGTACAAGGTCTGTTTGTACATGTACAAAGATGGTCCCTAAAAGTCTTTGTACATTTTGTACACACAAACTTTTGGTTACTATAATAAGTACAGTAGCGTTTTCAGTGTGGCAAAAACAGAGTTGTAAGACCTTTGGTAGTGTATTTTAGCTAATTTCCGGGTTTCTGAGGCCAAAAATTACTAATAATCGTCTCAAAACGCCGTAAAATTTGACATTTTCCTTTCAAAATGCAATTTTGGACATTATAAAGATACATAGAACACACATAAACTCATTTCGGCGCAAAGCACCGAGAATTTTTGCGAATTTCAAACCTTTTTTACAGTTTTTTTTTAAATCTTGTTACATGTACAAAGACGGTCTTAAAAGTCTTTGTACATCGGGAAAAATCTTTGCCAAATATGAAAAAACCGTGGTTCTAACCAAACACTAATCGCGCTCAAAATTCTGATAGGGTGTAGTAGGCCAATTTCATGGCAAAGGAAGTAAACGACCTTCGATTTTCAGCCAAAAATGGAAAATATCAGCTAAAACTGACCAAAAAACGAATTTCGCCGAACAACGGGTTTCGATGAATTTCTGACTGAGGGGACGACCGACTATGCATGGTTAGCAAGATATCCCTAACGCTTCTGTAGCACGCATGTGTGGTTCTAGCGAATTTGAATGCACATTAGGGTGTCCCAGACTAGTCTAAATTGGTTAACGACTCATTCGACCAGTTTCAGAGAGAGAAGGAAGGTTTTCATTTTTGGGTCAAAAATGGCAAAAAATACATTCATAAAATGGCCAAACTTTTAGCCAAAAAAATCGAGGGTTCAAAAATTTCTTACTTAAGAAAGAAGGGGGCGACCTAGGCAGTGCATCACCCAACCCCTTTATTAGATAAGTTGAAAATATGATATGTGTAATAAGTTAGTAATATCTATATGTATAATACTTATTAATAATATATAAATTATAAATATATAAATTAATGATATGTAAATTAATTAAGATATTCTCTATTTTGCATATACCTGCGAAATGGAGCATAGGCTTCACAGAAGCATGTACACACAGGGCCCTATTTACGGGGGCGAGGGTTGCGGGATAATAATGGTGGTAATAGTAATAACAATGATAATAATTATGGCCAAAAATGTTTGAAAGGCATGATATACATAATGCAGGATAAAATCTTTGAAATTGACAACGCTTCGCACCACATAATAACAGAAAGTCATCAATATAAAAAATAAAATAAAATAAAATAAATAATAATAATAATAATAATAATAATAATAATAATAATAATAAATATATGAATAAAAATAAATAAATAAAAGGTGAAAAAAGTAGGCATGCTGTTAGTATAAAAGAAACAAAAAGACGCGAGAAATAGTGGAAGTATTTTCGAAAATTTTGTTTCAAGCGCGACTAATAGTAGATGATACCTTTTTATTGCGTTTTTTACAAACAAATATTTTTTTTCGCAGAAAGTTCGAATTTTATGATCTCAAGCATGTCAAAAACAACGAAAAACACAGTTTTTGCATGCTATCCAGGATTTTTTGTATTCGGCATTGATTTTCCCCGATGTAAAGATACAGAGACTTTTTAGGGACCGTCTTTGTACATGTATGTGCAAAGATTTTTGGGAAAGATGAAAACCGTAAAAATGTATTAATTCTCAAAAATTTTCTTGTAGAAACCGCACTAAACCAGCTGCTGTACAATAATATAGTATCCAAAAATTTTATGTACAAAATGTAAAACTTTTTGGGGATTATAGGTACATGTACAAAAAGACCTTGTACAAAAACACTGATGCTATTTCGACGAATTCTCTGAGGTATAGAAAAATTTCAGTTGGGACTGCCCCCCCGAAGAAAATCGTGGAAAAAGGGTCTGCGCCATACATGTAACGGCTCGAAATTTGAGGGGGGGGCCGGCCATTTTTAGGGGGAGTTAATCAACTCCAATTTTAACCAAAAACCACCAAAAAATTCGATTTTTTCCAAATGTCGGAGGAAGGTCCAAAATTTTCTGGCTTTGGGAGGTGGGGTAGGGGGACGTCCTACTTTGGGTGGGAGGATCCCTCATCCCCCCTATTACATGTATGGTCTGTGCACATAAATACAGTGCAAGAAATGTAGATAAATATGTACGGGTATAATAATGTCAGAGAATGGTGAATAGATTTTTAACAAATCGCAGAACATATGGCGTATTCAATGACGTTTCAAAGCCCATTTCTGATTAAATATTAATTACATCCAAATTAAGCATAATTTGGCACTGCGACAAGACAAGTAAGGAGCCGCTTACCGTTATCGTCCAGCAGGATATTCTGAAAAAAGGAACAAATAGTAGACAAAAATAGCAAATTTAATCTAAACAAGACACAAACAATAATAAAAATACAAACAATAATAAACTTTTAAAATAAAAAATAAATAAAAAGTAGACAAAATATAAAAACATACAACAAATACCCAGAGTTGGCTTTACCGCCCGTTGAGGGCCCAAAAAGATTCTAAACTTATTTTGAAATAAAATTAAAATAAAAGAAATTAATCATTTCTTTATATATTATTAACTATTTGATTTTATTTTCTCCTATTTTATTTATCTTGTTACATCCCTACATATTTGTTAATTATGATAATCATTCGTTTACTTCATTATTATTAATTAATATTTTGATTTTGAGCTCATGCTATGACGCATGATAAGCGTTTACGTCCTAATTTTCGACAACCGTACGCAAAATTAGGGCAACGATTATTAACTGAATAATTTTTTGACGGCTCGCTTAACTGCACATTCAGTGTGACAATCCAAATTTGAATCATCCGGCTTTTCTAAACCTAATCCATTTACATTTTTTGTTTACACTGACTGGCCAACATTTTGCAGATTTTTCGTTATACACTCGCCAAATTTTTTTACAATATCACCCCAAAACCAAGAAATAAAAAATATATTTAATTGGGTTTTTAATAAACATTGGTGTAAACTAACACTTTACATTACGCCTTACCTCCGGCTTCAAATCCCGATAGATGATGCGTTCGGAGTGCAAGTGTTGTAAACCGAGCGTCAACTCGGCCGCGTAAAATATGGCGCGAGATTCGGCGAAGCCGTTGGGATTCAAATTGTACAAGTGAAATTTAAGGTCGCCGCCGTTCATCAGCGTGAGCACTAGGCATAAGGCAATTTTGGTTTCGTAGGCGTACGCGAGGCTAACCTGTCCGGTGTAAACGAGGCATACTGTAGCAATTATATAACATTAAGCGTTAATAAATACTAAGAAAAGTTTTGGTTTGGTTTGTATTTTTTAAATTTTTATTATTTTTTTGAATTTTTTTATATTTATTTTCTATTCATTTTTTAGTTTTTATTTATATTTTTTTGCTGCTAGGAACATACAAGCATTCAGGTAAAGGCTCCCAATTTCGGGTGGAGAGTCACCGACCATTTTCAAGAGGGGGTAGGTGAACGACCTCAAATTTTTAGCCAAAATGGCCAAAAAACGCGTAAAAATGACCAAAAACCTCACCTTTTCGCCAAAAATCCTATTTTTCTTACTTTGGAAGACGTCCAAGATTGAGCTGGGAAACCCCCGCGATCCCCCTGTTACATGTATGCATACAAGTACTCGTATGTTAACAATGGCGATGGAGCTTCCGAAAAATCGCAGAAAAGAAGGTGCTCTTTTACGCGTTTTAGGCGATCTCGTCACCATACAGATATGATCTTAGAAAGGGGTTTAACCCCCCAGAAAACTTCCCACCCCCCCCCCCCGCGAAAATTTTTTCACCCCCTCCTCTTAGAATTGGCGATTAAAGTTCTTGAAAATTTTCTGTAAATTTGTAGAAAATATGTTTTTTTTGTACGTTTTTAGCAATCTATTTGCTCAACAGTGCCAAATTTTCGGCGCTTCGCGCCATTATACACATGTTTTGATCATATTTTGTTCTATTTGTTCCGACTTTTTTGATTTGTTTCAGATTTTTTCATGTTTTTATTCTCTAGAGATAGAGCATCGTCAGAAACGCTAAAAAACGATGTTTTCGACGCGTACCTACCATTTTTGGACCCAAAAAAGGCACTTCATAATTTCGCTTCCTCCCACCAGAATTCACATGCCGTGCATGCACGCTTTTCATTCAAAACCTTCGAGTCAAAAGATGGAAATTTTCGGCGTTTCGCGCCATATACTCATTTTCTGGATATATTTTGTCCAACTCCCTCGATTTTCCACATTTTTTCGAAAAAAGAAAGAGCATCGTCCGAAACGAAAAATAATGTTTTTCATGCATAAACATCGTTTTTGACACCCAAAAAGGAAATTTAAAAAAATTTGTTCTACGCACTTCCATCACCCTTATTTCCCATCTGAGACTAAATGACACAAAGCCGGTTGTCCTCCCGCCCCAAAACCTAAGAATCCAACTTTTAGGTCATTTCGGGGTGCTTTTGTGCAATTTTACTAATTTTCCTATAATTTTTCAGAATTTTTTCATGAAATTTTCTAGTCTTCAACCATTATTGGGCAGTAGTTATCGAAATACTACTCCATCAGACGTACACATTTTATGCCAGTAATTATATACTTGCAAAAGCTTAGGATAATGGGTGACGTAGTAGTCGGTCATTTTCGACAGCAGGTAGCGTGAACAGTGTTTTTGTACAAGGTCCGTTTGTACATGTACAAAGATGGTCCCTAAAAGCCTTTGTACATTTTGTACATGCAAATTGTTGTTTACTACAATACAGTAACGTAGCGATTTTAGCGTAGTAAAACAGGGTTTCCAATCTTTGGTGGTGTATTTTAGCTAATATCTGGGTTTCTGACGCCAAAAATTACTAAAAATTATCTCTAAACGGCGCGAAGCGCCGAAAAATTTGACATTCTTCCATTCTAAATGCGAATTCTGCCATTTTAAAGATATATAAGACAAAGAATTACTCATTTCGGCGCAAAGCGCCGAAAATTTTCGGGAATTTCACACCTTTTTACAGTTTTTGTCTTCCCAAAAAATCTTTGTACATTTTGTACACACAAATTCTCGGGTACTATAATATGGTACAGTAACGATGTTAGTGTTGTAAAAACAGAGTTGTTCGACCTTTGGTAATGTATTTATGCTAATTTCTGGGTCTCTAAGGGCAAAAATCACTGATAATCGTATTAAAACGGCGCGAAGCGCCGAAAAGTTAGACATTTTTCCTTTTAAAATGTAATTTCTGCTAGATTTAAAGATACAGTACGCGCCTGGAATTTCGCATGCGCAGTCTCCATTAACTTTTATTGCAGTCTGATTTTAGCGAGCGGACCTCAGTGGCCATTAGTGGGCCGCTGTTAAGCACTTGCAGCCGATTGACGGACTGCTTTCGAACTACTGCGGCCTTTCGTGGACTGCAGTGGCCGTTGGATGCTGACTGCAGTTACTTTACTGTAAGTACGGAAACATGTATAGTATCACTGCTAGCATATTGCGTTATTTGTCGCACCGCATGCGTGCGTTTCAAAAGTGTGTGCGTGCAGCAGGTCCAGTCCGAGGAAAAAAAGGTAAAAATAGATTGGAATTTTCGTGCATATCATTATAATTCTCGTTTCCTCCATTGGAATCTCATCTAAGAGATTATGGGCATAAAAATTAAAGAGAATAGTATTTCCTGTGTGCGATGGATTGCATATTGCTCTGCAGCAAAAGAGGAAAATTAATTCCAGGCTTAGAGCGTTCCGCGTTTTAAAACAAATTCATGGCCAATAAAGAGTAAAAGATTTAAAAATCATAAACACGAAATTTCTTTTGCCATTAGTTGTATGATTTTAGAAAGCGCATCTTTTCGACTAAATCAAAATTAGCAATAAAATCAAAGCAAATTGCTCTTATCTTTTGGAGGAAATGGTTTTTCAAAAGGGTATTTTCCTTCCTCTAAAAAACCATATTTTTCACTGTTATATTGCAAAATTGGGAAGACAGAATGATTAGTGACTGTAAGGTCTAAGCTAAATATAAAATTTAACAAAATAGTGAAATACAGATGACAAATAGTTTTGCAAATTAATTGTACATCATAAAATTTTTGTTAAAATAAACTAAACAATAAATATCGTAATGCCTTTAAAATATAAAATTGATAAAAAGCTCCTGATTATCCGCTTTCCAAGATATTTTGTATTTTCGCTTTTTTCATTTATTCAGATACAATATGTACATCAATAATATATTCAGTTCAGAAGCGAAATGCAAGCATATAGTTGAAAAAATATTGCCCGTTCTATTATTTCGCGCAAATTTTATTCTGACCACCCAACTTCCTTCGCAATTTTTCTTGTTCAATTAAAGTACTTTATATGCGTATCTACCATTTTGTATTTATTCTATTCAGCGAACATGCACCTGCAAAGCTTGAAAATACGACAACAAATTTTTACCTCCTGATATTTTAATACACAAGCTCAAAAAGATTTTGCTCGCGTTCCCTGCTCTCTGTTTGACTGAGGACGCATAAATTTTGCTGATCAGATAGCGCATTGACTGACGTTTGCAACAGGCTGTGCCTAAAACTTGAATCTCCTGCGCAAAAAGTGTAGTAAGCGAGCGTTCAATTTCGACTTAACTTAAGTGGGAATAAATCGAAATATTGCAACCAAAATAACTCAGCGCACTATGCATGATGTACAATTAATTTGCAAAACTATTTGTCATCTGTATTTCACTTTTTTTAATTTTATATTTAGCTTAGACCAGGGGCGTAACCAGGATTTTATTTCGGGGGAAGGGCCAAAATTTTTGAAGTCCTATATCTGGGGAACCATTAGGAGATACGCGAAAATAATGGCATTTTTGAGCGTTTGTCGACAAGATCTATTCCATGGTGAAGTAAAAAATTTAAAAAATTCAAAAATTTTCGTGCTTGATTTCAAATTTGGATATCAAAAATCTATCTTTTAACCCATCGGTATGACTAATTTCTCAATATCAAATTAAAGCTTGACTCCAAAACATTTCGAAATTCTTTTCTTTGCATTTAATTTTGCAGTTTTGTAAAGAAAACTAATACAGAAAATAATGAATCGGCGCGAGGCGCCGAAAATTTACGACAAATTCGCTATTTTTAAGTAAAATCTGGGCGTCTAAGGTAAGAAAAAAAGATAGAGCAGAAGAAATCCGGTGCGAAGCGCCGAAATTTTTTTTGACAAATTCGCTATTTTTAGGTAAAATCTGGGCGTCAGGCACGAAGCGCTGAAAATTTCTGACAAATTTGCTAGTTTTAAGTAAAATGTGGGCGTCTACGCTAAGAAAAAAGATAGAGCATAAGAAATCCGGCGCAAAGCGCCGAAAATTTTTGACAAATTCGCTATTTTTAAGTAAAATCTGGACTTATAAGGTAAGAAAAAAGATAGATCATAAGAAATCCGGCGCGAAGCGCCGGAAAATTTTGAGTTTAGAAGCTAAAAAGTGTGCTGAAAACGCAAACGCATTATGGCTGTCCACAATCCGTTTCCACTTCACCTGAAGAAAAAACAAAGGGTCCCCCTTTGCTTTTAAAAAAGTATTTTTTTATTTCGAGGGCCCCCGCCCCCCTCCTGGTTACGCCCCTGGCTTAGACCTTACAGTCACTATTCATTCTATCTTCCCAATTTCGCAATATAAGAGTAAAAAATATGGTTTGTATAAGACGGAAAATACCCTCTTGAGAAAACTTTTCCTCCAAAAAATGAGAGCATTTGCTTTGATTTTACTGCTAATTTTGATTTAGTCGAAAAGATGCGCTTTTTAAAATCATATAACTAATGGCAAAAGAAATTTCGGGCTTATGATTTTTAAATCTTTTACTATTTATTGGCCATGAATGTGTTTTAAAACGCGGAACGCTCTCAGCCTGAAATTAATTTTAAAATACTCTTTTGCTGCAGAGCAATATGCAATCGATCGCACACTGGAAATACTATTCTCTTTAATTTTTATGCCCATAATCTCTTAGATGAGATTCCAATGGAGGAAACGAGAATTATAATGATATGCACGAAAATTCCAATCTATTTTTACCTTTTTTTCTCGGACTGGACCTGCTGCACGCACACACTTTTGAAACGCACGCATGCGGTGCGACAAATAACGCAATATGCTAGCAGCGATACTATACATGTTTCCGTACTTACAGTAAAGTAACTGCAGTCAGCATCCAACGGCCACTGCAGTCCACGAACGGCCGCAGTAGTTCGAAAGCAGTCCGTCAATCGGCTGCGAGTGCTTAACAGCGGCCCACTAATGGCCACTGAGGTCCGCTCGCTAAAATCCGACTGCAACAAAAGTTAATGGAGACTGCGCATGCAAAATTCCAGGCGCGAACTGTATATAGAACACACAATTACTCATTTCGGCGCGAAGCGCCGAATTTCAGACCTTTTTGCAATTTACGTCTTCTCAAATATCTTTTTACATATATATACAAAGACGGTCCCGAAAAGTCTTTGTACACCGGGAAAAATCTTTGCCGAGTACAAGAAAAACACCGAGCTTTGATGAAAACTATGAAAAATGCTCAAAAAAGTTTTTGCCAAAAATCAGGGGACTGGGGGACAGTGTTTTTTTGTACAAGGTCTGGTTGTACATGTACAAAGATGGTGCCCAAAAGTCTTTGTACATTTTGAACATGCAATTTTTTGTGTACTATAATATGGTGCAGTAGCGATTTTTGTGTGGTAAAACAGGGTTTCGGATCTTTGCTAGTGTATTTTAGCTAATTTCTGGGTTTCTGACGCCAAAAATTACTAAAAATTGTCTCAAAAATTTGACATTTTTTCCATTCTAAATGCAAATTATGCCATTTTACAGATATATAGGACAAACAATTACTCATTTTGGCGCGAAGCGCTGAAAAGTTTTGGTAATTTCACACCTTTTTACAGTTTTTGTCTTCCCAAAAATCGTTGTACATGTGCAAAGACGGTCCTGAAAAGTCATTGAACATAGGGAAAAATCTTTGCCGAATACAAAAAAAGTGCTGAGGGATGTCGACAACGGATGGGGATGATAGTGCATGGGCGGTGCCTAAATTCGTGGGGTCTGGGTTAGAAAAAATCCTAAAGTGTCAAAAATTGTGGAAAAAATTGATAAGAGGCGGCAGGCGTAGAAAAAAAACATTTTTCGACTTACCTCATCGACCTCTATCCACTGACATGAAAAAATCGCGAAAACCGTCTGGGGAGAGGGGTCATCCGCACGTGGGGAAGGGATTTTTCGGATTTAGGGGATCCCCATGCATGCATAACAGCAATATTATAGCACTCCATTCATACATGTAAAGGTTCGAAATTTCTGGTGAGGGTCCTCGGCCATTTTCGGGGAATAAATAACCTTTAATTTTTGGCCAAAAACGGCCAAAAAACAAGTAGAAAGGCCGGAAAATTCGATTTTTTTTGTAAATCAAGGAGGGTCAAAAATTTGCTGACTTTGGGGACGGAGGGACGACCAAATCTGGGTATGTATGATTCTATCGTTGCATCAACAGCTGAAAACATTGATTACATTTCTAGATAAAAACTTTGTAAGATACGTCAAAATTGGCCACAATTAGAATGCCTTCATCATAGTTTCCCAAGGTCAAAACTTCAGGGGTGAGGGGTGAAATCTCAAAATTTGAGACCATTAAATTTAGAGTCCTAGCCTTTTTTTGCAGGTCAAATATGAAAAATGGCTAAAACATCATATATAGCATGTTTTAATGTGAAGAACTGCATTTTTCACTACTTTTTGTCCCATTCTTACTACTTTCGTCACTCTTGTAAATAAAAAATATAAGAATTAATCGAAAACTTTGACTTTTCAGATCATTTTAACTTCATTCTGAGTATTTTATGGGTAAATAAAAGAGAAATGTACTAGTCGGCGCGAAGCGCCGAAAAATTTTTAACATCTTCGCAGCTTTTGTACCCAAAATCATTGCACAAAATGTTTGATAGCTCAAAATTGTCTGACAATGATTCAAGTTTCGGACCCTAAGGTGGGGGTAATACCCCCTATGGGAATGTGTGCCTTCCATGCATTCCACATATAAACATCGTTCGTAGCAATACATTTATCGCTTCGAATTTTATTGTCCCGAAAACCAAGACAGGAATGCCAAACGTTGCACCCATATATACATACACGTAAGAGCTAAAAATTTCGGTTGGTGGTAGTAGGCCGTTTTCAGGAGGGAGTGAATGTCATGATGAGCTTCAAGTTTTGGCCAAAAATGACAAAACAGCAACAAAAAATGGCTAAAAATGTAAGTTCTTGCCTAAAGTATAGGCTAAGTCCTGACTTTAGGGAATGGGTGGACGGGACGACCAAGTTTGAGTGGAGTTTCCCCATTCCCTCCCTCTTACATGTATGCACCAATACATGTAACAGGGTGATGAGGGAACCCCTCTTCCCCCATAAATTTCTGTTGGTCAAAAATTTAGGATAATTCACTGCGCCCCCTAGAAGTAGCTGAGTAATCTTTCCGAAATTTTAGCCATACAGAGTGAACCGATTGACTTTATTTAGGAACGCTTTTTTACGACCTAATCGCCGGAAACCTAAAGAGTATCCTGACATTCTTTACTTTAAAAAACACAACCTAAACGCTTAGGTCAAACCGAATACGACTCAGCGCGCGTAGAGCATATTAATATTGATTATTTTTAGGCAATTCATACTCATATATTGTGTACACAATGCGCACAGGCGCGCTATCATCACGCGTCTATTTAAGAACGCTCGCTGATTCGTAAATGGTGCGACCTAAGCATTTAGATAGCGTTTTCGTAAAGTAAAGCATGTCAGGATACTCTTTAGGTTTCCGGCGATCAGGTCGCGAAAAGCGTTCCTAAATAAACTCAATCGATTCTTTATTGTTCATATTTCGCGGCGAGCACTGTACATATTAATGTCTGTATGTATGCATGTAGTACTTTGTTTGGAAATATTAATCGATTATGTATTTATTAATTATTATTTTAAGAAAAATTTTTAAATCCAGTAAGAAATACGTAAAATTGATTATAATTCCAGTGAAATTTACGACAAACGGCGAATCGATCCGTTCCAAAATCAGCTTTTCGTTCAATGCCATCGTTTCGCCGCGCCTCTTTTTGATTCGCTTCTTTTCCAATTTTTTCAACGCATACATCTTACCCGTCGCCCTCACCTGACAAGCGCAAACTTCGCCGAAACCCCCTTTGCCCAAAACTCGATAAATTCTAAACGTATCGTTGTCTATCGGTTGTCTGCAGAAAAAATAAAAACAAAATATTAGAAAATCGATTAATTATAACTGATATTAGTAAGAATAAATAAAATAATGAAAATAGCAAAATAAAAAATGTTAATTAAAATAAAATCAATTATTTGCCCGAAACTCAATAAGTTCTAAACATATCGTTGTCTTTCAATTGTCTGTAAAAAATTGTAATACGAATAAAAATAAAACGATTAAAGTAATGAAACGCGAATAAATTTAATTTAAACAAAATTAATTATCTGGCCAAAACTCAATAAATCCTAAGCGTATCGTTCTCTATTGACTGTCTGAAGAAAAAATTAAAAATGAAATAATAAATTAAAATACATGATTCAATTAGTTTAGTGATAATAAATGAAACAATCAAAATGATAAAACATTAGTGGATTTAAATTCAGATAAAATTTACTATTTGCCTAGAACTCGATAAATTTCAAACGTATTCTTGCCTGTCGATTGTCTGTAGACAAAATAAAAATAAATAATAGAATGTGTAAATAGATATAAATAATTATTTACTTAATTATAATTCATATTAGTAAAAATAAATATAATAATGAAACACGTGTAAATTTAAAATTCAAATGAAATTAATTATTTGCCCAAAACTCGAGAAATCCTAAACGTATGTATCGTTGTCTATCGATAATCTATAGAAAAAAATTAAAAATATATATTAAAAATTCGCGTAGATAGATACATTCAATTAATTATAATTGATATTAGTAAAAATATATAAAACAATTCAAATAATAAAACACGGATAAATTTTAATTTAAATACAAACATTTTCCTCAATCTATATAAAATCCCACACGGTATCGGAAATTGCAATTTACTACTACATACACGTAATACATAACTTTGTCGAATAGATGCTGAACTGAAACCATTGCAAAATTTTTCAAACCCGCTTTAAGATCAATTCTTGTTTACTAATAAATCGTTCGTTAAAGCTTCTCCGTTAATTCCTTTGGAATTTGTCTTCTTAAAACAATTTGGCGACAATTTTAGAGAATTGACCAAATTTTTACTAAAAACCACTCTTTTAAATCTTTTAAATGTACAAGATGTATATGTAGTTAGCCCGAGCCTTATCTATAATGTGAATGTGTCATTTGAGAAAAGAGTGAGAACTTGCCAGTCCAGTCAGACAAAAAATTCAGCTAAGGGCAAGCGTAAAAGGCCAAATTTTTAGGTAATAGCCGGCTAATTCTAGGAGACAACAAACCTCCATATCCTGCTCTTAATGGTAAAAAACAACAATGTAAAAGGGCCTAAAAACGTTTTTGTTTCCTATTCGGGCGGAGTTAAAAAAACCCTCTGTAGATGGGAACGATCTCATGCATGTACAGGTTGGGAACTCTGAGGGGTTCTGCATCAAAAACTTTTATTAAGTGTTTTGTTTTACTTAAAAACCATGGTTTTACGTCAAAACTCAGAAACACTGTTTTTTTTACGATTCAGACGGTTATCGTTCTTTCTAGAACATAGAAACACAACAAAACCAGGAAAATACGAAAACATTTAAGTAAATTGAACAAAATATAGTCGAAAATGAGTCTACAGCGTGAAGCGCCGAAAATTTGACATTTTTGATTTAAAAATAGCCAAAAAGTTTAAAAAGCACACTTTCAAGAATTTTTCGGAAAATCGACAATTCTGGGGATCAGCAGACATTCTAAGGGGTTTAAACCCCCAAGCCCTCAAGAACACCTTTGGAGACGGTCCCTGAAATTTATCGATTACACTGGACAATAAATTATAATTTTTTTTGCCTCTGAAAGATTTTGAAGTAATTCTAGATCAGTTTTTTACGCTGATTTCAACTCTGTTTTTAGATTTTTTTCCATCACGTCAGGATTTTGAGTTACAGATGCAGGCATTTTATGCAAATTATATGCAAAGCATATCAGGATACAACGCAAAAACAGATCAGTAAAATGTTTTCATTTTTTTTCTGCACGCACTTTATTTGATAGTCTCTATGGTTAGCCGAAGCACAATTCAGCGCAGTTATTCTTTATTCTATTGGTCATGATTCATAAATTTTTATATCAAAATGCAATGTGCGTGTTATTTTATTTCTCAACGTATATAACTGGAGGAATCCAGATGTCGAGCTAAATAAAATCGTCCTTTTTGGCACACTTCAGCATAGTCAGCATTTAAGTTCATATCCTAATATGATTTTACTTTTTGTGCTTCTAAAATAGCAAAGAGCAGCTGTAAATAGCAAAAATAGCAACTTTTTATCCTGTATCACAAACATGCGAAAATCAAATGTTTAATGATTAAACCATACATAATTTGATTTCTCCAGACTCTGGCGTCCACGCTTAGTTCCCGTATGTTGAACAGTATACTAAAAATGATGTATTATAGTAATTAAAGTAGAAAAATTGGACGTATTTCTTGAGTAGACAGCAATGCTCGCAAACTCCATTTTTCTGCGAATTAAAATGATGGGCCACGCCGACTGATGAACTTTTGAGGCATACATGTAGCGGTTCAAAATCGGGGGTCCTGGCCATTTTCAGGAGAGGTGGGTAACTGACCTCCAATTTTTAGCCAAAAAATTTGATTTCTTCCAAAAATTGGGGGGGGCGCAAAAGTTTTCTGGCCTTAAGGGAATTGGGGGACGGCCGACTTTACGTGTGGGGATACCCATCCCCTGATACACGTATGTTTAGAGGATACATATATTACGAACGGCATAATTGTATATTCAGCTATTTCTGACATAAGATAGAGGCAGTTTACATTTATTTTCAAAACCACTGAATCATTTTTTAGAATTGAAGAAACTTTTCCGAGCACCCCAATCATTATGGTACAGAAATTCAATGCACAATCTTATCAGATAATGTTACTACTTATGACAGTAAATTAGCTAATATTGACGACAGTACATAAGTGGAGAAATCAGATTTAATTCAAGTTTTTAAACATAATTTTTAATTATCTTCACTGCAAAATAAATTTTTGTCACGTTTTTATCAGTTAAACATGATGCATTAAACTACAGTTGTAAGCATAGGTGGGCGGCACCAAAATTCTATGGGGGTGCGAGATTTTTCAAAGATCAAAACATGGCCTTAAAAATGGTGGTATGGCGAAAAAACACCATTTTCAACGTTTCTAATCGAGCACTACCCATTAGACATCAAAAAATTTGCGAAAAAAAGAGAAAAATTTTAAAAAATTGAATTCTAGGGGGTGTTTTGGTTTCTGGGTGGTTATTTTGGTTTCTCGGGGAGTGCATACCCCCAAACCTCCCCACGCCCAGGTTTGAGTGTGAGCCCAAACGCAAAAACCTAAGTATCAAGCAACTCAAGAACCAGACGTGCCAGACAAAATTTAAGAGCAGATTTGGATTCAGCGCAAAAAACTGATCTAGAATCACATAAGAACACTCCGGCCGGAGGCAAAAATGTTGTAAACCAGTCTTATTTAAGACAGCATAGTTTCTTCATTAACCTTTCTCGCCATTTCCACTGCAGATATCTGTGAAAGTACATTGAATCTAAAAATTTCCGATAAGGTGCGCCGGATAAATAATCTCGAACGATGCTGAAATCCAGATAAAAGAATGATTTACGATTATTTTTGCACGCTTATGCACACAAGTCAAACGTTGGAAATTTTGGAAAATTTCCAGCCAGCCATTTCTACAAATGGCTTAAATTATTTTTATTTACTGCAAAGTCAAATCCAAAATTTCTACCTTGAAAAATATACAGGTTAACTTCTTTTCTTAAAAACTAGAACATTACATTATTCTGCTTATGTAAACGTTTGAAAACAACCAAACAAAGTTCAAAGCTGAGCTTTTTTTATTTTGCACCATGCAAATGAAAAACTAATTGCGCAATTGAAATTTTTCTATATTGTGCTCTAATCCGATTTGAAATTTTGAAAACGGAGCCGTTTTTATGTTTAGAATGCAAGGATAGCTGCGTCTATGCAAACAAACTTAATTTTTCTTCGAACAAGTGCAAATGAGGGTCGTGCGAAATAAAAATAAAAAATAAAAAGCATAAAAAATAAACAAATAAAAAAATAAAAAAATAAAAGACACTTGTCAACGAAAATTGAGACGGATTTATGGATCCTAAATCCAAAAAAAATTCAGAAAATCCTACAAATTCTAAAAAATCTAATCAAAAAATTTACAAATCTAAAAATCCTAAAAATTCTAAAAAGCGTGAAAATTCATTTAAAAAATATTTTATGCTTTTCGCTTGCATCGAATCTATAGAGTAAATTATGCCGATGATTAGTTACGTAACGAATAAATACTTTACAAACAAATCGTATATAAAATTTGAAATTTTTCAGAAAATAAAACATCAGAGATTCGACTGTGATATTGAGCGTTAACACTAAATATTGATGGAAAATCAAAACTCTGAAATTGAATGAAGAAATGGAGTTTAAAGCTAAAAAAATTACCAAACGAGCCTAAAAATGCAACAGGCCGTTTTACAATATCGATTCGAATTATTTAAATTGAATCACTAAATTAAAAATAATTCATATTACGTACATTCATATGTTGGGCACTCATGTGTACTGATTTATAACATTTTCAATCAAAAATATCGATTTGAAGATTTAAATATTTAAATTTGAATTTAAAGATTTAAGTTTAATTGGCATAAATGTAAGAAACTGATGGATGAGAATGAAAATTTTAAAAACTTCATATAGATTTTTTAAATAACTTCAGATTTTTAAAATTTTTCATTTTATTAATCAAAAATGCAACATTTTTCGACTTTTATTGATAAGAAAAACGATTCTCTAAATATGAAAATTCCATTACGATTTTTCAATCCATCCGTTTGAGTCAAGGAGATTTCTCTTAAAAAATTTACATTTATGAGCGGCCATTTAACTAGTATATATCTGCTTAGAATTTAAATTTTATGAATAGAATCATTCCGATTTTCAAGCTTTGTTGAGCATTTATTTTAAAAATTCATTGAAATTTCCCAAATCGGCTTCTCGAATAGCTCGTTCATTTTTTCGAATTTTAAACTTTCGATTAATTAATTAAAATCAATTGAAAACTTTAGAATATCGACATTTTAAAATTAAATAAGGGTTTTCATGTTTAGGAATCATACCGATATCTGACGTATACGAAAAGAAGATATGCATGTGAACATACAAGCCGGATTACGGTAGAAGTTCTCTATACATGTGAAGGCAGATTATGTAAAATAGCGAATAAAATGGATGGGGGACTCCCATACAAAATCAGATTTTCCATCCCCCTCCCATAGCCAAATTCAAATTTTTTACATCCCCTATTTTCGGTAAAAACTTTCATTTTTTGGCATTTTTTGTGCATTTCGGCCATTTTTGGCAAAAATTAAAGGTAATTCACCCAACTACTTAAAAATGGCCGAGTATCCCCTCCTTCAATTTAGAGCTGCTACATTGTCTGTGAATAAGAATAAAAATAATAAACTAAAATAATAAACGAATACACTCCCATAAAATTTGAAATCTTATGAACTCCATTCCAATTGAAAAAAGAGGACCGTTTCTAAACATTTCAGCGAATTAGTTTCATCAAGAACTAGGTTTTCTCTTCAAATTTCTATTATGTAAAAACACACTTTTGTAAAACGACTGAAAAACTGGGCATTTTTTTAAAAAATGAATTAAAATTTTAAAAAATGTTCTATTAAATTATGCGCTGCTACATAATTGGTACATTATCATTTTATTTATTATTAATATCATGACTAGTATTATTATTTATCATTATCTTCTACGCCTTTCGTACTCGTACGTATAAATGCAAATCTGTTCAGGAAAATAAAGAAAAGAAGACCAAATTCTCATACAAAAATATCGAGAGAAAAAATCAAAATTTCGAAAAATTTTGAATCAATTTAGTTTTGATTTAATAAACGTTATTCACTTTAATTTCATTATCAAGTTTTTTTCGGCTAAATTACGTAAAATGTCAAATTAGATGATTTTGGGAGACGGGCGCGAAAAACGGTAATATCGGGCTAATAGCGTCTCTTTAATGTAGATTTTGAGAAGGTACGATGTAACATAAATAACAATAAAGAGAAAAAATAACAAAAATTTATTGAAACAAGTTCTAAGAAAAAAAATTCAAAAATTACTTGCGACAGGCCGAAAGATTTTCATTTACGCGGACAGTCGAAGTAGAAGGACCGTCTGAGCCGCATAATTCTAATTCACGGACCAGCACCTCCGACGACAGGGCTTCTGAGGACTTTGAAAAAAATTAATAATTTTGGAATAATTTTCCAAAAATTGAACTTCAAATTAAATTTCGACTCCAAATTTCGAAAATTCAACCCGGCCAAAGTAGGCCGTCCCTTTGAGAGAAATCAAAAATTTAAAGCGCCCTCCAAGCGCCTGAATAAAACGACTTAAAAGACCCGATTTTGTAAGATTTACGGCGTTTTTTCGAGTTAATGTGTATATTATTTAATAATTTCATTAATTATTCTAATAATTATTTTACTTAATTATTTTTCAAAATTTTTCTGTTATTCCCGAATATTATTTATTTCTATTTTATTATTTATTATTTATTATTTTATTTTTTTAATTATTTTAAATTATTTTATTATTCATTTTTTGATAATTATTTCTTTCTTTTCCTATAACCATATTTCAATTATATTTATAATTTTAATTTAATTACAATGTTATTTTAATTTGAATGTACAGTCATAGCTATTTTATTTCTCTTCTTTCGGACTATTTTATGCTATTTTTTCTTTCGCAATTATAATTATGGCGTTCTTAAGGTGCATTTTGAAAAGTGCTACATTTCCTGCATAATTTAGCACTCCAAACGGCTTCAAAATATAAATCAAATATCAAATTTAAAAAAATATTATTCTATTTATATTGAATGTTCGTTATTTATTCAATTATTGTTTATAATTAATTATAAACATGTACCTTATTAATGTTATTTATTTTTTATTTATTTTTTTACTTTACATTTTTGATTGGGTATCATAGGTGTACAATCCATCATTATGATTTTGAGTCAAAAATTTCAGACACTGTGAGCTGTATTTTTCAAATAAGCGATATTGACTCCCAGAATTTTCGGACCGAAGAAAATAGGAGCACGGAGCGAACTCAAATATAATAATGACATTTTGTGAACAACTTCACTTCAAGACAAAATCATGAATAATTGAATGGAATTAAATGGAAGAGACGCATAGAGCATCTTACAGAGTTATTACAAAGAAAAAATTTCACAAAATGTTCACTAACACCGATCCTTTTTAAAAACGAAAAATAAATTTTCTTGACAAAAATAGTAAATTATTTAATAAAATAATAATATACGTAAGCAAATATAAAAAATATGCAATAGAACTTAAGCATACATGAAAAGGCTAGAAATTTTTGTTAGGGGTCCCCGGCCGTTCTGTACGGGAGGGGGGTGAAACGGTAAAAAATTCAATCTTCTTCCAAAAATGGGGAAGTCAAAAATTTTCTGGCTTTGGGGGTGGGGGACGACCAACTTTGGGTTAGGGGATCCCCCACCCCCTGCTACATGTGCGACTTAGGGCACTACATCTCAAGAAGTTTATTTAAAATTTGCGAAGCTCGATCCAGACCATATTCGCGCAAATATTTTTAATTAAACGTATAGCACTCACCGAGGCAGTCAAAAATCGGTCTATCAATTTTTTGGCTATCGAATGCTTGTCTTCATCGTTAGCTAATTCCAAATCGTTCTAAAAATGTATACACTACTCGATAGGCTAAGGAAAACTGAAAAAATATTGCAAAATCTAATACTTTTCAAATTTTTTAATTCAGGAAATGATAGGAAATCTGGATTTCTAAAATTGGACAGAACGAGAGATTAAATCCGCAGGATTGTCGAAAATTAGACTTTTTCAACTTTTTCGTAAATAGCTAAAATGAAGCCTCACTTCCGTAAATTATGGTAATTATCTTCTTCAAAAGTATTTTAAGTTTTAATTAAGAAGTATCAAGCGAACCATCGAGTAGCAAACAAAATTGTTATTATTACCGTGATCGATTCAAGATCACTTTTCAGCCAAAAGAAAATTGAAAAATTAATTATTTAAATCTAATTAAGATTTAAAATAAAGCTATAGACTAAACCTCTAAAGACTTACTGCTTTAAAGTTTAAATCTTCTTTTAAATACTATTTGACCACTAATTAGCTGGGGAATTTCGATTTCGCAAAAATATGTAACAGTTCAAAATTTTACATTCCTACTATTTTGATTTCAAAATCTTAAATTTCATTTTGCGAAAAATGCCCACCATTTTCTCCCTTTTCCAGAAATCAACAAAGTTATTACCAGTGGCGGATCCAGGATTTTCCTAAGGAGGGGCGACACCCCTAGTAGGGGGGCGGAACCCTGACTTGGGCGGAAAAATTAGCCGTTTTAATCCGAAAATCGCGAAAAATCGCTCAAAAATTCTTAATTTTTCGCACTATTTTGGGCCAATAGGGGGGCGGCCGCTCCCCCCTTAAATCCGACCCTGGCTAATACTAAGACGCGAAAACGGGAAAAATAAAACGAGCTTGTTTTATATTATTTCCGTTTACTAGATAAGCTAAGTAAATATGATAAATCGATGTGCAATATCCAAATCAGATAAGCAATGTTCATTTATCGCTTTATTAACAAAGAAATGAATCGCTAGAATGCATTTCTAAATCAAAGGCTACGCAAACAATTGCCGAGATAAAGATAGTTAAAGGTCAAATAGCAATCAATAAATTAAACAGGTTCAAAGCCTAGGGTTGAACAGGGTGGCAAAAAAAGTTAAGCCAGTGTTACACGTCATAGCATCGGCTGATACTAAAGAAAATTTTGAGTACAGTAGCATTAAATACATGGATAAACAATGTATTTGCTCAAAACGTGCAAAAAACGTTGGCCATTTGCCAGCGGTTCATGCGCTAAGATGATTTGTTTACACGCTGTATTTGATCTTATTAGAGGAAAAGAAGCTTGTTCGGTTTTGTTATCAATTTTCTCGCCTCTTTGACGATATCTGGCGGTTTTTAGCATCTACTACCCGTTAGGAAAAGTACTTAATCTGACTTGAATTGATTTAAGTTCAAAAAATAAGCTAATAATTTTTCCAACTGATTGCCAAAAAAGGGTATCTCAAAAAATACATGCAACGGCTCGAAATTTCTAAAAAGGGTACCGCCATTTTAAGGAGTAAAAGCGCGAAGGGTTAATGCCATCCATTTTTGGCCAAAAACGGCAAAAAACACCTTAAAAATGGCCAAAAAAGGCAATTTTTGCCAAAAAAAGAAGGTCAAATTGTCCAAAATTTTCTAACTCTGGGGGATAGGGGACGACCGACTTTGGGTGAATGATCGCCTATCCGCCTGCTATGTATAAGTCTACTTCACCATCAGTATAGTGATGCAATCCAGAAACTCTGCGATTCAAACAATATTGGAATAGGATGTAAAGAAGCCGCTGCAAAATATACATAGTGAGCCGTCAGCTAAATAAACTATTTTGCATTCTACACATTATTCTTATCTGTTCAATGCAACAAGTCTCAAAATTATACGTCAACATTAGCCGAAGTTATGATGCAACATCGACTGTAACCTCTTTTTGGGCAACCCTGTATGCGAACGTGCATATTCGACCCCCAAATTAAGGCTGTGATTATTTTTCCAGAAAGGCGATGATAAGCAACCTACTTTTGTGAGCAGCAAAACAAATCATATGTAAGTAAATTAAGAAGATCCAAGATCTCAGGTCAAAGTCAGGCAAAATGCCGAATTTTCAAGAGAGCTTAAAGATAAACAAAAGTCGTAAAGTGTAAAAGAGTAAAACTTTTGACTTTCCTTGGCGAAGGTTTTCGCACAAAAGTTTCGACGCCAATTTTACCCATAACCCACAACTACAGTATATCGCAAAAAGATTCATTCTATCGGGACTAAAAAAATTTATTCAATTAGACTAATAATGAAAAATAATAAATCACCTTTTACAATGCAAATAAAAAGTTCAAATACATTGCTCCGATATACAGTAAGACTACCCTAAGCTAGACAAAAGACTACGACTCACAGAAGCGTCCATAAATTTACAACAATTATGATACACCGGATCGCGTTGGCAAAATTGTTTAAATAACTCTTGACCAATAGGCTGATGTTCGATGACGTAAGCAAAAGAAGGGTCTAAAATGTGCAAAAACTCAACAAAAAAGCAACATAAGGGAAGAGGTTGAGGGAGGGGTATTACCCCCGTTACAGGGTCAACCAGACAGGTACTATCCGGCGATTTCGAGCTAACGAGACATTTTTTCATCATTTTGAGGTCAAAAGCGGTAAAAATGTCAAAATTCTTCAGGCGCTTCGCGTCGGATTAGTACTTTTATGTGCTTTTTCTACCCAAAAAGTGCTAAAAATTTATGAATTTCTGTATTTTTAGTTTCAAAAGTGATGTGATGCAGTCAAAATGGACTAAAATGCTTTAAAAATGCGAAAGTATCACGAAAAGACGTTTTATAGGCTATTTTGACCATTTTGGCTGTTTAAACAACAAAAAATTCGTGAACGTTAAATAAACTGTTTTGAATTTCTAAGATTTTATCCCCCTGCCGACCCCGTGCACCTATAATACTCATACATCAGCAAGGTAGAGGTGGCCAGAGGGGTAAAATACAGGAGTGATCATACAATACATGCATGAAGTTTACCTAAAAACTATATTTATTTTTCAGGTATGCGTGATAGATGAACTAGGTTTTTCGACCATTAGTAGAGAAAATTAAACGACCTCTCTGGGTTCCCAGCGATGAAAAACAGAAATTTAGCAATACGGCAAAAACTTGTGATATTTTATGGTTTTCAGGTGAAACTTGCGGTCGTTTCTCCACTCTAAGCTTAAAAATTGCCATACAGAACCTTTCGTTCTCTCAGAATCGCTTAATAGAACCTAACTACCCCCTCACACCCATATGCCATTGTGTGCGCACATTTATAGTCAATATTATGATATTAAAAAATTAGCATTTGTGTAAATTAAACAAAAGTTTGACAGCGTACATAATGAAGATAGAAATTTTATCTGTGAACGTAACACGCTTAGATCTTGATTATGGGTAAGGGCCGAATTTTTAAGTGAAAAAATATCATTTTACGTCGAAGATTACGTGGAAAAATAAGGCATTTTATGCGGAGGATTAAGTGGAAATTTCAATATTACTCGTGCATACTAGTGTGACAGAACTCATTTTATTCAAAGGCATTTGAAAACACTTAGCATTAATCATTTCAATGCATTCAAACGCAAAACCTTAACGCCTGTCGCTAAGAATTCATTTGTATAGTGAAAAATATCGCTAGCCGAAAGTAAAGCTGCATATAACTTTTAGTCAAAACTTTGGATTTTTGTCAGCCGTTAATCCTTACCTACTGAATCAGCTTTTTTTGATAGGCTCGATGCGAATTTTTCAACCAGCAAAATCAGACAGCATCATCAATAATAATACTGACTGCTGAATAATCGGTTGTATTCATACATACACAGCATGGGAATTCTGGGTAGGGGGATAGTGAAATTTGAAAGTGCCTCGTTTGGGTCTAAAAATGGTGGGTATGCATCAAAAACATCATTTTTCGGTGATTCTAACGATGCTCTATCTTTTTGGCACATAAAAACACAAATCAATTTCGGAAAAAAATCAAAAAAGGTCGAATAAATCGAACAAACTCTAGTTGAACTGATGAATATGTGGCGCGAAGCGCCAGAAATTAAACACTTTTGAGCATATAGATAGCTAAAAACGCTTTAAAAATACCTTTTCTGCGAATTTTCAGGAGAGTTCTCGAAACTTTTAAAAAATTGCGAGTTCTGGGGGTGAAAAAATTTCTAGGGGAGGTAAAAAATTTTCTGGAAGGTGAAACCCACCATGATCATGACTGGTTGTCTTTATTGACTATAATCAATTTTTACGACTTAGAAGCAGATTTTGTATTTAATTAGAGAACAATCGATAAATATGAATTGTTTCTGTACTGTCACATAATTGGACTTAGCTCAGACACCGGTATTTTTGAATTGGCAAGTAGTGAATATCATTTAATTAAAATGCGCATCAATGCAGAAAAATGTCAAATTACGTTCAAATTTACTTATTTACCCAGATTACGAGGAATTACGTGTAAATGTCAAATTAAGTGGAATTACGTGGAAATAAAACTTATCCTAACACGCTGAGACTTCGTTTTTAGACGTTTCCCATTGAGTAGATTTCGAATCAATCTTGAAAAAAGTTACATGGATCCACTTGAAAATCCGGGCTCTAATTACGTGCCGAATTATTCAAATTTTAATGAGCTAATCTATGTTTTTACGTGCAAACTTGCAACATGGCTTGATTGAAAGGGCAGAATTGTCTTAATTCGAAAGGAAAGTTTAGAACATAGAATTGAATTTCAATGTGAGCCATCAACTAGTAAAAGCACTCGTTTATTATTCGGTCTTTGCATAAAAA